>JAUMHI010000058.1:9596709-9624746 GCA_032359435.1 Enteromius unitaeniatus | reverse complement strand
GCTTGGCAATTGCCCCGTAGCCCTTTCCAGCTTTGTGAAGGTCTACAATTTTGTCTCTTGTGTCTTTTGACAGCTTTTGGTTTTGCCCATGTTGCTATAGACTTTGGCTGATTGTGGGGTGCACAGCTATGACAGCTAACAACCTCAAACAGGTGCTACAGATTGTACAACAGAGTGTAGCTGGACTATTTAAAAGCAAAATAACAGGGGATCAGAAATCTGCCTAATACTTATTTGACACAGTAATTCCCAAATAAATTGTTAAAAAATAATACAATGTGATTTCCGGATTTTTTCTTTTCTCTCACAGTGGAAATGCACCTATGCTGAAAATTGTAGATCCCTCAAATACTTATTGACCTCACTGTGTATATATATTTATATGATTTCTGATGCAAACACATTCCTCTAAAAAATGAGCATTTGTATGCTTTATCAGCCTCCTATGCTTATGTTCTGCTATTTGACTCTAACTGCACAGAAAAGCACCTATACATTGCCATAAGAGTAAAATTACTCAAACTGAACATAGAAAGCTGATAAAAACGCTCATTTTAGAAAATTTGAACTCTTGCATTTGAACTCTTCATAGACAGACAGACAACTAGATAGCAATAATAATAATTATTATCATTTATTTATTTTACCAGACTTGCAGTTTGACTTTCTTTCCCTCAATCTCAATGGTCTTCACTTTGAAGTCAATACCTAGGGAAAAAAAGAGAGAAAAAAAAGGGAAACAGATAAACCAGGAGGGGCAGGAAGGAAGGGTGAACAATGTTTTAACCCCAAGAGGCATAATACAAGTGGACTGATGAACGTCTGCTACATTCAGAAATACAAGAGCGGACATAATGAGATACAATCGCTGCTCTGATGGTTTAATAAACACCCTGGTTTGTTTTTCGGTGAATTACATGGGGAAAGGGAGGGAGGACAGGGGTCTTTTGAAGATCTGGGTGAATGCACTAAATGCCATGGAGGATGGCCTCCATCTGATGCAGAAGAGAGGGGGAGTGTAGCTGGAGAAAGAAAGATTGCAAAATGAGATAGAGAGGGGGCAGGCTGTGGCTGGCAGAAGTAAAGTAGCGCGAGAGGGCCGGAAATGCAATAAGGGAGGAGGATGCACCCAGAGCACGGGATGATCCGCGAGACTGATTGAGTTATACTGGGGCTGGAATGAGATGACGTTTAGACTAGTACTGACATGAACAAACACTTGGGTAGCACTTGTTAAACAAGCTAGAAACTTGGCAGAAAAGCGAAACGTCTTACAGTATTTGAAACAGGTTAATTCTGTTCACTTACCGATGGTTGATATGTACGTTGAATTGAAGTTGTCCTCTGCAAAACGGATGATCAAACACGTCTTGCCAACACCACTATCGCCAATAAGCAATAATTTAAAGAGGAAGTCGTATTTCTTTGCCATGGCTCGTTTTATCTAGTTGTTTTAATACGTTTTAGATGACTTTCTCCCCGGTTTGTTTCTAACAGTCACTCGAAACCTTTTAAAATCCTTCCGCCTGATTAACGTTAATGTCCTGCTCGTTTGAAACGTCATGGGTTTCTTTCCCTGGAAATCTGTCACCGGTGAACTCAACTTTTCGCTTTGTTGTCTAAATCCGTCCAGATAAGAGGTAAAAAAAAATCCATCAAAACAAAAGTGGGGAAAGTACGATCACAGCCCTTTTAACGCGTCTGCGGTGATTTTATTTTATTTTTTTTGTAAGTTAGGAATGCCACGCATTCGCCATTCCGCACTGCGCTAGTTTCCCCTCCTGTACCACAGACTTTCAGCATTCATCCATACATAGACAACAGCAGACTTTTTTTCCCCCTAAACTTTCCCTTGCCCGAGTTCCCAAAAGCTGACGTCGAGGGAGGGAGAGGTTTAGTGAAACAGCGCCGAGTAGAACCGTAAACAGCATCTGTCGACAGAGGGCGCCATTGACACACAGAGTAATGACACGAAGCACCCGCTGAACCCGGGTTTGTGACGTTATCAAGAATATCTATACAAACACAATAGTTTATAATTCTTATTTTAAAAAAATCCAGAAAAAATGAAATATTGTTTACATTCAAAATAACTTTTCAGTGTGAATTTATTTTAAAATGTATTTTATTCCTGTGATACAAAGCATCATTACTCCAGTCTTCAGTGTCACTTTCAGAAATCACTCTAATATGCTGATTTCTTTTATTATCAGCGTTGGAAACAGTTGAGCTGCTTAATAGTTTTTGATCATTAAAATGTTAAAAAGAGAAGCTTTTTTTAAAAAATGGTTACTATCGTTCAAAACTACTGTTACAGTAGTTTACTGTTACGCTACTGTTCAAAAGATTGGGATCAGTACATTTTTATTCTTTCTTCTTTGAAAGAAATGAATAATTTTATTTACCAAGGATCTATTAAATGAACAAAAAAGTCACAGCATAGATTAACATTTTAGAAATGCTTTATATTATGTTTAAAAATTAAATTTATGTTGTTTTTTACTTGTTATTCATCAAAGAATTCTGAGGAAAAAAATTTTAAAAAACTCACAGGTTCCAAAAAATATATTTGGCTGCACAACTGTTTCCATCATTGACAATTCTAGTAATAAATCAGCATATTAGGATGATTTCTGAAAGGATCTTGTGACACTGAAGACTGGAGTAATGATGCATTATATCACAGGAATAAATTACATTTTAAAATATATTCACACAGAAAACTGTTATTTTAAATTGAAATAATATTTCACAATATAAAATGTTTTTCTGGATTTTTAATCTAATTAATTCAGCCTTAATGAGCAGAAGAAGTGTCTGTGTGTTTGTAAAAATAAATAAATATTAAGATGCAAACCAATAATGTTTTTTTATAAAGGCATAAAAATACTTAAATGTCCTAAACGAATGGCCTAATTCCTGTCTATGAAACATTACCTTTCTAAACACTGTACAGAAATGAATTGTTTAGTAGAGGTAGTGATGGCATGCAAATTGGGCCTAAATTGACTGTTCCTGTCACAATGTTAATTTGTTAGCAGCATATATATATATATATATAAAACAATAATCTATAATGTTTATATATTTTTGGATTTTACCAGTATAAATTAGCTTGTATTTTTAGTTTAAGAAATACTTTTATTAAAGGTTAGTGAAGTATTTCCTGCCCCTGCTCTCGAGCCCCGTTCATATGCGCCATGTATTTCCGCCGCCCCCCCTTTTCGGCTGCTGCTCCTCCGTCGCCAACATGCCTGTAAGTGCGTGCTGGTGCATTCAAGTCCATTTAAAACCTAATCACGCATGGTGTGGCCATTAAAATGCATCGATATGCTAGGGGAGGATATCGTTTTTATGAATTGTCCGGCCACGATATAACAATTTCTTCTATTTGAGGTTTGAAGCTGGTAGAAAAGAGCGAAGCTCGAAGCTCTGTGTATAGGAAAGACAAGATGGCCGCGTGCATGCGTTAGAAACGCATGGAGAGCATCGTACGTCTTCTAGAAATAAAAGACAACCATGATAACTTGTTGTTGAGATTATGTGATTGAAATAATACATTAAAGATAATTATGTTTGAAGGTGGGATATTGCTCGCATATATAGTTGGTTAGACGGAAAGTATGTCAAGAACGGAGTCATCCTTTGTCGTGGCAGTGTTGTGCATGCTTTGACAATCAGCTGATCATCCGCTATACCGTCAAGCCCTGTCACTTATATAACCCTTTCCGTTATTGAGTTGTTACGGTGCTGTTGTGTTGAAATAACGTCATAAATGAACCCTTTCTCATCACTTCCAGCTCGCGAAGGACTTACTGCACCCAACACCAGAGGAGGAGAAGAGAAGGCACAAGAAGAAGCGTCTCGTACAGAGTCCCAACTCTTATTTCATGGATGTCAAATGCCCAGGTAACATCTGCACACCACTATGAGACAGAGCTGTCACTTTGTTACAAATATTAGCCCCCAAAACATTTCAATGGCCTTTGTTCTCAAGTGTTTTTTTCCCCCCAACAGGGATGTTTTCAGGGAATGAGTACAATTGCATGAAACTGTGAATATGCCGGTTGCATAAAAGGTTAAGACTAGTCTTAAAAGTTAGTCAGGTAAATTTTTCTTTAAGACTGGTCACAGATATAAACATTTTAAGTAAATGTTATTTGTGTACTATGTTTATAAAAAGTTAAATAAAAAACAGTAAAAAAAAAGACTAAAGTTTTTTTTTTTGGGGTTTTCAGTTACATAAAAATGTATACTAGTCTTAAGTTGAATCCAAAAACTGCTACTTGGTGAGATTAGCTCTTAACATGGAGGCTAACTTGATGCACCTGACCCCAGGTCTCATAAAAAAGCGTATTAATTGTACAACAAATAAAAACGTGGTACTGGTACGCAAACACACACAGACTTATGACATGGCATATATGACACATAAATGTTTGGCGTGCATATGATGCATCATGTTGCATAAACGCACCGAAGTCTTTCACGTATCTATACCATGAGTTTTCTTTCTTATTTAACATGCTTTTTATACGCACATTGATGAGATGGGGTTGGAGTTGACATAATTGAAACAAAATGGATTATGAAAAAAAATGACTTAAGCTTTAACCTTTAAGCATGATGTGGTTGAACGCTTTACCAAAAACAAAACAGAATCAATTACAGGGTTATGCACACAACAATTAAGACCTTCATTCATCTTTGGAACACAATTTAAGATTTTTTTGATTAAAAAAAAAAAAAACTACATCACTCTACATAGACGGCAACCTAATGACCATGTTCAGGAACTTGGGGCCTCATTTATAAAATGTTGCACAAAAACGATCCTAAATTTGATCCTACAGTCATTTCTCGAATATGCATACGTTTGTGACAGAGAACGATGTTCAAACAGAAAACGCATGCATGTGATGCTGCTAACACATTGGCTGATGACAGGGTCCCTGACTCTCATTTCTTTCTCAGTATCCAGCAAAATGACCCAGTGTTTGTCATTACGATTACTGAAAACTAACTGCTGAATTACAACATGTTACTTGGGCAGCGTGCAGGTTCTAGAAGTAAAAAGAGCATTAATGTTTTCAATGGGAATGTATTTAACACATTCTGAGCTACAGGGTTGTTGAGATGATATATGGCTTCAGCCTAGGCATCAATCTGCATGTTTTATGGATAATTGTTTATCAACAGAATTTCTGGTGAAAAACTACAATGCATATGATTCTGCAGAATTGTTCACCATCCAGAGAATCAAAATGCTAATTTTACCAGAAGAGCTATTTAGCACCCACCCACTCCCATGAAGTGCTGCGAAACGAAATATCTTTTTTTTTTCTTTTTTTAAAGGACCGAAAAAGAAAATATTAAAATATTTTTAGAACCAAGGCCACTGAAAAAGTGAGACCAGCATTGTTATCGGTGCCTAATATGATGTGTCCAAATAAAAGAAACATTGATCACATAGGTGATCATAAGCGAATGCAACAAGTCTGAAACTTCTGCCCATTCTCTCCTTGCAGGCTGTTATAAGATCACTACGGTGTTCAGTCACGCACAGACGGTGGTCTTGTGTGTAGGATGCTCTACAGTGCTGTGCCAGCCCACCGGAGGAAAGGCGCGCCTTACAGAAGGTACCGCTTGTATACACAGACACCAGTGCGCATGACCTAGTTTCTTGAGAAATCCGATCCCATGAGCAGAATCCCAGAGTGGGCTTTTCTTCTTTCTATCAGCAGTCAGAACATGTCACGCTAACACATTAAAATACAGCCTTCAGAAGGTGACTAATGAATTCATTTTTTCATGTGGGAGAAATATTGCTGGAAGTGCTCTCACAGATCAAAGATACACATACATGCACTTGTAAATGTGCCGGTGCCATGGCAACACGCCCCCACAGTCTACCCTAGTGTTTCCCACTTGATCATTGTTCTCTTCTTGAGCTGAAGCCTGATGATTGGTGAAGCTCTGAAACTCACTGCCCCGCTGGCAAAAAGTTCAGGAGAAAGCAGGAGAGGTAGTAGCAGATTTTTTTTCTGTACCACTCAACAATCTAATTATTTAGTTTCCCACCCACAAATTGACATTCATATGTTCTATTATTTGAAGAATTTTTATTGTTTCATTAGTGCATATTTGTAAAAAAAAAACATTACCACACATAACCAAAATAAATGTAGTGCTTTAGAGAATATTAGGGCAACTGATTATTTTGAAAATTGATCCGTTTCTTTGCTCAAATGATTGCTCAGATTAAAGTTAGCAAATGACACCTTATTATAAAGTGTTACCAAAAAAGGACTATTTTTGTTACATATACACAAAATCTAAATTAGCACGTAATGTTCATACATTTCTCCAGTTTAACACAAGGACGGAGCTAGGGTTGGCCACCCCACTCTCAACTGCTGCTTCGGGTTGTTTTTGTTTGTTTTGACAAGAATTGGGTTTTTGATGCAGAACATCTTTGATGCTCGTAGTCTGTACTCTTTAATTGCAGACACAAATAAGGTGGCATGCGCTGTAGCCTGTACCGTTCCATATTAAAACTCAGGAGAAAATACAAGCATATGTGTCAGATTCATGTGACATTGAGCACATTCTCAAAGTAATAGCAGACAAATATCCTAATAACCCAGCAGCTGTGATGTAGATTAATCAAAGAACAGTTCAGGAGGAAATCAATAACTTTGTAATTTAGTGTTTGATAACTTTATTAAATTTCTGTATATTTCCTACTAGCTGAAGTTTTTTTTTTTTTTTTTTCCTCAATTTGGTAGCTTTCATTTATACTGTATTGTTAATATAGTCAACTTTATATATATATTCAGTGGTTAAATATTAAGGGAAATTATTTCCTAGGAACATCAATAGTATCGGTGATACTCACCTTCAGTCATAAAAAAGATGCTCTTAAACAATATGCTGTCTTAATGTTACTACATTCATTTGATGGAATATGAAATTATTGCAATATAAAATAATTTTTAAGAACTTTAATGTTTGGTGTGATTAATTGCAGCACTGAGAAGTCTTTGATGTTTAAGAACCTTGTTAGGGCAAGCCATTTTTCAAAGTAAAATGAATTTCGAACATTTACGGATTAGAAAATAACTGTAAAATACAAGTAATGCGCTGGTGAAAACACCTCAAGCACATTAATCAAGCACCTGGTTCTAAAAGCTTTGTTCTTTCTCTGTTAACAGGATGCTCGTTCAGGAGAAAGCAGCACTAGTCTCTCATTAACCATTATGCAAGGATGAGGGAGACCACGGGAGGAGAGACAGGATTGGCCACTCCACAGGGATTTCAGTGACTCCGGGGCCATGTTTCTGATCTATAACGGGGCGATGGGGATCAAAGCTAAACCGAGAAGAGTGCCAGAAAACTTGAAATGTCAAAGTGCTGTCTGAACACAAGAGTGTGTAAGGTGTACGATCACCAAACCTGTCTCTCTCTCCCTCTCTTACTTTAAATAAAGGCTCATTTTTCAATTATGTGTGTGTTGTGGAAGATGACTTACCAGCCTATCTGCACTGCCACATAAATATAGTTTTGTACAAAAGTGTTGGGGGGGTTGTTTCAGTGTAGTTTTAAAAAAAATTCTGACAGTCTCTTAACTGGCTCAAAGCTAATGACCCTTTTTAATGTGATTATTTGATGCTTAAAAAACATTTGTTTTCGAAGTTGGTAGTGGCTGTGCTTTATATTTTTGTGTAGTTGGTGATGCTTTTAACAAGTTAAAAAGGAATTCAACTAAAATATTTATGAATGTTAAAAATGCAGTGCATTCAGCATTATTTAAAAAAAATCGTGCTGACCTCAGACTTTAATTAGAGTAAAAAACAGTTTGCATGCGTTTACTGCTGAATTGTTTAGACTCGTGAAGGAAAGAACCATATACTTTAAAGATTCTCAGAAAGAACATGAGGGGGGAAAAGATGTGGTTACTTAGTACTCCAGAGCCACTGTTTTCTCTGCAGGAACTGAAGTTGTGAGCCATAGGTAGAAATGTTGTTAGTCTTCTGAAAATTTAGAAAACACATTCATTAAAAATAAAAGATGTTGGTTTGGGAGTAGGTTTGAACCATAATTGGCTAATTTAGGTAAACTCAGTAACTTTGATGTTTAAAATGAAGAATGTTTGTCTTGTGACATACATCTGAGCGAAAATAATGATCCAAAAGAAAACAATGTAGGGCAAGAACTTGTTCAATTCTTCGGATTTTGATTGAGCTTGCAAACGATTGTAGGGAAGGCGCGGATTAACGTGATGTTTCAAGGACTTTCAATCATTACAAGAGGAAAGTTTGTTTTACCAGAACATTGATGTATGACATTAGAATTTTTTTTAATAAATATGCTAGAATAAATAATTCACTATAAGATTATTTAGAAAATATGTGGATTTTTGATTCATACTGGGTGTACCTTTAAGGTAAAGCAGTTGAATCAAATAAAATGGGGGTGTCACCTGTATTAGTGGAGGGTGTGAGGACTGCAGGTACAGTCTCTGTGAGAGACAGCATGGTATTGTACACTGTGGAAATAAAACATTAAGAGGATATAAAAAGATCTGCAGGGCCAGAGCTTCAAATCCTGATTTTGAATCACATGATGGCTCTAAAGTGAATCACTGTAAATTGAGTGTGACTTCACTTATGAAAAGTGCAGCAGTGGTGGCCAGTACAGCAAACAGAGCAAATACTGAAATCATCAAGTGGGCAGAATGTGTTCCAAATAAAGAGCATTTTCAGAGTTACAGAAAAAAAATGTTACACTGTTTTATATTAAGTTTATATGATTAAATTATGTATTGGTTCAACAAACGATTTATCATTTCCCTTATTTAAGTAAATTGTGACCACATTATACTAATTTGTTCCCTTAAATTTGTAAATTGTCCCCATTCCCTTCCCTTGCATCATTCCCTGGTTTTAATTCAAGTATAGTTAAATTTGTGCGCACAATGAATTAAAAAATTTGAACTAAAATGAGAAAACAAATAAAAAAATGAAAGAATAAAATCTTAATTAATTAGCAGCAGGCTTTAGTGTCACATGATCGTTCAGAAATCCTAATATGCTGACTTTGTGCTCAAGAATTATTATTATTATTATTATTAATCATTTGTGATGCTTAATATTTTATGAAAACTGTGATGCATTTTTTTAGGAAAACTTTGTGAAGAGTATGAAATAGCATATTTGTTGACACTTTTTTTGTGACAACTTAATGCTGAATGACATACACATTTCTTCAAATATAGAGTCCAAACTACTGAACGTTACTGTACATGTAGAACACAGTGGAAAGTGAGTCTTGCTCTCTAACCTGACTCCAGGCCGTCCATCACTCTAGTCACCCATACAGTGTGCTTTTGTGGAGAAAGGTCTGTGTACAGGGTAATGCTTGCAGTAGACGCCATGTAAGGTTGAATAGACTGAAAGAAGGAGGAGAGTGGGGTCTTCATCTGAGTGGACTGGATCAGATATTACAATGTCAGGGGTGTCTGACTGGGCCTAAGTAGATAACAGTGAAGAAATAAAAAACAAAAATGAAGTGGTGTTATTTCGAATGCATCTCTTCCATGAATCTTCTCATTCTCACCCTTTTGCCGAGCATGTCTGTGGTGCCAAACACTGATTTCAGCCACAGGCTGCAGGGAGGAAAGTTTGATCTTGGTGACAGCACAATGAAATGCTGGCACGTACGGGAGCTGAAGGGACGACTGAAAAGAGTGTGGTGACTGAGAAAGCGACAGCAGGGCAGCTGGGGCTGATTGAGTCTGCAGACAGGCAGACAGATGGATGGAGAGAGGCCGAGTGGACAGGAGATGGAGGATGGAGTCTGACTGAGACTGCACAGAGATCCTGCAGCTGTACTGAGCTGAAACAGAACATGACAGACAGGTTACAAGTCATAAAGGCTTGCTTTCATGGAAAATAAATAAAATACAGTAAATAGTAACATTTAATTCATCAAAATGCTAATCTTTAATATTGATAAATATTATCTAAAATATAATGTATCTAAAATATTTTCTATTTCATATATCGTTCAACAATCCCTTGGGATCTTTCAGCCTTCAAACATAACATGGAGCTTAATACATAATCTCATGTAAAACTTGATTCACCAGTGTCTGAATTGTAGAAGGGTGTTGCTTTAAAGATGGCCTGCAGTATTCTCATCTCTCGATAGGGGTCGCCAAAGTGTAAAGAGCGCAGTAACTCTGCCTTAGGATGTAGTTTCTTGTCTACGACCTCCCACTGATCTGAATTGCATTGAGCTACCATGAAGAAGGAGAGAGAGTCACAAGCACACAATATCTACAGCACTGAATAACATTAAAGTAACGTTAAAGCAACTGTAAGTATGTTTTTAGGCTTGAAATATCAGTTTGAGAATGACTTAAAATAAGGTCAGTTGCATCCGTTTTTTCCCATGCTTCCTTTAAACATCTACTCTGGGAGTATGTACATTTATTGAACGTTTACAAAATTCAGGTTGCTTTGGAGCAGAAACAAATACTCATGTATAGCTAGCCACTGTAATTATCTGATATAGTTACGAAGATAAGTTACATTCCTTTGGTGAGCTTGAAAAAATACAACTACATACATTTCTTTAACAAAATAGTGTTAAAAAATATACATATATATTGTATTTTTTTGCCTTTTCCCTCTTATTTTTATTTGATCAAAGTTTTTGTGTGTAAGTGTTTCTGTAATTTAATGCTATCAAAGCCTTGGCAATATAAATCTTTTTTTTTTTTTACATGCCAGTAAAGCTACTTGTATCTGAATCTGAGTCAGTCAGTCCAAACCTCATATTCCATCTGCCCAGAAATCTATCCATGTCTCTGAAAGTGAAAATCCTGCCCTGATCTAAGATCTATGCAAGTCAAATAAAGTTGAGATAATTTCACTTCCCACCCACCACATTTTTTAATTGCACATATTAAACAGTTAGAGATAATCACCACTGAGAATTATTTCTAGTCTAAGAATTAAGTGTTTAAGTGATTAAAGGGGGACCTGTGGACCCTCCAGACAGAATTTAATATCTGGATTATAATCTCTTAAAATGCCCAACGGTCTTATTATTAATCTTTATTCTTAAATTGCTTTTACATAGCTGGATTAATGGCTCATCAGGTGTTTTCCATGTTTGTGAACAGCGTCCCTCCTGAATCTCACGTGGAGGTGTAAAGGACTCACCAGTGCTGACAGGCATCAGAGGTGTTCAGATCCACTCTGACTGTGTATTCTGAAGCTTCAGGCCATTTGGTTAGGACTCTATCAGCGGTAGGAATCAATACAGGAATGGAAGCAGGCTCCACTGTTACCTGAATGACACCAGAGAGGTCTATTCATTTATAACATTCACAATCAGTCTATTTCAAAACTTAGTGAGCTGCCGCTCCACATCTGAACACAGACAGAACTGATGGTTTTCTTTTTTCACTGTGATTGTCTATTATCTATTTGACTATTACATTTTTTTATTATGTAATTATTAGTAAGCATTAGTGCTGTCAAATGATTAATCATGATTAATAGCATCCAAAGTAAAAGTTTTTTGTTAATATAATATATGTATGTGTATTGTGTATATTTATTATGTATATATAAATATATATATATGGCATACATAAATGTCTTAAACTGTGCCCTTCATAGGCAGTTTACTAGGTTTTGAAACAGAGCTATGCCACAAAACACGAGGACACTTAACATATGCTAAGGTTATATAACATATAACTGTGCAGAGGCACTGATAACCTCTTTGAAGGTTTGCTGGCCCCCTTCTAGCCTGCAGTAAACCACTACCGTCCCAGAATTCTTTGCAAATGCCACTCCAGTCTCAGAGTTCATTTGAAGGATCTCGCTTGATGACACTTCCCATCCGCCTCGCCGACCTTAAAGCGAGAAAAACAATTGCAAAACCTATGGCAGTTAAGTCCAAAGCACACAAATGTTTTTTTTGTTTTCCATGTACACCAATTTTCATCATTACAATATGTGTATGCTGCATGTGCGCAATCGATTTTGCTATCTGCCAGTACTTTGCACATTTAGCTCGCACATGCATGTTCATTTTTTTGTCCTCAATAAGGCAACACTGGCATAAACTCATGTTTCAAAGTTGGAAAGAAAGGATGAGATGGTACAACAGACACCTGCACTGACAAGAATTTGTGTGACGGGGATAAAAGTTACTTGTATTCTAGTCAAAACAGGTACAAAGGCATTTCTGAAGAGAAATAGCACAGACACCAGTCAAGGATAAAACTTTCTAGTACGCATTTTAGAGGCTTTTTACAGTTCTCTTCCAAGTGCCTTTTACAGACATGCCATCAAATAGAGTATACTATGAAAGGCTGTATAAGGCATATATTTAGTGTTTGCTTTAATAATGCAGTTTACTTTATGTTTTAGATTAGAGGGGTTGTTTCTGAAAACTAAAACTGGCATTCTTGCTAGTAAACTAGTGATTTACCCTGCAGGTCTGTAATGGGAGAGCTGAAGCAGATGACATCCCCAGAGCGCAGGGATCCTGAAGGCTCCGGGATGGCAGGCATTACAAACAGAGGGGTGTGATCACTCAGAAATGGGTTTGTAGTGTCTCCCTACACCCTCAAAATGGTTAGACCGGGTAATGCCGTTTGCACTAGAAACGACTGACTGTCTTTGTCAACTATCAGTTGTATAAGGTCATCTCTGAGAGACAGAAAATATGGTTAGACCACTGCTGTCAGTTATATAAACATGTATCTGTGTAATTACCTGTTATCTGTGACCAGTGTTTGTATATCATGAGACTGGAATTGTCGTCCCGTGTTATCATAGTACAGCGCCCTCATACGGATGTTCCAGCCCAAAGGGAAGGCAAGAAATCCTCTATCTCTGTTACTGTTCACTGATGACACAGTCAGAATTTTTACAAACCACACTGTTGAGACCTAAGGCAAAATGGATGTTGACATTAGGATTAAAATGTGGGTAAGCTACAGGATTTATCATAGTAAACACTCACCTCCACACTGATCAGCAGAGTTTGGTTGATACCACAAATGTCCATGGCATAAACCTCCAAAATAGCAAGGCCTGTATCAGGCCCTGTCCTCAGCACCCCTTCATTATCAATAGTGACAAGCCCTGCCCCTGAGACACACCAGGCTGAAGATGTAATTGACTGGACATACCGAGTCCCTAAAACACACACATTTTAAAATCTTTATGATGTTACCTAGTCACGCATGACCAGACCTTTGACTAAACAGCAAAATGTCTGTGGATGTTCTTTTTTTGAAATGACATGAAACCAATTTCATCCAATACCAGTAAAATCGAGAAAAAATATGTGAATGTAATTTTGATCAAGCACATTATGCGTTCAAATCATCATGAGAGCTGAAGTGATGTGGAACAGACTTAATGGAGTGGTTACTTACTTGGTTTTTTTAGCTGGGAGAAAAAAATATTTTCTTGACATGAAACAGACATACAAACTCACTTATTGCTCCGCAGGAGGTACTGAGAGAGGGGAGACATGAGGATGGATCCTAGGTGTCCTGCTGTTAACTGCATTTCCTCAAACACCTGAAAAAGAAAAAGAGAAAAGAGATACATTTGAAGTGAACTACACATTCAAAACAATGCTTTAGTATAAGCATTTCACATTTGTTAAAATCATTTAGTATAAAGTAAATAATTTCAATTTAGTAGGTAGCATTAATTTGAGTTTAGACACTTCCATTGAGAAGTATTTGAGTTAATAAGATTTTTTTAAACAAAATTATTATAATTTTAGAATTACATTTTTATTGCATTGATTGAAAGTGACAATAAATAATTTTCTATTTACAAAAAATTCTCCTCAAACAATCCTGTAAAAAAAACTATTCCTAAGCCATTTTCAACAATGATAATATAAGATGAAATGTTATGAAAACCAAACATTGAAATTAAGAATCACATTCATGTGACACTGACAACTGGAATAATGGGAACTGAAAATTCATCACAGGATTCTACATTTATATATGTTTCAATTATAAAAATATTTCACAATATTACTGTTTTTACTGTATAATATTACTCCCAGGAGACATATCTCAAAACATAAAAAAATCTTACCATCCTTACACTTTTGATTGGTATTGGTATTTTATTGCTGATTAAATGCTCTTCTTCCATGAACTTATTCTTGAGTATTTTGAACTTCCGTTTTGTTGTTTGGTGTTGTTGAACATGCACCTAATAATCTATAATAAATTATGTATTTTAAGATTGAAATGGTTGCTATATGCAGTATTCATTTTATTGCAAACACTTTATTTTAAGGACCAATTCTCAGAATTAACTAGTGGCTTATTCGTTTATCATTACATAACAATATACCTTTCTAACTATTATTAAGCAGCAAATTAGTAAGTAAATATTTGTTCTCTATTCTAAAGTGTTACCATTTTAATTAATTATATTTGATTGTAAACAAAAAGAAAGATGTTAGAAGATCAAGGAAGATCTGCTTTCTCATGACGTGACTCCATTAAATATCAATCTCATTGGTGGTTCTTTGTGGAGGATGTACTTATCAGTATCTGTATCTCATCAGTCAGATGAGCAGAGAGTGACGTGTTGCTGGTGTCTATCTGTTGGACCTGCACACACACTTTGAGGCTGGTCCTGCCTGAAGCTCTGGCCCTCACCAGCACAGACAAACTGTGAGAGGGAGACACACTAAAGCCCACCTAAAAAAAGGGAGTGTATGGAAGTCAATTTATGCTAAGTGCATGAATCTCACCTGTGCATGCCTTGGTTTGATCTCCAGCACACCAGCTTTGCTTAGACTCCAGTGGAAACTGAGGCCAGACTCAACACTACCCAGAGATAGAGGGTTCTGACTGTTGTCACTTCACATCACATAAACTGGCATCTAAAGTGAAAGACTCAAACAAAGCTCTCCTGACAGCAAAAACATGGATGCAAACAACAACAGTGAGCATGAAAAGAACAAACCTCTGTTCCTACGGATAGAGTCACTAAAGGAGCCTGTATCCTCACTGTTGTCACGTTAAACACCTCCACTTCCACTTCATCCTGTTCACACCACACAAACAGTTATTAGACATAGGCATATTATATCTTTTAGAAAAGTCAAGGTTTGACTCTAATTTTACACTGCCTGCAAAAAATGCTTTTATAGCTTACAATTTTTGGTTTGTTGTCAACCAAAATATCTAAAGATTTTAGTAAAAATTCTAGTAAGTTTTCTGTTTGAAATAAGATTATTTTGCTTATTCTAAGCAAAAACGCACTTAATTTTAACTTGTTTTTTTCTGAAAACAATACTATAATATTTACTTATCCTTCATGATTTAAGAATTTCTGCATATTTTGGCTAAAAAAAAGACAACAAATCTGAGCTAGTGTATGATGGATGGTGACTGTATAATTAAGGCATAAATGATGAACGCTTGGATTTGCTACACTGGGTAAGCAGTTATTTATTATTCATGTTGGGTGTCATGGCAATAGAAAAATCACACCAAGCATATATGTTTGCTCTTGGGTCACTTGTATGAATGCGAACTAGAGTCTCATTATTGAAAAGCTAATGTTCTACTGTGTTTTTAAAATGCTGCACCATGCGTGAGACAAAAAACTGTGCTGTGAACATCCCCTATAATTATTGTTGATCATCTGTGCAAATAATATTTTTTATGAACTATATGGCACTACAAAGCAGGAAATTAATACAATAATGCTGGTTAACCAAAGTTAGACATGTACGCAACATGGGCTACCTGTAAAAAGGTAAGCAATGCTTCTGTATTTTGTATCAGTTACCACGGTGATAGAGCTGTCACTCACGGAGAACTCAACGCCATACTGAGGATGAGGCCCTCCTTTCCATTTCACCTGAACATCAAATACATGTTTATATATAAAAAAAAAATTCTGAAACCAACAACAGGTTTGCTGTGTCCTGTCATGCCAACCTTTTGAAAATTTCCAACTGCTGTTCTTCTGGTTGATGTAGATGGACATGAAAGTGACCTGAGCCATGGAGCAAGGTCAGATTTTCCTAAAGAGAGTAATGTACTTACTGACAGTCAAAAAATACAACAAAAATGTTTAAATGAGAAATGTTAGGGAGTTATGAACTCATATACTGTGACTTTGGATGGTTAAATAATGTGACAGAGTGTCTGGTCCACTGTACATCATCTACCAAACGCAGATTCACACACTGAGACACTGGAGCTGTTAACATCTTATACAGGACACATAGTTCATACCTTACGTACGAAAGCCTACGTACATAAATATGGAGACAAAAATAAACACAGAAACACACACCTCTGGACATGTAAGAGTGACACTGACAGTCACTGTTCCTGTCTGTCTGTGGGCCTGAAGAACCTGCCAAGATATAGAAAAGGCAGACTGATCAGATTTGGGTCAATAAAGAAAAGCAAAAATCTATTTGAAACCCTGTCTGAACATCTCAGAAATGTACTATATTTAAGTAATACTATTCTACCAAAACAACTTGCTTTTTGATAACTATTATAATAATTTTATAAATGTATAAAGAGTAAAATAATAATAATAGCAATAATAAAAATAATAATAGTAACTAATTATTATATGTTATAATACTTTTATAATTGTCAATAATATATATATATATATATATATATATATATATGTGTGTGTGTGTATGTGTGTGTTTTATTCTTTCATATATATATATATATATATATATATATATGAAAGAATAAAACAAACACACACATATATATATATATATATATATATATATTGTTTTTTTTTTTTTTATAAAATTCATAAATTAAAAACATGCTCATAAAAAAGAGGTGTATACATTTAATCTATGGTTTGTATTCGTAATCTATTGCAATGAAATACCAGTTTCATCCAATAAGTTAAGTATCAAATTATTGACCTATTTACACAATATTGTGAGAACTTGTGAGGGACAGTTCACTTAAAAATGAACAATTTGTCATTATTTACTTACTTTCTTGTTGTTCCAAGTCTATATGAGTTTCTTTTGTATGTTGAACACAAAAATAGATATTCTAAAGAATGCTGGTAATTAAACAGCTGATGGTCCCCATTGACATCAAAGTATTTCTTTCCCTACTATAGAAGTCAATGGGGACCATCAGCTGTTCAAAATATCTTCTTTTGTGTTCACTAGGGTGAGTAAATAATGAGAAAATTTCATTTTGGGAGAACTATTCCTTTAAATGCCAAATTGTACTAAAAAAGCAAAGCCAAAAACACCATGTAGTTTGTATCCCGTCTGGGTTAGTCTGTCAGCTATTTTCATGGTGGACCGGGGCCACAGTGAGAGCAGACCAGGGTCAGAGGAGGTCCACCTCACTGAACAGGAAGTGAAATTATCAAACTGCACCCCCTTTTGGTCAAACACAGACATCTGCAAAGTTGCATCCCTAGTGCTGGACACAGAAAACTAAAAGAGAAAGAGAGAAATGACATGAAAGAATATGGTAATGTGATATTTAATTACATCAGAGTAATTCTAGGAGAAGAAAGGAAGGAAGTCCAAACACCAAAAGAGATAAAGCGAGACCTTTAAATAATGACAGAATCATGCGTAGCCTCACTACAGGAGGCATGCAGGACAAATGCTTCACATGTAGCAGAAAAGCAATAAACTATTGATTTGGTGCTGTATAATCATGAAAATGAAACTGTGAATCTAGTTAATGTGTGAATGAATCTTTCAACATAAGCTGGCAGCGATATTAGTCACACTTAGATGAAAATAGGACAAGAATTGAGAATTAAGTTTTAAAGAAAACACTTTTATTAAGCATGGTGAATAAAAATACTTTTCTAATGTTATGAAACAAGATACAATTTCTCTTACTGTTCTTCTCATTAAACTTTCTATTTATCAGAGAGCTGAACAGCTGTTTTCAGCATTTATGATAATAATAATAATAATAATGTTTCTTGAGCACTAAATCAGCAAATTAGAATGATTTCTGAACAATCATGTGACAGTAAAAACTGGAGCAATGATGTTGAAAATTCAGCTTTGTGATCATTGTTTTTATTTATTTATTTATTTTTATACATTAGAATAGAATTTTTACTGTACAAGAGGTGTATGTATAAATAATGAGAAACATATGCACAAAAATATATAAATTAAAAAATGATACATATAGAAACATTAAACTTTTCTAATGATTTAACATATACCATGTTTGTGTCAGGACACACACATACGGTTTGTAAAGATGTGTGTAAATGAGTTAGCACACAATTACTGGCATTCTGCCTGTGTGTAATTATTCTTTCCATTTTGTGTGTGCATGTGTGTGCTTTGCCTTGACTAATGATTTGCTTCAATAAATAGGTAAATCTAATTTCTGCCTGTCCATCAGTGTGCTGTGACCAAAAAAGAAACATTTATAATCAAAAATCAAGGTTTTCTTCATGTTTCACTGGTGAGCTTCAAGTTCAATTAGAGATATGATATAATGTTTCATTTACAGAGATGGTTTTAGTATATTAGAAATGGTATATTGATTGTGAGGGTTTGACATTGATCAAAGACTTGGTTTCTAAAGCATCGATGTCAGGAGAGGAAAAGCCCTCACACAACCCTAACACACACACACCGAGGGCCCATGCATGCAGTTTCTATGGAAACTGCCATAACACTTCACCCTGCATATCACACATAATTGCATGGCAAATGAGAGCAGCGGAAAGAGGGAAGTAGAGAGACGGAGGTCTGGTGTGGGTGTAGGGGTGAATCAGAAAGAAAGAGAAACACCTGGAGGGCGAGAAAATGAAAAAATGGAAAGAAAAAGAGAGGTCTGAGCAGGTGAAGGGAAAAGAGGAAAATGAGTGAATCATAAAAGAGTTTAGGAGAGGACGTAACAGTACGAGGGGGCAAAAAGAGAAAGAGAGAGGACAGAGTTGGCATTACTCACCAGTCCACAGGGGTAGTGAGACTGAGTGCAGGAATAGTGAACAGATGAAGGTGAGGATGGGGAGGAGAGAAGAGAGAGAGTCAGACTAGAGGGGATGCCACATGCCACCTGAACTCTGCTCTCCTCCACTGCAGGAATCTCGTTTAACGGTCCTGGAGTAGTACCACACCTGAAAACCAACCACTGCATAAACACACATAAAAAAAAACATACATGACTGCAAGGCTACAGCACGTCACCCACTCAAAGCATGAAGAGCTTATGCAGCAGAGCAAATTCAAATTCTGAATTAATTCTGCCTTTCTTCAGTGATATTTAAAATATATCTAAAAAAAACACACCATATTATGGTGAATTAAAAAACATAAATTCCAAAATACATATCCTGTAATTTTTTACTTATTCTTTCTTTGAAATATAAATGCTACTTCAAAGATTCATTATGTTTGAAAAGAGTGTTTTAAGTTCCCTAGGATGCATTTATTTGATCAGAAATACAGTATTTAAATTAATACATATTAATTGATAATTAAACAGTAATTACTTAATACTAACAATAATTAGAATTAGAATTTAGAATTTATTGACATTTGCACAGGTACATTATAGTACAGGTACACTGGAATTTGTTTCACAGAATAGTTAACCAAAATAAGAAGAAGAATTAGTTAATTAATGTTTTCTACTTTAATATATTTTAAAATATCTATTTTAATGTTTTATGTAATATATTTCTGTGATTGCAAAGCTTTGTCACATGATCTTGAGAAATCATGAAATGCAACTCAAGATATATTTCTTATTGTATATCAATGTTCAAACCAGTTGTGTGGTTTAGTATTTTTGTGGAAAGCATTTATGGGAATAAATAAATGTTTTACTATATATAGAGAGAGTTATTTATTTGTGTGTGTGTGTGTGTGTGTGTGTGTGTGTGCAAATGTCTTTTGACTTGAAGTTGTTGTTTTTTTTTAAATAACAACCCCAAACTTATGATCGGTAGTGTACATGTTTATTAAATATAATAAAATATAACCAATGCTATTTAATGGAAATTACATTGCACACTCTGTACTTTGGATTTATTTTATTTTAACCATTACTTATTATAGATTGTTACTCGTTTGATGATCATTTTATTTTTCTGGTTATGAAAATACCCCATATGCTTGTGGGTTGATAAAATCCATTATTATTAATAAGGCAAATTACATGAGTTAAGGGTAATAATGTCACATTGCATTAGAGGACATTTCAAACCTGTTCTCCCATGGCGATGCACATGATTTGATATGCATATTGAGGTGGCCTTGCTTCGGTCATACTCAACGCCTCCACGGTAACATCCCCCTCCGGCTGCACCTTGACGTCACTAAAGAAACGTAAGGGAGCCAGGGCTGAGGTCCCCCCTCGAATATAACCACACGAGATGAGCCCACAGAGAGAAGAACCTCAGATACAAGAGACTGAGCGAAAGAAGGAGAGAACAATGTCAACGAGAGGCTAAATGGAGTACAAAGCTCACAATAATGTCCTTGTTACAGTTGTTGCTGTCTTTCATTAGCGTCTGAGTGACAAAAGTAAAGCACTGATCCATCACATTGTCCTGTTAAAATCCCATGAGTGTGCTTGGCAGCGTTTGCCCTGGACCAGAGCGCTCCGCTGCTCTCCATGTCCCTGACATGCTACAGAGTCATACATCAGTGATCAGGAGAGCTCAGTTGCACATTAATCTTCTGCTGCTCCCAAACAGTTCATTATCTTAATAAATAGCCACCATAGGGCTGATAAATCACCCTTTATACAGACATGACACTTACCACAAATCATATGCACACACATACAGTTGTGCACACACACACACACAGGAACAGCATACTTTGAGAGGGCTGTAGGCCACCAGTGTTTTCATTTCACTGATGTTGTATCCCTCTGCTTCTACTTTGATGGTAACAACAGTGAGACCACAGGAAAGAGCCTACATACGGACCCCTCCATAGAATCCAGCACCTGGAGACACAGATCCTGAGAGAGATAAAGTGGCAGAAATGTAGAAACAGAAGGAGACTATTCATTTGGTTCATACTATTGTTAGGGAAAAGCGTAATGGTTTAAGAAAAGATTAACTTGTAAAATAAAAGTATTTTATAAAAATAGCTTAATTCGAGATACATTCACCAAAAACACAATATCTCATGCAATTTAGCTTTTTCAAGTAAACATATCTTCTTACCATTTTTATTATTTTCTCGACGTTATTATTACTACTACTATGTTTAGATACTTGGCTGCCAAAAATGATTGACTAAAAAGATGTCGCAGTTCTTCCTATGATTTGTATTATTTAAAAAGTATCAAACGAAAATTTGAATTTTAGTTTTCTGCCAAAAGGGGAAAAAAATAAAAAAATGTAGGATAAAATATTTGGCAAAAATATAGGCTACATATAATACTATATTGTGTGCTGTGCCCTGTGCCCAATATTTGTTGGGATTCACTTCTGCAGTCCAAGTACTGGCTTCACGTGCTGGACAGCTGTGCAAGTTATCAGAACATAAATCCTCTGTCAAACACGCATCCACTCCATCAACTTGATGTTTACGGGCTAATGTACTAACCGGATTACACAGAGAAAGCGTGCATTGATTTTTCCAGTGCTTTAAATTAAAGCAGGAGAAATGAACTAATTAATCCTATTTTAATTTGTGCAAGCAGTGGAGAGGAAGTCCTAAACAAGGGAGGAGGCAGAGAAAGAAAGAGAGCGGGGAATGGGGTCTCTGAGTGTGACTGGGAGTAGATCACCTATCCCCTCATGTTCGATATGCCCTGAGGAAAACAATTAGAGCAGGCGGATAAATTAAAATTGCCATCAGAGAAACAGAATATTGAAGGAACCATTGGAGTGTAAATGGATGGTGTAAGTACAATGGCAAATATGAAGAGGGTGAAGATGCTGCACCTGACATGTGTGTGAAGATGCCAGCAGGTTCAGTGTGGATGTGTAGAGAGAGCTGAGAGCAGTCTGTGACTAACACCAGATTTCTGTCCTCTAGTAAAGACTCTCCGCATTGAAGATGGTGAGTCTCAGAGAACAAGTTTGAGTTCTGAGAACAAGTGTTTGGTGGGTCCTGAATGCCCCAGAGAGCAATGGGAATGTCTCTCCTGTCCCCCACACAACAATTGTCCCTCTGGGGAATCAGCTGTACACACACAGTGAAGAAAATATATGAGAATGTATAGCCTTTATATGTATGTGTGTGATACTGGTGCAAATTTTACCTTCCCGACTGCTTTGTGCAGGATGTTTTTGGAATCTCTTTCCTGCTATGATCACCCCTTTTACTGTAACTGTGGCAATTTCTCTATCAGACACTTCCCACGTCAAAGAGCCACTTCCTCCTTCCACCTAGAAAAACAGATTCTATTATAACAAATGGTCATTATGCTCAAATACATAATATTGATTTTACCTGCACCTGAATATTGTGCTGCTACATTTTACTGTGGGGTTGCCATGGAAAAACAATGACAGAGAGCTGTAGAGTTAGAGGCTTATAGATTTCTATTTCCTGTTGCACTCGGATTGGTGGGATGACAGGCCAATATTCACCATTCTGTTATAAAATAAAATGGTTTTGTTATCAGAAAAAATAAGAATGATCACAATTATTGTATTCTATTAGGAGCTGTAGTTCCCTTTCAGTGGGTCACTTCAACGTCACGTTGGTGACCGACGAATAGGAATCTCGCTTCTAGACGCCAAAACAACTCTGTGTATGTAAACACGACAATGATTTTCATCAGGTTCCTTAGGGGGGCTAAAGGTTAAATCCTCCTAGGCCTCCTACTGTACCCTCCTGGGATCTCTCTCTTGTGCTAAGAGCACTAAGAGAGGGTCCCTTTGAGCCTTGCCCGCAGTCGAGCTGAAGTTTTTATCAATGAAAACTCTTTTTGGCTTCCATCAAGAGGGTAGGGGACCCGCAGGCATTTTCGGTCGACGATTCGTGCCTCGAGTTCGGGCCCGAGGATTCCCAGGTAACACTGAGGCCACGGCCCGGCTATGTGCCCAAGGTTCCTACCACTCCCTTCAGAGATCAGGTGGTGAACCTCTAAGCGGAGGCAGACCCAACCTTACTGTTGCTGTGTCCCGTCCGAGCACTCAGATGTTATGTAGACCAGACACAGAGCTTCAGGACCTCAGACCAGCTCATTGTGAGTGCTTTGAGAGTAAAATTAATCCCTACTTTTCACTTTGGTCTGTTGGCTCTCATTCTCAGCCACTAGTCACCTCATCACCTCTGGACTGCATTTCCCATCATGCACCATGCACTTTCACCTGTTTCAGAACTGCAATCACACACCTGCTCTCAATTAGCCACACCCACACCCTCATTTACCACAGCCTTTAAGACAGATTTACACACCAACATTCGTCTTGAATTCCCCTGTGTTTCTTTTCTGAGTGTTATTTCCTTGTTTGTTTTCTGTGTTTTAACCTTGGATTGCTTTCCTGGATATTGATTGTTTGCTGCCTACCCTGACCATTGCCTTGTTTATTGACCACGATTTTGCTTAACCCACGTTGTTCACGTTTTCCTGTGTTTATGACTGTACCTGTACGACCTTGCAATAATAAAAGCTGTACATGGATCTGCACGTGCCCGTCTCCCTTGTTACACATTTATATTCTTTATATTTTATAAACCTTTTTTTGAAGAGTATAAATGGGACTTTATCCATTAATGAATAGACAGACGGATAGACAGACAGAATATATATTACATTCTGACAAACTGATATAGTCAATGCTAATCAGCTCAACAGCCAGTCAAACCACAAAGAAGCACCACATAGTTCCCCATGAAGGTCTGACAGGAAAATTTACGCCTGCCTAAAGGATGATTTCCCTTGGAGGCAGTTTGGAAGATTTTCCCTCCTTTTTTGTCCCATTAATCTAATGGATGATCCTTATAAGTGAGCACGGATCGACAGGAAGTTGCAGACCGAAACTAATGAGTAACGTTTCTCCTGCAGCTCATCTTACAGAACCATATGCATGCCGACCGGATAAAACTGCCCCCCTCCAAGATGCATTTCATCTCCTGCCACCACAGTGTCTCCTGCAGATGGAAAATGCTGTCTTTCCCTTTTTAAACAATGGGTTTCCCAACACACCCCATGCCTCTCTTTACACCTCACACTGTGTGTGTTCTCATTTCCTGCTCACTGTCTTATCATACCCCCTCAGGTGGGGCTCCCCTCTAGATCTGCAAACAGCTTGTGCCATTTACTCCAATAAGTATGAACTTCACTTTTGTGAAATAACCTACTGAACCCCTCAAACTGAGCAATGAACTGAACAAAACCCCAGAAGCAGGATACTTCATATGTTCTGTTAAGGATGACATTGGTATTGTGTAATTAAACCCAAGGGTCAACAGGGAACAAAGACCAGCACAAAAATAATGGTTTCAGTTAAACCATTTTATATGGTTCTGGCAATACAGTAAATATAGATATTAAGGTGTATGTAGAATTATAACTAGCTCGCTGATGACAAACAGACCATTTGCGAAACATTATCCTAGATAATGACTGTTGCTTGCTCTTTGCAGAACATCTCCTAGGAATGAACTGGTGATGCATGTTAAAAACTTAAGAAATATTAATATTCCATGGACTGGAATGGTGTAAGAAATTGTTAAGCATTTTAATTCACCTTTATTCTTAAAATAATTTATTAAAACTATGCAGTAAAGGGATAAAAAGTGTAAAGATAATCCAAAGTATGCTCTACTCAAGATTAAAAAGGGGCAAAAAAAAATTTATCAAAAGAGACATAAAAGTAAAGACTTTTCAGATTTAAAATAAAAGCTGTTATTTTGAGCTTTCTATTCATTAAATCATCCTGACAATATGCATTTCACAAAAATATTAAGCAGCACAACTTTTTTTAGATTAATAATATTAAAGTGCCCCTATTATGCCCTTTTAAAGGTTGCTAATATTGCTTTATGAGTTTCTTAAAACAGGTTTACATGTATGCAAAGTCAAAAAAACACTTTAGTTTTCTCCCAAAATAGATTTAATTTGACCCCATTTCTAAATGATGCGTAAACGACTCGTGTGAAGCAGTTCGAAGACTCAGTCCATCTAAACCCCTCCTTTTCCGTGAGCCCTCACTGCTGTGATTGGTCAGATGGCACAGTTCTTTATGATGTGTGTTGGAAAACGAAACGGCCATTGTCAAAACTGAATTACAGTGCAGGATATATGTACAATCCATGTGGAAAAAATACTGTTTGTGGCCGGGTCAAGTTGTTCAAGGCGTAAAACGTGGGCGGACATATATGCAAATATGTTACTTTGTGACATGTGGCCGTAACAGAAAAAGATTAGAATTGCTGACGACTCGTTTAGGCGAATGTGAGCCGAGTCTTTTTTTTTGATAGACAATAACTTTATTTATTGTGCACTGTCAGCATCACAACTTTACAGGTTTATGTTCAATCGTCTTCATTCACTACTTCAAGTGAATGAGTGGACTAATGAATGAGGGTATAGGGGACATTTGAATTTCCATTTGCAAAACATTTTACCTGTTTAATGAGATATATTTTCACATGAAACAGGATTTTCACCAATGTAAAATGCATCTTATCTATAATGAACTGACTCGTTTGAAAAGTGGCTGCTGCCAGAATGGAGCCTGAAAGAATGTGAGTTTGGCAAAACAATGCACATACAGCTATTTGACTATTTAATCATATTTTTCATTATTATTATTCAAGTAAATTAGCGGAAGATAAAACAAGTTATTGCATTATTAGGACATTACACACACAATGTAATGTGTGTACAACACAGTAAAAAACGGTTTATATATGAATATATCTATATATATATATATAAACCCTTTTTTACTGTGTTTTTATCTTCCTGCACCAATTACTTGTCCAATCTTGTGTTACCTTAGAGAGGATGCTATAAAGTGAGAATTGTATTAAAGTCTTCCCTTTCATGATGGTCTGCAGGAGATGGCAGGCGGGATCCAACAAAGACTCCTCAGTCTCCTCCACAACAATCACCGCATTCTGCACAGGGTTAAAGTTCAGACGTTATGCTCCTGTCAAGAGACGCGGTGAAGCAAACAGTGCATAAACCGATGTCTATGAAGCACAACCTGTGACAGGTGAACCACATGGCCCTTGTTGTCATGGATACAAACAGTCAAATAATACTGCTGGTCTGTCTCCAACACCTATCTGTTCTCTTCCTCCTCAATATTCAATGCTGAAACACACAGATAAAAGTAAACCCTCATACAGGTGTGTGGTTTAGGATATTTTCTGTTTTATGTGTGACACTCACTCATGTAACTGGGCTTTACCACAAGCACAGAAGTCCAAGGAAGTTGGGACGTTATTTCGGGGGGCAGATCTGAATCACAAATGAGCTTGGAACCATAACAATACACTCATATATTCCCCACAACATAATGTTTCAATGAAAAACCTCAGTTGTTTCAGATACTATTGTGTGTAACTGTTAGTGTCGCATGACCCAGCTTAAGGGCGGTGACGGTAGCTGTTTCCCGCTCAACAGATATGATGTCATGATCTCCCCTTGTACATTCTCCCCTTGTATCCTTCTACATCCAGACCGTATCCTTCCTTAGACAGAGTGACCTCTACAAACAAACAGAAGAGTGAACAATTAGACACAGGTGTTAAAAATGTAGCATATCTCTTCTGACATAAGCAATGATGTGTTTATGAGATGTATATAATCGGTCTAGAGGTGTGAAAGCATGCGTTTAGACTGTTAAAGTGTTAACATTCGGTTTAAGGGCCATTACAGTGGCATATTGGTAATCTCGGGTGTGTTTTTATGTGATGAACGTGTTAAAGAGGCTTGTCAAATGAGATTCTTGCATTCTGTTGGCTTTAAGGGAAAGCTCAACGCAGCCCAGAGCTTAACCTTTCCATGATCTTTCTAACAAGCCCACAGCGCTTGAATAATAAACACCATGCATACATTTTTAACGTTTCTCCAGTCAGTGACACAGTAACTTTAATATCAAGTCGGACAAGATATTATATATAGAATTATATAGAATTGTATCTAAATTAGTATGTTGTGCTAAATAAAAGGCCAGCATTACTTTTTTATTGCTGTCTAGACAAATATTGCCACAATAATACCTAAATAATGATTTTTGAATTGTTAAATAAAAAAATAAATATATATTAGGGGTGGTCATAGATACATTTTTTTAATGGCTCATTTGAATTCTGCCAAAGGCATTCAGAATATGTGTGCTACCTACTGTACTGTGTGTACAGTAGTTTAGAAAACTAGTCCCGTCCGAATTGGGCCACAGTGCAGTTTGGCTAGGTATACCCACGCAAAAATATCAAGGTGAAAGTCATCATAGCTTGCGTAGTATATACCCAGCTCCCAATGCAACTTTGTGAATAGATTAATGGCTACTTTTTAAATCGCGCGTTAAGAGTCTCATGTTAACGCAGCACGTTAACGCCGATAACGGCCCACCATAATATAATATATAACATGTCTGTGTGTGGGTCTATTTATACTGTACATCCTATACACACATTCAACTATAAATACATACTACATACTATAAACACATGCAAAAAAATGTCAAGCTCTTTAAAGCCAAGTAGATTCTGATTGGCTGTCAATGTTTCCATCATTTATCAGTTGGAAATAAAGACGAAAAGTCGTTATTGTTATAGTTCTAGTGTGGACTTTCCTGTTCTCATAGTATTATAATATGATTATGATGATTAAAATTGTATAGTTATATTCTTTGATGTGAATGTCTTCTGATATGTGAATGAATCTTCTAAGATTTGAAGTTTTCTAAACTCTTAACGCACCAACACACCTAAAACACACAACTGGAAAATCAATTAATTTCATGCTCAAAATCACACATTGGAAACTTAACTGCAAAACTAATTTTCAAAATACAATAATAAACTAC
>JAUMHI010000058.1:9555249-9596609 GCA_032359435.1 Enteromius unitaeniatus | reverse complement strand
TGTGTTTTGCTGGGTTTAGTAAATGCATGCATTTTGTTTCTTTTGCTGCAGAAATTCAATACAAAAAAAGGAATGACAATATCAGAGTAGCTTTATAAAATTTACAGTTTATGGGGGGAAAAATACAGGGACAAAATACAGTTACTTACTAGAGACCGGAGGCATACAGTCACTCTAATACAGTAAAGGGTAAACTTATTTACACTTTCCTGTAGGAGAAGCAATATAGCTGTTGGTTTCTCTTAAAAAAAAAATGGACAATGGATGCCACTGTGTCTCGGCTGAGATTTGGCTGTACTCGTTCACCAGCCTCTCTGTATGATAGCTCGTGGTTTATGACATGGTCAATGCTAGTAGCTCTTATTTGATCAGTTACCCTAGCTCTGGTCCTTCTTTGAGCACCACCACGCTTTCTAACTCCTCTCCCTCTACCATGTCCCACTCCTCTCAATTGTCCTAGTACTCATCTTCCTCTCCTTTGTGCAGGCATTTCTTTCTTTCTTTCTTTTTGTGCGTTAAGCAGAGACTGGTAAAAAGCAGTCTTTTACCAGTCTCTCCTTCTTGCTCTGTTTTCCACAGAGTGTATGTAATGGTGGATCCCTGTAGCAGGTATATATCTCCCACTGGACTCAGGTGCAGTCTGTCTATCACAAACAAAGTCACACTGGCTGCTTCCACATGCTGAACACCCACCCATTCGCGCACACACACACACATATTACCATAATAATATTTGACTGATTAGCAGATAAATTATCTACATATGGTTTGTTTTGGGTCAGCAAGATTTTTGAGTCTCTTATTCTTAACAAGAGTGTATTTATTTGATTAAAAATGTAGAAAATAGTATTATTCCGAAAAAATACTTATATTATCACAATATAAAAAGTTATTTCTGTTTTAGAATATCTGAATTTTTAGCAGCCATTATCCTTCAGAAATCATTCTAATATGCTGATTTGGTGATCAAGTAACGTTCCTTATTATTATCAACATTGAAAACAGCTGTGACAAGGTTCTCAACCAAGGGGCCAGATCCCACTATAGGGGGCTTCAAAACAGTCCAAAGTGGGCACAGGGTGACTTTAAATTAATTTATTATTAATAATAAGATGTATACAAATATATTAGAATTATTTTATAATATTCTATAATTAAAATGCCAAAAAATATATAGTTGGGAGTGTCTGAATATTGATTTGGATAATGGGAGCATACAGACTAATGTGAATATTACATTTTTAATGAACTAATTTTCAACACCTTTAATATTCAGAAGACCTGCAGAGTATCCTTACCTAATATAATAATGTTCAGATATCCAATTGTAGACATCACATTTAAAATTACAATTCTGTTTCTAGTTTGCTTACTTTTTAGATGATATTGTATAAATTGTGTATATATATACTGTATAGATTCTTCCCATTAAATAGTCACTGGCCATTTTTTACTTATAAAAACATAATTATAAGCTTATTGGCATCTGCCAGAATTGTAATATTGAATCATTCTGTTGTGTGTACTTTTATACAGTATGTTCAGGGTGCAGAAAAGACACTTGTATAAGTGCTGAACCCCTGTGAATCCCATACAGCAAGACACTCTCCCACCGCTGACCAGCATCTTCTAGAGACAAGATATGAGGTGGAGGAGCGTACCCTGCATCATGGTGACGCACAATCCTACGATAATCACAGAAAACAAGACATGCTTTATGTTAATGCCTTTTTCTTTCTGTCTCCCTCTCTCTACACTTAAAGACCCTTCTTCACCTCACCGCCTGTATTGCATCAGGCTCCTTTGCCAGCGGCCAATTAAATTCCAAACCAGCCGGACAGCTAAAAGTATTTCCTGTGGATGAACAGAGCACAGCCATAATCATCTCATTCTCCAAAAATCCATTTAGCAAAACAAACATACAGCGTCCCAGAGAAATATGGGTAACGAAAAGTACTATACCTTTTGAGTCAAAGGCACGGACTGATAACTGACCTGAATACTTTCAATCCGGTTAATAATGACATCACAGCGCAGAATGTGACCACTCACTGAAGTGGGAATGGGGAAGTCACACATGATTTTGAATACTCATGTTCTGTTTAGGTCCCAAATATAAAAATTAATTTTCAACAGAACATGAGGATTAGAACACCCCAAAATATTTTTTTTGTCATCATTTAACTCTCATGTTATTCTTAACCTGTACACAGGGAACATAAAAGCAGATTTTTTTAAAAGAATGTTATTATGTACTTTCCCTTTGTCTTCCATTGTGTTTTTTGTTCATATATTGTAAGCCAATACAAACTGAAACTGCTTGGTTACTAACATTTTTCAAAATATTTTTTTTTTTCTTCCACTGAAGAAAGTCGCACAGATTTGAAACATGAGGGTGAGTCAATCACAGCACAATTTCTGTGTGTGTTTTTTTGGGGGGGTGGACTATCTAATAAACAATAAACAATCATAATGCATTTTTATTCAAGCAGTCGGCGAGGCAAATTTTTTCATTCAAGCAGTCAGCGAGGCTAAGAGTGAGCTGGTTGACTGCATTCAGAATTTATTTGCTAATTAAAATGATGGTTAATTTCAAATGGAAAACAGTATTGTGATTCATACTATGCTGCTATAACAGTGCCGTATGTCCTTCTGTAGAAAGAACAAGCACGTCTATTTATTACTGTCCCCTCCTCTCGCTCATCAGGGTCTTGTGCCTGGACCACTGTACGAAGAGGGACAGCCTGGGGGGAGGACAGGGCTGACACCAAGTATTGCTGACTGCAGGAGGAAAGAGGCAGCAGAGCCGGAGGGCTGAGTGTGGAGAGTGGATACACCCTGACAGTCTCAGGCTTAGAGGACACCCTAAAGTCAGGCAGACGGCAATGAAGTCAGACACATGATCGCAAGACACACACTGTACGGCCTATATTATTTGTTTCATGCTTTTCTACAATGAAATGAATGTTTTTTATAGACTTTTGAAATGTTAACAATACAAAAATTAGACTTTGCACTGACTGATTCCTGACATAATGAGGCTATAAAAGTTTACGTATCAAGGAATCACTGTATGAAGAAAATTATTACCTCAAATTAAAATAAATTTGACAAACTCACTACCCTCAGTAATAAAGTTAACTCACAGCACTGGGCACTGATAGTAAGTACCTTTCAACACCTTGGGGTCAGTTTTTTTATTCAGCAAGGATGCATTGGTATGATGAAACATGATAGTAAAAGCTTTTAGACTGCTACAAAATAATTATATTTCAAATAACTGATTTCTTTCTATTCATCAAAGAATCCTGAAATAAACGTACCACAGTTTCCAGCACAATATGTACTTAACATTGAAAAAATCCCACGTTATATTACAGTGATTTCTGAGGGATCACTGAACACAGGAGTCTAATGAAAATGTGCAATTTGGCCATCAAAGGAATACAATATATTTACTATATATTCAAACAGAGCCATTTCACAGGACTGTTATGACATGTTATGACAGTCATCAGCATCGCAAATCCTTGAAAGTGTTTTATATTTATAATTATATATTTTTATATATAAGTATATACATTTATAACACTATAATTTGTATAACTGCAATCACTGTTGCATCAAATTACAAAAAAAAAAAGTTCATGCTATTTCAAGGGTGTTTCTAATGCAGAGAGTTATGGTAAATTTTACATTGCTTTCTCTTCTGACTGCCGTTATTGGTCTCTCTCGGTTGTTTTTCCTTTCTCTGAAAGTCATGAAAACACTATGCCTGAGTATTTCTTTTACTATTTGAGCAAGTGTGAATGCAAAAAAAGTATATATTTTGGGTACTCCCCCATTCACTGCTTTCAAGTTAACCCAACTATGATGACTTCAGCTGCTGAGAAACCCGGAAATGTAAAAAAGGGGTCCATAAAAACTAGTAATTTTAAATTGAAATAATGTTACATTTTTACTGTATTTTTACATTTTGACTTCTAAAAGCATTTCAATCTGCATTAAGAACAATTTAGAGATCATATTTGATTCATTTAACAGTAAAAATAAATAATAATACAATAAAGATACGTTTCTAAAAGACGGTATTCAAAATCAAATGCAACTTCAGTTGTATACGCACAGTAATATCTTTTCATTGTAAACAGTAAACAGAAGTGCATGCTATTTGCTGTCGTCATTCCGTTTCCACCCTGGAGCTGAACTGATTGAACTAATAAACCTTTAAGACATGACAGCACGTAATGAGACAGAATGGCGTGTTAAGCTGAGTATGCTCCGCAGCCTCTGTCACTCACCATTTGCAGCGTCCTCTCTGTGCCGTCAGTGTGATGTTCACAGGCACATGAGTGCTGAGAGGTAACAACAGCTCGGGAACGTTCAGTTTGTTCGACTTGCTGAGTTTAATCAATGAGCTGATTAGCAAAATCCCCCAAACTGCTCTCTTTAGCACAGGCGTGTTTAAACAGCTGCTCTACAATCGACTACAACACCCAGCTGAATACCGCTGGTGTTCGAAGCAAAGACACTAGAAACCGAAAACTAGTTCGTTTACGTTTAGAGATAACGTTACGTTTAGATATATGCCAGGCGCTGCTAAACAGCACTTGATGTTAAAGATGTTTTAATTGTCATTACCAGAATCGTGTACCATTTAACGTTACTGGGTGCACGATTTTTTTATCGACCTGTAGTCGGCGTTTTCAAAACCAAACGCACGGTTTTATAAATAAAGATTATTAAAACATTAAGATGTTTTTTGATAGGTCTCTGTGTGTGTATATATATTTATATTTTAAAAAACCTACAGTGAAAATTCTTGTCATGTTTTGCAGATACCGTCGATGCAAAAGAATTAACGCAGCAGCGGGCGTTTACAAAATCTGTATAGAAATACGAATTTCTAATTCAGCGTTAAACTTTAAAATCTATACTCCACAAGCGTTTAAGGCTGCACTGTAACGTTACCACAGACATTTTGCATTTTCAGTCACACAATGATACGCACACACACAGACACAGTCATGTATAGATATATACTTTATTAATTCTCTCTGGTAAAATAAAATTACAAAATAATTTCAACCTCAAACGGCACCTCCCTTATCTATAATTAATATTAATAAAATCGTTTTTTTATACAGCAATCATAATTTTCATGACGAATGAGAAGAATGCTATCTTATAATTATATTAAATATGAGCTATAACTGCGTTAGTAATTATTAATGGTAAAAAAAACGGAGCGATACAAAGCTAAGTTTCAAGAATAGCATACTGTACAATATTCCAAGGGGGTGTAATTCAGTATTCCGGCCACAGGATGTCACTATTAGTCAGTTTTCAAAATGGGCTTTCCATTGGAACGGGGTCAGAAGTAAAATAGTCTCTTATTCCAACACCATTGTAATAGAAGCAATTCCACTAAGAAAATGACTATAATCACTCATTCTACAGTTATTTCCGTGTGAGCAGCTGTTCCACCTTGATGGGGTGGTTTTCATAATGTATCGACTGGCTTTAGCGTCGCTCTTCGAAATAATGCTTTGCTCAAATGGCTGTTAGTCTCTTGCAGACTGTAAAAAGTGCTGTCCAGATTTCATAACATTCTCAGCTGTTGATTATTTATACTCTTTCTAATCCCAACCACCCCAGTTCCTTGTTTTCAATAAACACTTCAGTCCATTTCAACTATAGGCAGAGCACTTTGGTAGCAAAGACGGAATCAGAAAATGTGTGTGTGTGTGTGTGTGTGTGAGCGTCCATGCATGTTAACATGTCTTGAGTCAGTGTCTTCTAAAATGTATACATTCATGGTAACAGTAAAGTACGTCCGTCTTGTGGACTACATGGAATATGGCAGTTTCGTCATAGAGTTTTTGTGCAAATGTTAGCGTCTCTTTATCAAGATACTGTATATTCTGTGGCGTTAAGCTGCGTAATGCTCGTAGTTACAGTGCATCGTATGTGAATGTGTGTGTACGGTCATCTCTTCGTTTCGACTAATCATCCATCTCTCTGCCCTGGAGGGAACTTCCCGCACCAGCATCTCAGCTGCTGGAGCTGCTGGTGTTGGGACTGTCCTCGGTGGGCTGATTCGGGACAGGGACGGAGCCGGAGCCGGAGGGGGGGTTGGCTAGAGGCAGGCTGGCAGCGGTGGGTGAGAGCGCAGAGGGCACAGTGGGGCTCAGAACCTTGGCATCACGCTCACGCAGCAGTTGAATGAGCGCGGCATGCTGGGCACTGAGCGTGGCCGACAAATGAACGGGCAAAACGTTAAAGCCGGCCGTCAGCTGCTCCACCCGCTGCTCCAGACTTAACATCTGCCTCTCCAGATCCTCACTGCGGTCGTTCAGCTCAGACATCAGCTCATACATGACGCTCTGCATCTAAGTGGAGAAAGAACGAGAGCTGAGTTAGACAGAAATACTATGGTGAAGCGAAGCGAGGGATTCGGGGCAGTCAAAGAAAGAGAAAAGGAGTACACATACTGTACAAGAACAGAAGACAGATTAAATAGAAAGAGATGAGATAATAAATGAAGCGATAAATACCCAGAGGAAATAAAACATCTAAAACGAGATTTCTTTAAAGTCAACATGGTGTTCACAAACCATTTGATTTTTAATGTGGTATGTTTTTAAGGAAAACTGAGTTTTTGACTAATAAAAAGTATTGGATGGGACTTGATGGAAAATGATTCGGTTGAAAACAGTGAGCGGTATGTGCCATTATGTAGCTTGCTAAAACAAGTAGCTTTGGCTGTTGGTTAGCAGTAGTTAATAGTAACAGGAAAAGCAGAATTATTTTGATTATGAAGACAACGTGTTTTTACATACACAGATGCACCGTTCATAGTAGGACCCAGAATGCACATTTGGTCCATTTTGATCTCATCTTTTGGCTAGACAAATAAAATTAAACAGAAATTAAATGGAGAGTCTCCAGCTATTTAAATTTTTCATATGAGAAAAATACTCCTATTCCTTTTGAGTTTCTCAATGAAAAAGTGTGAAATCATCTAAACTATGCAATACATATTCAATTTATAGTTTAGTTTATAGTATGTCAGTAGTCTCTTTTTATGTATTCTCAGGAGGTTTAAGAGAAACCTCTTCAGGAGAAAAAGATGATACTTTACTTTATGGATCTTTACATATTTAATTTGAATAATAATTTTAATATAGATTTTTGCTGTGAAGATAAAGGGGTTAGTGTTAAAGGGGTCATATGAAATTTCAAGTTTGCTTTTCTCTTTGGGGCATTACAAGCTATTTTTGCATAAATAAGATGGGCTATCCACAGCTGCAAAGGCTAAAGTCTCAAAATCAAAGAGATATCCTGTATTGAAGTTAAGGCTTGACCATGCCTTCCTAAAACATCTTGATTAAATGCCCCCACTTCTCCATGTCACTGTGTGGGATCATTTTCATAACACTGCCCAAATGTTTACCAATGAAAAAGGCGGAGCTATTTTTCGTTGTAGTGTTGTTGCCAGCGCCATGTTCTGCAGATCCTGTGTTTCGTTCTGAAAATGAAACTACTTTGTTAGGCTTCCAAAAGAGGACACAACCAGAAATCAGTTGTATTCACAACACTGTTCCCGAACAGTTTAACCCAAATATTCAGATGTGTTCAGTGCATTTATGGAGAACTGAGTCTTGAGCCAGACACAGAGTGTTGAGCAGCATGCACAGAAGCTATAAAGTGGGGCAGTTCCAACTCTGCAAGGACAGTCTGGCACTTCTGACTCACAACCTTTAAAGGTGCTCTATGTGATGTTGCAGGATTTTAGCTCGATTTCATTTTCAAACCGTATGCATAAACCCTCGATCATCTTGCTGTCTGCTCTCTGAATACACTGGGAAAAAACCCGGTCTCTAAAGACAACACAGAGGCTGCAATACCAAAAGAAACACTTTGGGCACCACAACAAAAACAAACTTCGGCCAAACAACCGGCAAGAAGAGGTGGGGTTTAACGGGCAGTGAGCAGTGAAGGGTAGTGCTTGTTATTTGTCATTTCTCTGATCACAAATGCAGACATGTTGTTATGTTTATGAGGTGCGATGCAACATGACGCGTGAAAAGACAGTACTAAGTCACTATAATCAGCAATTATGTCATCACTGGATGCAACAAATATTTGTGTCATAGCGTCGGGACACGGTATCACGTTATGGTAAGGGGCTTAACAATTCTGTCACACGCTTTAGGTATTTGGCCAATCACAATGCACTGGATAGCTGGCCAATCAGACCACACCTCCCTTTTTTAGAACGATGAGCTTTGTATAAATTAATGTGTTTCAGAAAGGCGGGGCTTAGAGGAGAAACAATGTACAGTATTTGTTTTACCGCATAAATATATTGCATTATACCAAATACACAAAATAATGTTCTTTTTAGCAACATCATATGACCCCTTTAAATAAAGAACATTTAAAAAAAAATGCTTCACAAAAGTAGCCAGAGAGAGCATGCAATAAAATGTACCTTGAGCAACCCAAATGAATTGATTCGCATACAAAGCACAAAAAAACTAAAGGCAGACTCACAACATGTACACTGTGCTACACCTTCAAATATCTAAAAAGAAAATGCTCCACAGGAACGCATGACAACTCACTCTCTTTCAGAAAAAAAGCACATTCAAAGAAATAAAACACTAGATACATTCAGAAGGAAAAAAATGCACACAGCAATCACGAAAAATATCTTAAATTGCACACATTTTCTGTCATTCTTCAGCTTCCTGTCTCTCCCCTCCCACCCTCTCCCCGTCTCCTCGCTCCCACTGTCATCCCTGCTTTAACACTTGTTCAGGTTGCTAGGAGACACAAAGCCACAGAAACAAACGGGTCAGCATGGAAACAGTTGAATGCTGAGATATATTTGGGGAAGCAAAGGTATGTGTGTGTCACCAGGCATTATGTGTTGCGGTCAATGTGCTTGCAGCCTTGGGCGTTATAAAGTGTGTGTGTATGTGGGCATAAAATTGCAGGAAAGGGAACGCAATGTCATTGAAAGTGTGTGTGGGTGTCTACTGTTTCAGATGTAACGTGCATATGCGTGGGCTCTGATGTGCGACCATGTCTGTTTGTGTTGATGTGTGTGCATGTGCGGTAGTCTTACCTTTGATAAGTCTACCAGAGTATTGGCTTGATCACTGAGTTTTCTCTGCTCCATTTTAACACTTCTTAATCTAAAAAAACAGACACAGACACACACACACAACCCATCAGACCTCCTTCTAATCTCTCAAGCACCAACAGCACTCAATTGTAAACCTCAAATAGTTAATTTACTTAATCATCTTGTTTTCTTCGTTTGTTTATTGTTGATTAGATGAATATGCAACTATGGCGTAAACTATAATTGCTTAAACTAGTCATGTGCTGGTCCTAAGCTGGTCCTGAGCAGGAGCTAGTTTCTTAGGACCAGCTTAAGACCAGCCTAAACCAGCTAAGGACTAGTTTAAACCAATTAAGACCAGCATTTATGTTTCAAAACATACCTAAACAGCATATGCTGTTTTTGAAAAAGGTAATAGCAATATCAATGTATCAAGCTAGCTCTAGCCTTATTAGCATTAGTGCTTACATATTTGTCCGGTCTACTGCCACCAAAGCAACCAGGCTTACAGAGGCATCTGTTTGGTCTTAAAGGGAAAGTTCACCCACAAATAAAACATTAAAACTAACTTATCTCTTCACACAGTGGGGGGATGAATTTTGAAATGTTGCAAAGTTTAGGTCTGTTCACATGGAAAATAACAACAGCAATCAGTATAGCAATGGACAATAAAATTGTCTTTATTATAAGTGTGCACTGCTGGCTGACAATTTTCAATCTTCAGACTCTTTAAAGTCAGGTGGATTCTGATTGGATGTTTTATTTCCGAAAACTAAATATTTTTGTTTTAGCTATTTTTTGTATGAATGGCTTTTTACAATCCTTTACGAAAATTAACCGTATATTTTTAAATAAAGGTGTAGTAACCATGTTTTTTTGGCTTACTGATTACCATTAGTATAACCACATACACATTACTACAAATACCATGGTTAAACTATGGCTAGTGTAGCAAAACAATGGATCATTTATGGTTAACATGGCTTAACTTAGCACGCATCTTGGCCAGGATTTCTATATTGATTCAAAGTACCTCCAGAGCATCTTTAAAACATAAGGAAATGATGTCATACACCGATCATTCTGAACAGGCAAACAAAGCCAAATCATAGATATTTTAGGCTATATAGAAATCCTGGCCAGGATGCATCCTGGGAAAATGGCATGTATGGTCACCCTAGCTTAACTATAGTTTTTTTTGGTTTTATGTTTTAGCAAACCATGGTTCATTTTCGTAAGGGAATAGATGCTACTTGTATGATCTGGGGGATCAAATTCTGCTAATAAGGCCTGAAAAATATCATAAAGTTGGTACTTAGGTAACACAAAAAACTGAATTACATCAAAAATCATAAGGTAAAGTTTCACAGTTCAAGATGTATTTGGAAAAAACAGGTCTGAAGAGATGAATGGCACAGAAAACCATCACCACACTTCAATGTAAATAAAAAAGCTGTTGAAGCTTAACACATACAGCTAGCCATTATTAGAAAAAGCTGCCACTTTCAGATGTCTTGAGTTTGGGAAGATATTTGTCTTGTTTTTTTCTCAGATACTGTGTCCGTGGGTGTGTCCGTCAGACATGCCAACTACCACTCAGCCCAAATGCACTTCAAATGCTTTTTGTGTGGTTTTAGCTTACACTGCTAAAGCTCACTTAGCAATTTTGTTGTTTATTGGTCTATCTGTGTGATCAGTGTGAGAATGTAAAGTGCGTAGATGGAAGTTTGAGCAGGTTTGTTGTTGTAAAGCTGTGTGTCTGTGATGGAAGGTCATTTTCTCACTGGTGAATGGCTTGGAGGAACTTCCGCTGATGCTTGCGTACGCGGGAGTGGTCAATTTTCTTCATCAGTTTGGTGTGCTTGTATATGAGCCAAGTCTCTCGGAGAACATTCGCCGCTGCATTCTTTATCTGAGGGGACATGTCGCCATAACAACAATATTAGCAACAGGAAAAGCACCTCAGGAGAAAGCAATCACAAGTATAAGCCCTGCTTTGCCAATACACGCACACAACCCCAAACGCTTGCCAAATTAAAGGTCTTCTTGGGAGATATTCCAGAGTGCTCTGACAAAAGATTTTGTAGCGCATAATTCTGTCATTCAGTCAATTCACTATTTTGGCTCCAGACCAGCAATGGCCAATAAAAGAGAGTCAACTCTAAAGCTGTTACAAGATATCTTTATATCTTTGTGGTGAAGTTTTGAAGGACAAAAGCAAAGCCACTTCTTTCGCTCTGACAAACAGACCAGATGTCATTCATTTCCAATGGAGTTGCATAGTCACATGAATATGTGAAAACGTGAACCTCAAATGGGTTAAAATATTTACAATTTACAACAAAATTTTTACAACAAAAAGTGATGTAATCTAATTAAGATGTTGATTATAATGTGAGAGTTTCCAATATATTTAAAGACTTTAAAATTATTATTTTAATAATTATTTTACAATTATTACATAATCAATTACACTTATTAGGTCTAAAAATACTTTTCTTTTGGTGCAAATTTTTATAATCATTAATTATCTATTCAAATTACCATGGTTAATAAGTAGAAGGTGACAGCTGCTTTAAGAACCATTAAAAAACTAAAACCATTTTGAGGACATTTTAGAGTGAAAAGGTGACTTTAGTCTTAGTTACATCAGGAAGTGTAAAGTTAAATTCACATTTATTTGTACACTGCATTTTTAGCACTTGATTCACTACATAAACATATTTTTACATAGTGTAGCACTATGCTATTACATTCAGCATCTGGTTAAACAGGATTGCAGCTGGTTAGTGATTAAGACGCAGGTTTTTGGACAGTAATACAATATGCAAAAGGGCACAATATAATGTTTCGAGTTTCAGATATGTCAGCATTTATAACTCTTAAAAAGGTTCTTTCCTTGAAGACCTCCTTGTGCATTGAAAGATTTGTTTGTGATGTCCTGAAGCCACGAATGCTCAGAAAAGAGAGGGAGAGCATATAAAGGACAAAATTGAATAAGAAAATCTGTTGAAGAAAAATGAATGAGGAGACTTCAAAGGGGCGCCGCTTCGGAGAAAAGAACAATTACATCCTCGGTGGGTAACGGAGGGACGATAGAACCTTCCGCTTTTAATAAGCTCCTGATTTGACAGTATTCCTCCACCCATAGGGCAGCACCAGGCTTTTTTTTTTTAAGTACTGTTTCTGGATTTAGCACTGCACAGCTCTGATTAATTAACAGTGGTCAGTGTATTTAATAATACAAGAGTAGGAGCTCTGGCCCAGCCTCAATGCAGGTCTCATTTATGAGAAGAGACAGAACAAGTTAGAGAATGAGAGAGGGAGAAAGATGATACCAGATATAATTTAGGTAGGGATGCTCTTAGCAGTCTACAAGTGGAGTTTTCTGGAATCTGGAATCAAAATTACTTTGAAGCAATATTATAGGCATTATAAATAATGGTTCTACAAAAAAATAACACAGTTTAGAACATCTTTCTTATATCTCCTAAATATACAAACTACATAATGCAGTATATTTACTTATTTACATAAATATGACTATTGCCTACTATTTAGAAAGATTCAAATTGTCCTAGCACATTTCTAAGCACATTATTTAGTCTATGCCTATAAGTAGTCATGCGCATAAAAAACACATTTCTGAAACAATATTCATGCAAATTGATGGTAGAGCCCAGATATGACAAAAAGTACTCTACATAGACAAAATTCTTAAAGAATAATAATAATAATAATAATTAAACAATTGTACATTATCTCAAAATATGCATTTTTAGTAAATATAGGTGTAGGTGTAAGTAAAAAGTGTGTTGTCCATGATAATATTTTATTTGCTTGTTTTTTGAGCAATTTTCAATTCTCAATTTTTTGAGCTCCAACAATATTCTACAACAGTAGTCAAAGGCCTATGACTTATTTAGATATTTGTGATTTAATTATGATTTCTTAAATATTTACCTACATAAAATTCAGCATCAACCATAATTACCTCTTCATACAGTATCGCCATTTAGTTTTTTCACATGGCAATTACTACTAGGTACTGTACAATCAATCAGAGACAACATGCCAAGAGAGAGACTGTCAGAGAGGTCAAAGCAGTTGCAAGTGGACAGTCAAACAGAACAAGGCAGAGGCCAGAGAACTGTAATGAAGTCCGGGCATCATTGTTGACTATGTGGTAAATTGAAGTCTTACCATTACAGCAGCTGCCACACCAGCTCACCTCAATCTACAATCGCCAATTCAATCATAGAACATTTCACAAAAAAACCTAAGTGTACAGGATATGCACTACACCTTTACAATAGAGTTATTTCATTCTATTATTGATCATATACTCTGACCTTCTCTCAGAATTGGCACAAAACCACATGACTCAATCATTTATTTATTCATCACACATTAGATTAAACTGGATAGGTATCATTATAGATTTTGTCAATTTGATTACAATAGTAAAATGGTTATAGTTTAAATATCTCAACATATTTACTAACATATCTCTCAATGCCTACTTATATAATTTAACTTTATTTGTAGTACTACTTGTGTACAACGCAGATTTCTAAATATAAATTATTATTAATGAACAATAAAGCTTTGCATAATGTTGGTCCTTAAATGCAAGAGATTTAAAATATACTTAAAGCACAACCCCTGGCAAAAAGTATGGAATCACCTCTCTCAGAACATGTTCATTTAAATGTTTAATTGTGCAAGAAAAAAAACAAGCACATACTGTCACAGTCAGCCGGAAGTGCCAGCCCAGATCAGGCACTTCAGTGCCCAGCGAACTCTGTGTTTTATGTTTGTTTTCATAGACTCTTTTCCCATGTACTTATGTCTCCGCCCAGTCAGTTGTCAAGGTGTTTCAGTGTTGGCTCCACCCATTGACCTAGTTACATGCGTATTTAACCCGGATGTTTTTGTGTGTTGTCACGGTCTATTAGCACTGTCAACCTGTCGTTTTGCCACTCCGTGTTTTCCTCTGTGTTCTGATCTGTAGTTTACTGACCTCGCCTGTTTTTGACCACCGCCTTTGTTTTGCCCTGTTTGATTGTGTTTACTGTGAACCGACCCACGTCTGAACTCTGACTATCCTCTTGCTGTATCTCCGCTATTCCTGTCTGCTACCAATTGACCCTGCTTGTGAGACCTCGTTCTTTAATAAAACAACTTGCACATGAATCCGAATGCCTTCTTGCCTCTCCGTCGTGACAGAATGGACCATCTCGAAGGATCCAGCAGTTTTCATTGGGCTTCCACAGCAAGGTACTAAGTGTACTTCTTTGAAGAGACTCTGTGCTGTCTTTCAAGAAGGTCGACTGATTGAAACATATGTGGAGGAGTTCCTTACATACAGTCATTTGGTACCTGGAGATGAAACACTACTTAAGGACTGTTTCTGGAGTGGACTGGAGCCGGAGATCAGTCTCTGCTTACCAGAGGAAGATCCAGACTGGTCTTTGACTCAATGTATAGACTTTGTGTTACGGTTCTGTGGGTCTGCATTTACTGTGGGAGAGGTGGAAGAGGACATCTCCTCTATGACTTTTTGTGCAGAGGGAAAATAGCCCAAAGTTTATCCCCAACGCCACGCCTCAGTCAGCACACAAGATGGCCACCGCTTCAGAGCCCCAGCCGCTAAACAAAATGGCCACCACTTCAGAACCACAGCCACAATTCAAGATGGCCGCCAAGCCTGAGCATGTGCACAAGATGGCTACCATCCCTGAGCCAGCGCCCTTTTCTTCAGCCACCACGGACATAACCCTACTGTTCCCGGGCGTTGTGAGTGCTGCTTATAAAGAATTCAAGGCTGCTCCAAGGTACAATAGACTGATATCTTGTTTAACAGACTTCCCGTTGATGTCTGTAAGGGCCTCTGGAGTGACTATGGCTTCCACACGGGCCATTTTAGAGATGGTTCCCCTGTCCGCTATGCTAGGTCTCCAAAACTTCACCGCCTGTCTCTTCTTCCCGAGCCTGGTCCTCTGTACATTCCCCAGCTCCGCCTCCGCTTCACCATCCTCCTGGACGATGGTGATTGGAGCGTCTGGAATCCGCTCCTAGGGAGGGGGCTATGTCATAATATCCAGCTGGAGTCCACCTTGTTGTATCCACCAGAGGGCACTCCAGCCAGAACTTCACCCACAGTCACAAACTCCATTTACCAAGATTCATCCCTGGACTGATACCAATCACACCTGGACTAATCACACACCTGCAGATCGTCAACACACCCCTTCCCTCCAGTATAAATTCAGCACACTTTCCCTTAGTTGTTTGCGAGGTCTTGATTTCCACTGTGAGTCATTTCTAAGCGTTACTCCTGAGTTTGTTTTTTGTTCTTGGCCTGTTTATTCTGGCCTGACCACGATTAAAGAAGCTTGCAAATGGATCCGCACGTTCCTGTCTCGTTCGTGACACATACATGCCACAAAACTATTTTCATTCAACAATCCAAACCTCCGGCTGTATAAAACACTTAAAAAAAAAACTAAGAAAGATAATTATAGTCAATGACAACTGTTTTAAAGATCAAACAGAGGAAAAAAATATGGAATCACACAGCATTTTATCTGGGCGGCTGTTAGCGAATCCTGTGGGCTGGTGTGTCAGTGTGCCAGTCATCTTGCATATCCAGTAAGCAAAATATATTATATTAAGACAGCTTTTGTGGATGGTCAATGCGTTCATTGCGAGTGTATGACCATGGCTACATTGAAGTCCCGCCTCCTGTTCGCGAGACGGCTCCCCTTGCGCCTGGGGGACTTCCAGGTGAGCGTTCAGAATGTTCCGTCCAGGGTAACAGCCGTGCGGACTTCTGATGCACCACATAGTCCCGTGGTCCTCCTGGAGGAGACGCTACCCCCGTAACAGGGCTGAGTGTGTCCTTCGGGGCGCCCCGAGAAGCTGAGATGTCTTCGGCAGCATCAGAGGGTGAGTCAGATGGTGATGCTGAAACCGCGTCAGGAGCACACAGCGTCGCGGTGTCTGCCCCGTCCGCGGCAGAGACCGTACTGGGCATGGATACTAGGCATTAATAACGGCAAACACTTGATCCTTGTGTGGAGGCAATATAACGCAAGATCCATCAAACATTTGCTCCTGCTCCAGGAAAAAGAGAGAAAACACAAGATATTTCAAGAGACTGAAGAGATGTTATAAACATGAGGCTGGTGCCGGCTTGCTGCGCCACTCCTAAGGGATCCTTGAGCTATTTACTCTCAGTGTTCCCTTAACTGTGGGTAACCTGAGTCCTCCCTGCCCCGCAGTCGGACCTAGAGCGGAGTAGCTCCGGCTGTGCTTCCTCTGGGTCTCTTTCGCCCATTAGGTGTGGCAACAAATTTCAATATTCCACAGTCAGCCAGCAGGCTGTGTTTCCCTGCAATTATATCCATAATATTATCGATATATTGTATTTCTTATTCTACATGCTAGAACTGTGTGTTAACTCATGTGCTCCGCCCTCAACCACCTGCTTCAGCACCACTGAAGGCAACTCTGTCTGCCCCCCTCCTTGGGCCACAGAGGGTTGTGAAGGTTACGTGCAAATCCTCTGCTGACAAACTTGAAAAGTAGATGTTCTATGGGTGTTCCCATATGTAACGTCTCCGTTCCCTCCTTCAGGGAACATGGGTTACGTTCGTAACCTAGAAGTTTTCTTTTTTTTTCGTTTTATACAGCCAGAAGTTTGGATTGTTGAGTGAAAATATTTTTGTGGCATGTATTTATATATGTTTCTTTTCTACACAATTAAACATTTGAATGAACAGCTTTTGAGAGGGGAACTATACTTGCAATAGTTTCACTTTAGCAATAGAATTTAATCCACTTTATCTTTAGTAGAACTACAGCAGTGTGTCGCCACAATTAACAGGCTTCATGCATTTAGCTGACTTTAAATCTACCAGTTTAACATACCAAAAGTACAATTGCATGGTATTTTAAAGTACATTAATATGTAATTATATTTGGAATATACTTGCAATAAATACTTGAGCATGAAATATATTAGTATATGTATTTTTCACTAGGTAATGTAATTAATTTAAAACTTGAATATTGCATTATTTGGTACACTTTTACCAATTATGAAGAGATTTTTAATAATCTGAACAATCATTTTCCACTATAAAGACTCTTTTGTGTAATGGAAAGTAATACAGATGTTTTTCATTCAAGCATAAATGCCAATTAAGATCCATTGTGTACTGAATAAACAGGTAGGCTAAACTGAAAGATCATTCCTTTGTGTGTTCATCACATGATAGAAATGACATAAATGTTTACAACCCTCATGAACGCATATTTATTTTTGAAGACTGGCTTTTACAAGTGTGATAAGTTAGGAAGTGCAACGAATATATTTACCTCATATGAAAACTTGAGAAAATGTTAGCCTACCAACATGATTTGAAAATCTGAACACTTTATAAAGAGCACATTAGCATTTCTATTTAAAGGCACATTGTGGTAAACAATTCAGGCCTTAGAAGCCTGTCTGTTTTCAGCGAACTGTCAGTTCCTCCTGACGGCAAGACAGAGGAACACCCTGCACCCTGTCATCCAATTTAAATGTAAACCTTTTGCCGCCATGTCTCCACAGCAACAGGTTTGTGAGGTCAAAGTTGCAAGCGCATTTTGTCTCTTTTAGTAGAGGTTTGTAACCATAGTAGCTGCAAACCCAATGCATGAGGATTATTGCCACAGTCAGGGGCGGATTTAGTGAATTTGGGGCCTCAGGCAAAAATAGGAATGGGGCCCTAAATTTGCACACATTTACTTCAATCAATGAGGTTCCTTTTTTTGTTGTCAAAGTTGCTGCGGCACAATGGTGCCCCATAGTTATGTCCAGTGATTCTACAGTTTTCATGTACATATTATAATTCTTTCATTAACATTTTTATTTATTAATTTAGCAGACACTTTATTATTTCACATTGTAGACAACATATCAATTGATTTACAGTTGAGATACAGAAGTATACATTATTATACTACTTATTTTATTTACTGAAACAAACCTGGATATGTTACACATAGCCTAATGTGTCCATATTGTGTTCTGATGCAGCTAAATTTTCAGTTAATGTTTTTATTGATATATATTTGTGTTTCTGTTGTCATAAAACGGGATGAATATGAAATAGTGACAGAACAGTGATCGAGTCGTCTGATAAAATTAAACAGGCTAGACATAAGATAATGACAACAGCAGTGCATGCATGTGAAAACAGGCGCAATTAGTAGAAATTTGTACTTACGTTTAGTACTGAGATGTAAATTTGCGATGTAAATCAAATCTAAAACTAATTTTACCATGCTTCGTTAACACCGTTGCTTTTTCGTTTTAAAACAGCATTACGAATTAAAACGATCCTCGTTTACACTGGCGTTAAACCTTCCCCGGGGTTTTCAAACTAAAACAGGGTCTGCAGCGTTTTCAGAAGTTTTCGTTTTTGAGGGTGGAAAACGCCGGGATATGCGCGTAAAGTTATGCTGTTTAAAACTAAAACTCTGCTAATGTTAGCAACAGTTCTTCGCTGAACAGAGCAGACGCAGAGAGAAGAGCGCAGCGGGAAAGATCGGGACACCTCACGTTTGTGCGGCTATCAGCTTCAGATAAATCATATTTTCGTTTGCTACAAGCAGGATACACACGAAGCACGTTCAACTCGGACACGCAGATGGTCCTGGTAATAAACATTGTTACCATTCGCGTGTCCATACTTAATACGCATCTCTTGAAAAGCATTTTGGGGGCCCAAGGCAGTTGCCTACCTTTGCCTAATGGCTAAGTCCGCCCCTGGCCACAGTAACGCTACAGCATTTATCGATCTCTCTTTTTCTCTTCCCCCAACAGCCTGTTAAACTGAGGCAATTGAGTGAGCGTAAGGTAATAAACTTTTAAAAAACAGACTCTCTTTCCATCCTTTCTTACTCCCTCACTAGAGGAAGGCATTTACTGTAGCTGCTCATCTGATGCAGCACTTCACTGCTAAAGTGATTTTTTTTAATCTGGGTTGCAGTTATTGATCACCAGCCTTCTAGTCACTGATGTCGGCCATGATGTTGCCTACATATTTGATACAGGGAGCTATTTCTGAGTCCTTCAAGAACATCAAAAATTTAAAAGGACCAAAGAGAGAAAACTGGTACATGCATATGCTTTTTTGAGTATAAAGCTGTGTCTGTGCCTACATTTAGCGATGAGTGTATGTGTGTTTACCCGTTTGGTGAGCTGTGTGTCCATCATAAAGTTGTGCACATGCTTCTCTGCTTTTGTCAATTCAAGCTTCCTGGCAACCACAGCAACAACCAAAGCAGTGCATCCAGCTCCCTGCGAGAGACAAGAGATGAGGTCAAGGTGAGAGAACACACACACCGACACAAGATGCAGGAAAACATTATATACTTGTCTCATTAGCATAGGTTGCATGGAACAACAGAGATGATTATAAATAAGGGATTTTCAATGGATAAGATACGGAAACATTAACTCAGTTCATTCCAGTTAAGAGAGTATTAGAAAAAGACTGAACAAACAAGCGTTTGTGAAGTGGTCTAAGTATAAGGAGCTAAATTACAAATATGTCAGGCAAAATCATAAGAAAAATAAATGTTTGCTTTAAAAAAATGAGGACAATTTTAGGGCTATTAGGATTTTTTGCTGTGTTACATTCTGTGGCATCATGCACCTATTTCTTTTAAGTGGGGAAAGCAGTGGCAGTTCTGTATAGTTGGTGCCCTTGGGCAGACATGGCATTACCAAAGGGAAAAAACTTTTTCTCTAATCTCTAGTTGTTTTAGTGTGAAAGAGGACCACTTGTATACAGTATATAAACCATTTTGATTTTTATGTATGTATGTATGTATGTATGTATGGATGGATGGATGTATGGATGGATGGATGGATGGATGGGTGGATGGGTGGATGGATAGATTCTAATTAGACAGGGTATCTCTGGAAAGACCAGAGTGATACAAAACACACACACACACACACACAAAGGTTTATTCCCATTTACACATCACAAAAGTGTAATCTGAAGATATCCTCAACAACACACCAAAGTGGTAGAGGCACATAGACGAAAAGAGACAGAGGCAGGTTGCGATAAAATGAGGAAAAAACCCATTTAGAGGTGAAGAGTTGGAGTGATGCAGGCAGGGAGAGAGGAATAAGATTTCAGTTCAAGAAGAGAGAAACAATATTTCTGCACAGAAAGAGAAGAGGAGAGTAGGTGTTAATGAGGTCGCAGAACTACTAATAAGAAATGAATTTAAATTAAAAAGTGATTAATGAAAGTGTGTGTGCTTCCTATGACTGCGTATGGCGTATATGTGTAAAGTGTGTGTGTGTGACATTAATGGGATGTTTTTAAACTAACTTGTAGGACATACAGAAGAGAAACGTCAATCTAAAAATACTCTACACCCATTTCAAGACATAAATATAAAACAAAAAAGCCCATTTTCAGGAAGCACTTCTGTCGTCCATATTCAGCATTTAATAAAACACGAGGACCATACACAGAAAACCCCTCTAGGACATGACAAAGTGTGTATATGTGTTTCCATATGGCAGCTTGTATAAAAACATCCCTCCACCCCCCCCCCCCAAAAAACACACAAAACATTCATCTCCTAAAGTGATAAAAAAAACAGTCAGACAGGTACATTTTTCTGCATTGCAGTTTATATTTCACTTCTTTCCACATATGAAGGTATTGATGGCATGAGAAAATAAGAAAAGCCACCTGCCCTCAGACCAAAATACATTATTTTAGAGCTGACAATGCTGAATCTTCAGTTAGGGTGCTCAACTATAACAATCCATTAGCTGGTATTCGAAGTAGGAAGTGAGTTATTAAAGACGCTATTTTGATATATAATGTCCTAAATCCACATCTAAATTTGCGGACAGGATAGACAGGTGCTCCTTGCATCCCTAAATCCTCGAGCAGCACCAAGAGACTGGCAAACTAAAGCCCTGCCCAAACACTCCTGTTCCCGCAGGGCAGTGGTACAGTCTAACAGAGTTGGCCTTCGATGTTGTCATAGCAACAAGTCTCATAATTCTGCCTATAGAAAGTCATTACAATCACTCTCAACAGTAAAAGAAATCACATCCAACACTTTTTCTCTCTCTCTGCTTCTCTAATACCTGTTCAATAATGATTCATCTCTTTAGCAGCTCACATTTAAAAATGGAAGGAACACAAGCGGTTTGAAACATTAGCTGCCCTTTCAGACAATTGAGACTGTGAGAATATGTCAGTGTTATCTGGGTCAATAACAATTGCTGTTTTGTTTAGTTTTTTATGCTGGATCTAATAATTTATTCAAAACGCATTTAACAAATAGATGTCATACTTATAATGACTTCAATATGTCTGCTTTATGATAAGCATGTTTTTCATTAAAATTTATTTTGGAGAGCATAAAGCTAAAAATGTCAAGATGACACAGCTGTGCTGATATCATAGTGAACAAAAAATGTCTCATTAAAATGCAATTCAACAAAATAAATCCTTTTTATACATTTTGGCATAATCTTTTTTTAACATTGTTAATTATATATAGTGCTGTTCAACGATCCAATATAGGTTTTTGTTTAAATAATACATGTATGTGTACTATGTATATTTATTATGTAAAATCAATAATATATATATATATATATATATATATATATATGCGCATATTTATACAAACTATACAAAGTATATCATATAAAATATACAAAATATCAGATCATATGATATGTTTTGCTCAGGTTATAAAGAAACTTGATATATATATATACAGTACTGTGCAAATGTTTCAGACCACTAGTATTTTCAGCAGCTAAAAAATGATTTTAAGTCGGTTATTTATGTCTTTTGCTGTAGTGTGTCAGTAGAAAATAACAGTTAACATTTCTGAACATTATTTTAGTCATTAATTGTATTAATGCAGTTAGATTATTGTCTGACAACAGCCAGTGCTCCACACAGAGATCTGATCTGATCATCATCAGTCTGTCTGGAATCACATGAAGAAACAGAACAAACTGAGAGAGACTCAATCCACAAGAACTGGGCCAACGTCTCCAAGATGAAGAAAAAAAAACTACTTGGAAAGCTTCCTGAAAAACTATGGAACTGAAGCTGTTTTACCAAAAGCTGTAATACCAAATATTTATTTGATTTAGGTAATAGAAGTTAAATTATCAATTAAATCTATTTATGCCATTATTTTTTAAAACGCATCCTCATTTTACATCATTTTTACATGAGTGTCTAAAACTTTGAACAGTACTGTAGCTTTGCTGGTAGGTTTTTTGAAGTATCTTGGAGACATTACCACGGTTTTTCTGGATTGAGTCTGTCTCAGTTTGTTCTGTTTCTTCATGTGATTCCAGACAGACTGATGATGATCAGATCAGATCTCTGTGTGGAGCACTGGATGTTGTCAGGCACTAATCTCACTGCATTATTACAATTAATGACTAAAATAATGTTTGGAAATGTAAACTGATATTTCCAACTGCAACGCTACTGTAAAAGATAGAAATAACTGACTTAAAAACATTTTTTGTTGGTGAAAATACTAGTGGTCTAAGACATTAAATTTTTTTGCTTATTAATAAGTTTAGGTACTAAGTAGCATTAAGGATGAAGAATATGGTCATTCAGGATATAGTGCTTTATAAGCACTAATAAACAGCCACTATGTTAGTAATAGTCATGCTAATAATCAACTAGTTAATAGTGATAATTGGTCCCTACTAAAGTGTTTTTTTCCAAAAACCAATTTGTCAAATGTGTAAAATTAGACTTTGCTTTTCTTTATAATGGACTTTCTTATTTGTTTTTGACCCATCTGCTATGTGACTGGGTGTGTATAATCGAGATCTCAAAAAACTCCCCAAATGAAAACAAACCGAAAAAAAACGTCACATCACATTAACCATGTTTTTCCTCTGTAGTCTCTCTGTGAGGATATTTAGAGACACTGAAACTGACAGTATGTGAACAGTAAGAACAAATACTCCAAACACAACAACAGAGAGAGGAGAGAAACGAGAGAAAGTGACCTCTACTAACAGGCATTTACAATCTGCAAACTCAATATCAAAATAAACGCATCTACACCACCTGTCAAGTTTTCCTCAAGCACAGAGACATTCAGTAAAGGCTCTGAGAGAGGGATTATAATAAGAAATACCTGGGGCTTACATTAAGCTAATGCCTTTGTACTGTAAGCTAATCAGGCAGAACAATGGCAGCCTGCAACAACCTCAAAGCTGAACAAATGTGCCGTCCCAGAATACACAAAGGGATGCATCCTAAAAACACTCGATGTTTGCACGCTGGTGTGTCCTGGTGTTTGCTAACAAACGTGGTTGGTGAGACTGTGTTTGTGTGCAGGTTTGGTTTTTAGAAATAAGACAACGAGTAGGAAAACATATCTTTAGACTGTCCCTTGCTGCCGTGGGTGTGAAACCTCTGAGCTATGTGTGTTTGTGTGTGCGTGTTTATACCATAATTCCTGTGAGCAGACACACTCCCTTTCCACAGTAGGTGTGAGGCACCATGTCTCCGTATCCAATGGAGAGGAAGGTGATAGAGATGAGCCACATTGCACCCAAAAAATTACTGGTCACATCCTGAGCATCATGGTACCTGAGAGAGAGAGAGTGAGAGAGAGGAAAAAAAGAAGCTGAGGTTCAGTTGGGAAAGAGTTGATTATTGAAGGAAACTTTGAACAGGTTCTGCCTGTGGAAGGTATGGAGAAGCAATAACTGGATGTGAAATAGGCACAAATATCACATCAAAGTTTTTGCATCAAACACTTTCATACGTTTCCATTCCTTAATCTCATCTGGAGAGCACTCTGAAGGAAAATCTAACTGTTTGCCCACAGGCTTTTTGAGAAACTTCTTAATTGTTTGTTATACCTTTGATTCAGCATGAAACACACAAACACGCACACAAAGTATAAAATACAATCACAAAAAAAAGGAATGAAAAAAGTAAATAAAATAAAATAAAGTTTAGTTAAATTAAGTTAAATTAAATTAATAAATAAACTAGTGCTGTCAAAGGATTAATTGTGATTAATCACATCAAAATAAAAGTTTTTCTTTATATATTTGTTTGTACTGTGTATATTTATTAAGTTTATATAAATGCAAACACATTCATGCATATATTTAAGGAAAATTTGTATATATTAAATATATTTAGATATAATATCAAATATAAGAAAATAAATATATAAATGCATTTACATGTAAATACTTTCAAAATGTAAACTGTAAGTGCGTGTTTTAATATAAACAAAATTAAGAAACACAACGTAAACACATATATTATGTAAAAAAAAAACGTTTATTTTTAATTAATCATTTGACAGCACTAAAATAAACACCATTACAGTTTCCTCCATCCAGCATGCAGTATATTCACACGTTCAGACAAGGTAATATCATTAAAAGGAAGTAGAAGAAAAAAGACTATTTTTAATTAAAACAAAAAATGATTATAAAATTAAGAGATCAGGCATATATATTTATTTTTTTTATTTTTTCCCTATACATTTTATTTTTTCAAAACTCACGTGTCAAATGTGGTAAAAATAAGTCCATTCACATAGGAGAAGGTCTGAAGTTCTCAGCGTGTGTGCTGGACTGAGTAAGAGCAGCACACAGCCTGCAGGGAGACTCCTCCTCTGGAAAGGGCCTTTAACATGATGACTTTGAGTGCAGTGCATAAAAATAGAGCATACCCCTGTAGGCTCATCTCACAATAATGCTGTCTTGATCAGATGTGGCAATTCAAATGTGCAAACCGTCACTCATATCACACTGCTCGAAGCCTGCCGCTATCAAAATAATCATCAAAACTTAGGTCCCCAATCCGGGGAACCCTCAATATTTTAAAGCGTCTACCCCGAGACTAGCACGCATTTAGAGTTTGTAACCATGACAACACGCCTGGTAGAGTCTGCAACACTCACTCGCTGGCCTGAGGGCCTAGTTTATGCCGCAACCCTTTTAAGACGCAACATGGGAAATCTGTTGATGCACGTCTCGATTGGCTGCTGCCCGGAGTGCAAGAGCTTCTGGAAGAGGAAGAACGCTGTTTAGATGGACAGGTCTTCTGGAAACAAGGGTGTGAATGTAAGTGCTCCTATTCTGTCTCTTTCTTTCCTCCGATCCCTCTTTCTCTCTGCTCTCTTTTTTTCTCCCCACAGAAGAGCAGATGTGTGTGTGTGTGTGTGTTATCTTCCAGGCAGTGCCACTTATTGGTGAGGATTTAGGTGAGTCCTCATTAAACATAAGAAACTTGACAGCGTCTAGACAGAAAGGTGTAGTTGGAAACACAATGATTCATTTGTTCATTCTTCCTCATGCTCGTTCTCTCTCTCACCTCTCACACACTCTTACAGTCCAGGCAGCAATGATCCACAGGGAGATACTGAAGACCAGCAGCACCGTGCCCGGGCATATGGTCATCAGGGTCTTCATCACAAACCGTGTGTTAAAGTGCACCTGAAAAGAGAAAAACGTGTTAGTGATTCCTTTCTGATGGCATCTGTCACTTATCACTGTCACTAAATGAAGTTAGACCACTTACAACAAGTTTCGAGAAGCTTTTACTGATGGATAGAAGTGGGTAATAATGCTCGGAAACTGGTCATTCTTATAACATGAACATGAAAAATTATATGTATGGTTTATAGCAGGAATTCTCAAGTTTTATTTATTAGCTTTGTCAACCCCTAAATTGTTTACTTATTGTAAATTGTTTATTCTAAATTGTTAATATATAGAAAAAACAGCACAATTTTGCTATATTGTTTATTTTAATATGTTCTGTATTTTTAAATAATTTTAGTGAAACTCACATTAATGGCAAACTGTTACGTTCATTGTCTGTTTTGGTTTCGTTTTCATGTCTTCCTGTTTTGGTTTCATTTTGTTTCTTCCTGTTTGCCCAAAGTTGGTTTTTCTTGTCATTATGTGATTATTAGTTAATTCAGTTCCACCTGTGTCTCCCCAGCTGTCGTTCCTTAGATCATTAGTTCTTTGTGTTTAAATACCCTGTCCTTTGAGTTATAGTTTGTCGATCATTATTTGGTTATGTTTATATTACAAGTTGGATGTTTGAAATCTCTCTACAATTGCCTTTATCATTAAAATAACTTTGTTATTTTGAATATCACGTCTCCTGCGCTCTTCTTCATCTGCCAGCACAAGACGTAACACAAAATAGCTGAAAACAAAGGTTTACATTTATTTTTTTTATTTCGCACAACATTTTTTTTTAAATAACTTAATTTTAATAATAAACACACTGGCACACAGATCTTAAAATCTATTTTTTATGATCATTATTATTACTTACTAGCTATTTCTGTTACACTATCCAGGACAAACTTTAGACAATGAATGGATTTATTAGCAATCTGCAATTTCCAGCAAAACTGGAATAATAAACTTAATAATAAAATTGTAAGTTTCTTATATGAGACAGGTTGTTGAACGCATATCAAATACATGTATAATATAGCTATAGCACACTTATAAAGCCTGAAAGCTGTTTTATATGAGAAGAAAAGTAAAAATAATATTATTATATAAACACAAACTGAAGAATCTGAAAAAAGACTAATTGTTTTCTTTACAATATTTGTGTTAGCTGTTTTAAAGCCTTTTTACAAATAACAAAAGAAATGAGAAGATATATTTTTATTTTCAAAAAAGCAGTATAAGATGCTAAGGTGGTGAAGACGGGGTCCAGGTTTGTCCCTTAGGGTGGTCTCAAATCAAAAAGCTCACATTAGGCCTTATATTTGTTGCAGATCTTCCCCTTTTAAATTAAATGAGCTGACAAAAATTTTGTGACGTCTTTGTGCAAAAATATATATCACTGTGACTTGAACTATTATAACTAATGTAAAATACTAGGTGTGCTCTGACTTGAAGATTCATCTGACTCTGATACTCAGTTTGAATCTAACATTTGAAGAACAAGAAGTGCTGCCACTGTTTGTTTGTGCGCTATTTTATCTATATTTGACTGAAAACAACAATATTCATTATCGTCATCATTATTATTGATCTGTTTTACTTAAAAGTCGCATAAAGGGCAGCTCTCCAGAGGGAAGGCGGAGATCTCTGAGCTAAGATGGACCATGCGATCATTAATGATAAAACAGCACATGAGAGGAAAGAGAATTAGCATTTACATCTCTTTGAAACAAGAGCTTCTCTCAAAGGACAAAGTGATTACCCTCTCCAATCAGCCATTCAAATTAAAGTACGGCGGGACTCTTTTCACCTGTTTCGGGTTATTTTAATGGCACCCAAGGACAAAACTCAAACTTTAAAATTATCAAACACTTGACAGCCACAGCAGTCATTCTTCAGTCTCTCTTAAGCACAAAGCTGAAGAGATACACAATATTCAGAGACATCAATCAGTCATCTAAAGGAGAGCCGAAATAACCCTGCTGGAAAAACGCACAGCCATCTATCATAAAATCCATTAAAGCAGAAAATTCATTAGTCACATCAAGTGACACACTGAGCTGTGATGCTGCATCCTAACAATGCAAAAACAATTAGATGAAGCTCCTGACCTTCAACTGAAGCTAAATGCTAGTCTAAATGCTAGTTCGCTCTGACCCAGCAAACACAAAGGTACACCAAATAGCAAATGGCTTTTGTTGGATCTACTAACTTCATTTTAGTTGCATTTCAGTAGCTCAACTGTTTCTATAATAATGTAGCTTTTCCAAAAACTAGCCGCTTTTCTTAATATGCAGCAGCGTAGTGTGACAAAATGACATCACATTTTATATTATGTTGTACAGATAGCATTACAGCTGAACCAACTACACCATAACCAAAAGCTCTCTCCTAATTGTCCTCAGTATCGGTTTATTTAGTTGTAGTGACTCATGTGAAGCAGTTCCAAAAGAAGAGTCATGACTCTCTTATGCAGAAGGGCATCACCATCCTTTGTGTCTTCTTACAATGAAATATTTGGTAAACATCTAAACATTAATCTTTGTCACTAGTCTCCCATCAAAATTAATTTAGATCGGCTCTTTGTTTTTGCGAGAGAAGAGAAATACTGTTCATATAAAATGCTATGATTCTTTCAACTTCATGTAGCTTCAGTGTTGTCTTCTACTTAATAAATGATCGAAACAATAAATTATACCTTTGGTTTATCACTTATTTGTCAGTCAAATCCCTTTAACCAAAAATGTATACTTGAAATATTCCTTGAGATAATAAGTTACAATTAATTATAGATTAACTGTCTGCCGTTAACATTTAGTTCAACTGTATTCATTTGATTCTGTTTTTCTAAAGTGGCAGAATATAATGTATTAAATATATTAGTTTTTATTAAATTTTTTTTCCAGTTTTGGTCATTTTAGCACATGTACAGTAGTTAAACCAATATATTAATATTTAAATTTATTTATTTATTTGAATAAATTTAGATAAAGTTTTTTTTACTTCAGTTTACTAAAATTTACATTATATGGTTTCAGTTTTAGTTTAAGTAAACTAATAATCATTAATTACATACATGATTATATATTATAATCTTTCATTACAACACATTTGCATGATCATTATTTTTCAACTAAAAAAATAAAATAAAATAAAATAAAAATAAACAAACAAATAATAAAAAAATACTCAAATAAGCTAACATTTGTGCTAACAATCACAAATATTTTACTCTATAATACCCCCTGTTTGTTTCTCTTTACAGGTCTCTCGCCAAGGGATCATCATATTTGGGGTCCTAAGAAATCAAAAAGTTTAAAACCCCTGGTTTCACTGACAGTTTGAGTGTAGTTTGACTGGTTTTACAATTTAGTAGCTTGAAGCAGTTTTAAAGTAGCTTGGCCAACACCGTAAAGTTGTATGAGTGTGTGAATCCTGGCTGCTGTTTGTTGGGTCAGAGTGAACCAGCCGATAAATGCACAATCTTTAAACCATCAGTAAATCTGACAGGTTCATCTTTCTCAAGAGACCACACAAACCACATAAACACACACAAAAGTCTTCCTCTGTGCTCATGATTGTCCTCATAAAAGCAAACTTTACTGCCCTCAGACACAGCATGTACTGTGTTTTTCTCAGCTGAACCGATTCAGCTCCTTCAGAGCTGACATACAGTCACATTCGGATGGGACAAAGACATATTCCGGAGAGGATGTGTTTATTGAATCTAGGCGCAAAAGGGCCATTGAAGCAGGCAGAAAGGGAAAAGCTGGCAAGCTAATGAGGTTTAGACTAGGCTGTCTATAATACCTGAAAAATGCTAGCTGTTAGCATTCCCATTCATCTCAATGGAAGTGGCTTGGCTTGTGAAGAAACGTCTAGAAGTATGTGATTTAATGCTTTTAATTTAAGAGACCTCTGAACTGGAATTATGTAATATGCTGCTTGCAAAAAACATTTAAACCATCAACTAGCAGTGGCTAATGAGGCCGTGCTAACTAGCCAAAATATGAAAACCGACCTCACAAACAAATGCTAGAAGTACCAGTTCACACCCTAAAGTTGTTTTGAGTTGTTGGGTTGACCTCTGACCTTGTTAAGTGCCCCTATGCTGCGGGAGGAGGCGTCGGTGAAGAGCTTGCTATGTAGCAGCATGACTCGGGCGATGAGGTAGAGTCTAAGGAACATGGGTACAGACAGCACCATGTCTAGATCTGCCTCCGCCTGCGAGGGAGCGTAGGAGAAGGCCAGACGCGCCCGCCACATGAACTTGAAGTCCCCCGGCACCGGGTGTACCGCCGAAACGATCAGCTCCAGAGCAATAAGCAGCACTCGCTCCATGGTCATGGCGATTCGCCAGTCGTCTGCACCGTTGTCAATGACGAAGAGCTGAAGGGGAAAAGTCAGAATAGGAATGTTAAACGATGTAAAATTAGTAGAGTTTCCCAGCAAAATTTCAATTAACATAATGGGTATCAAATTTGCATTCAGTCTTTTAAAAGTGCTCGAGGGAACACGGCTGCAGCAATGACATAACAGAAAGAAATAAAACCAAGCCACCATAAAAGCTTTATTAACTGTTCTTTTAATCTAACACCATGTACAAATTAGATGCAATTGTGTAAAGCAATAAAAAAAAGTATGCACAAGTTTTCTTCCAACATTCCAAATAAAATAAAAATTCAGCTAAATCCAAAAATGTAGAGAAGCAGCATGATCTTGTGTTCCCTCAGGAGCTTATAATATATATATATATATATATTTTTTTTTTTTGAGGTATGGCTGTGTGCAATATATATTGAACAAAATAACAATGTACTCATAATATTGTGCTTTTAAATCAAATGTATTTCTTAATAAAAAATCACTATGCTAAACACCCACCAGAAAATTATTGATAAGTAAAGAAGTTACAAATTGGTTTAATATCTAAAACATAACATAGTAACAGAACATTATTCATTCTTTTGCTTTCTGTTTATGCACTGGGTAGCCCCGCCCACAGTAAAATCTCACTGGTCAAAAAATCCTCCTCCACAAATTGAAGCGGTATATAAAGCTGATTCCTAAAACCCGAAAAAGAATTTGCATCCCCATTTGTTCCCTTCAGAAATTCTACCCTTTTTTTTTCATTTGATGCAGGCCTGTGTGTAATATATACTGAACAAAACAGAAAATTACTCATAAACACTCGTTTCAAATCATAAATGTATTCATAAATCAAAAAGCTCTATTTTAAAAACCCATTAAAAACTCCAGAGGGAACCCAAGGCCCGAATAATGCAAATTCTCTTCCGGATTTTAAAACCAAACAGCTCTATTAAATATAAAGTACATTCTGATCGGCATAAAATCGTGTTACGTCGCACACTATTTTCGCTCTCAGCGTGGACAGACAAATTGCTTGTCAAGTCGCGCCTTTAGGAACACATGAGTGCTTCACAGCAAATGAAAGAGAGAAAAAAACGAAAGTCCGGTCGCACAACTCAAGAACCATTGATCATCCGTTTAATCAAAAACTTCAATTACAAATTAATAATTCAGATTAGCTCATTAGAACAACTAATAAATAGAGCTGCCATTCCAGTAAAGTGTGTTCTCAGACGCAGCGCAGGAGGCAATATGAGAGAGAAACAGATTGATGAGCCCCACAATGAGAACACGCTCAGATAGTCATTTTATCCTGCCAGGAACGCCAAACAGATAGAGCAATAAGCAAACAGAATTCCGCTGGCATAATGTGCACTGACAGTTATATGACTCTCTCTCTTTCTCTCTCTCTTTCTCTCATTCCCTCTCCCAATGCAACTTCATGTCAGGCGGTATATCAGCAGAGCCTAACGACGGAACGGGAAGCTAATTGTGCTGGCTGGCGGCGTTAGATGTGTTTAATGTTAATTGTAAGTGTTAGATTGGCGAGGTTTGTTTAATTGATAAGCAGAAGGCAAGCAGGGTTTTCCCCACTGAGACATACACACACACACACACACACACACCCACAGGAGTGCTGCAAATGATTATACGGGAATCCTGAGAACTCATGAATGAAGTCGTATAGCTCTTCTGCGATATAACGCGTGCCTATATTCATCGTGAGGTTGCGCAACAGGTCTTCCTGGAATGGCTTTGTTTGTCTAATTGTTCGTGCATGTGTACATGTCTGACTCGGTGTGTGCGAAGGGCATGGTGCATGTTGTATGGCTGTAAAATGCGCATGTTTTTTTTTTTTTTCTGGAAAAGCCAGCCTCGTCATGGTGACTGTTGCCTAGGCGACAACATCAAAGACCAGCCAAGCTTAATTAGGGTCCCCTGGTGAGAGAGGGAGAGAATGACTGTGTGTGTTTGTGTGTGTATGCGAGCGCAAAAGAGAGAGAGCGTGAGGAAAGCGAGAGGGAGCGACATAGAAAGGAGGTGGAAGGCAGGGAAAGAAGCTGAGAAAGGGAATGAATGTGCGGGAAAAATACGCTCGCGTGTGGGTGGGTGGAAGGAGAATGAAAGAGAATGTGCGAGTGTGTGTGTGTGAGAGAGAGAGCATGTGAATCTGTGAGAGGCTTGTATGGATGGGTGTATGACTTATGAATAATGGTTGACCGATGTGGGTTGTAATGACTGATACCATTGACATCTACAGTAGCCTTTGGCTGATTCAGAGTTGATTTCTTGTAAATAACCTAGGGGAATGAGAACTGATTTGAAATTAAATAAACAGTAATATTACTTCATTCAAACATTTTCTGAAGATAGATAAGGTGGGGATTATGAAAAGATACATTTTAAACATTTTATGATATGAAATTAATCAAATCAGCACCTTTTTAGATTTGAAATGTGTAATTCACACATTTTTTACTCAAAATGTCCTAAAACAATGATAAAAAATATCTTGTTTATTATTGGGGTTTTTTCAACCTTTAATAATCATTTAACATTAATTTTAACATTAAACTGATTAAATCAAATAAAACACACATTTTCACATTATATTTAAACAAAATCCACAAAAAATACTCAAAAAAGATCATATTTATTTAAATACATACATATGTAAAATATTTTATGAACATGTGAACCTAAATGTTCAAATCAACATCCATTTACTAAAATATTATGCATTTTATTATGCATCGTCTTTTATTAAATGTTAAAATGTGTCATAAATATTCAATAATAAATAAACAATAATTAATAAAAACCAACAAAGCTCAACATAATATTGGAAGACAGATAAGGTTTTTTGAATATTTAAACATTAAATGAATAATATGTATTTAATAAATAAACCAATGTTACTCAACATAATTAATAAAGCTTTAAATGCCCAAATATCAGTTCACAACAACCAAATATTGACTCAGAACAGGCAAATATAATTCTATACAGCTGTCTGTTACTTACAGCTGCTTCCATAATTTTTAATATTTTCTGAAAATCGTCCCAATCTTTATCACTATAAAATGATTCTTATTTCTGTAAGCTGTACATTTATGAGTAATCGTGGGAATGTTCCATGTAACTTTGAGGACAAAAAAAGACATTAAAAGCATTAAAATCTCACTTTTCTCCCTCATCATCTCTTCCTTTCCTCCTCCGCACGTTACTCCTAATTCATCTCTCTGCTACCTCGCCCCCCCTACCCATCCTGTCGTTCTTTTTCTGTCCAAATCGCCACCAGGATATGCTGAATAATTAAATTCCATTAGTGAAGGTAATCTGTCAACATGAGTGACTGAACCGAGCTGCCTCCCTAAACCCATCAGAGAGAGAGAGAAACCCAGAACCTCCCAATAAATGAGGGCCAGAGCCAATTAGGAAAAATTAGGAAAGGAAGGAAGGATGAATAGGAGAGCAGACAGCAAAATGAAAGACGAGAGAAAGAGAAAAATGCAGAGGTTAGGAAAAACGGGACAGTCCAAGAGGGAGACGGCGGTTGAAAGAGGAGAGAGAGGGTAAGAGTGAAGCAGAGCGGGAATAATAGTGTCTGTTTTGTTGTTTTGCCCTGTCAGAGATGAACACCTTTGTTATGATAATGGAATTATAAATCACACACATACACACCACACACAAACAAACGCTTACAAACATACTAATTCAGATCACCGCACTTCCTCATAATCACAAGTCCAGGCAAACCTTGGGCCATTTTTCCCTGTCTTTTATCATTGTTGCTTGTCAGATGGTATGATGTGACTCCAGTGAGATCTTAAATAAAAGTGAAGGCGGACATCAACTGTCTTTATGTCAGAATTCATGATGTATAGTTCTGCAGACTTTTGTCACAACTGACAGCTTTGACTGGGCAGTTTCAGTTCATTCTGACATTCTTACAAGCAAAACCTCAGATGATGTCATATAAACCCTTAACATTGGCTATATTTTAAGTGTATGATATAAACGTTATAATGTGAGGGGAATGTTAATTAACAATCAGTATTGTTGTTGAAATAAAAATAATAAAAAAACTGGAAAATAATAATAATATGAATATGAATATAGCTGAAATAAAATATAAATAATAGAAGAACAACTTCATAAAAAGTACCTTAACCATAACTGAAAAAAGCGGAAGTTAAAGTACTAAAACGGCTAAAATCAAAACAGTTAAAAAAAATTTTTTATAAATGACAAAAGGTGATCATTTGAAAAGTACAAATCTAAAAATGAAACTAATTCAAAGTATGAATAGATATTATAAAGTATGTGAATAGCATTAAAAAACATTCTGTAATTAATACATTTATTGTGTGTCCCCACATAAACATGCAGCAGAGACTGACACAGAACAGAAAGGTTTTTTCTTTGCACACAGAAAGTATTCTTGTATCTTCCAAAATGATCATACATGGTACTACCTTCCTGGGCCTTGAACTACGATTATGGAAGCAAATCATTCACAATGAGTCAGACTAACTTAAATAAGCCTGGTTTATATGACAAACCTGTTTTATGAGACAGACATCGAGGCATCTGAATTCCAACAACTCGTCACATTTTGACGCTTGGTCAAGACCCTATCGCGGTTCTTTTTGAAGCTTAAGGCACCCCCTTTCTGTCCTACCATCTGTCAATAAAACACGAGATATAGCAGGCAGTGACTGATTGCATCATGCTGCGGGAAGGGGAGTATGTTTTCCGAATGAGACACGAGCACGTTAACGGAGTGGGATCATTTTTAGTGATTAAAACCTTGTTTTAGTCTCTTCCTCACATAAAGACTTTGTATGGCTTCAGAAGACTTGGATGTAATGTATTAATACTGCTTGTTAATGATTAGTTTGTGCAATAAATACCTGTGACTGCATTTGCCTGTGCGTGTTTTATATTGGGGTGGGGTGTGGTGCTCCAATATAAGTAAAACATTACATAATAAATTTATATATGCACGCAAACCAACTGAACAACTGAAAACAACGGAGGACCCTTCAAATCAAAAAGTAAATAAAAGGGGGTACCTTGAGCTTCAAAACGTGACGCAAAAGGGTCTTGACCAAGCGTGTGCACAAAACGTGACGAGTTGGAGTGAGGCTGTTGATTCAGAAGACACTTAATTTATGATTTGATGTGCGATCATATTTTTTCCATTGCATCAAACTGAATTGTGTTGAATTAACTAAATTTAAAAACTTGGATTACACAGCATTGTATTAAGGTAAAACTTATCGTATAGCTGCATATTTATCTTTAATGTATCATCCATAATGCACACATACAATAATAATCTGGGTAAAAACCAGGTGCAAATATCCTCATAGATAAGAGAACATGACCAGGTGTCTTAGCAGCAGTCACAATGCAGGACTGTGATTCAAAATATCTGACCATGAACTTCATCAGAAGCTGAAAATCATTGTAAAGGAAATTAATCGCCCGTCGGTAAGCATGTCACGCTAGACGATCCGAGACTGTCAATTTTTCCCTATGGCAAATCTTTTATGATCCCTGAAATTTGTTGCAGAACTAAACCGTGGCACAAAATCAACCGGCTTAAGACGACCTAGGAAAAATCAAGAGAACAGCAGGTAACTCCAATCAACTCAGATTACCACTGAGGCAGGCCCAAAATACCCCACACTGCCAGATACAGACACACAGGCTAAATAAGTGGGGAAATCTGCCCGCGGTGCTTTTGAAAGCTGCTTGTAATTCCCTTTGTTTAAAATAAAAACATTTATACGCACACTTCCTCTCTCACACAACCTCCCATGTGTGTAGCCAGTAGCAAAAGCAGCAGGAAAGCCCTGCAGTTTCTACCAAGCTACAACTCTCACACAGTGAACCTGAGAGAAGGGATGTGCTGTCACAGTGCTTTCGCAATGTTCTGGAAACATTCCTTTGTCGTTCCATTTGTCAGCAACACCCATACTGTCAGTTAAAAGCCCTACCTGTGCATTGGCACCTTTAAGTCAGAGAAGAGGAGCTGTACTGCGTGGTTAATACTATGGTAACCTCTCAGCTCTAAGTACAGGACTGTCACTGACACCTCATTCCTTCTCCAGAACCCTGAAGTGATCGCCTCAACATTAGCATTCTGCTTACCCTACGCTAACCTAGGCTTTTTCTTCAACCTTCAGCTCAACATTTTAATGCTTAATTGTAATATTTGCCACTGTAACGAATTTTGTGGCAACATCAAGATTTTAGGGGGTAAAGTAGTAAAGGGGCTACTAATGTGATACTTGGCTCGGATTTAGGGCTGCAACAACTAATCGATAAAATCGATAATTATCGATAATGAAATTATTTGTTGACGAATGCCGTTATCGATTGGTTGGGCAGCTCACACAGATACACAGCCACTCACGCAATAGAGGTTACAGAAGCGTCTGCAGAAAAAAGCATGCGCCCCGAGTCCTCCAACGGATAGGAGCAATCTACATTAAACGCCTCTAAGAAGATGGTAACCTGCACGCTATGCAAGACCGAGCTTTCATGGCATGGCAGTTAAAAAGTTAAATTGCATATAAGACACTATGCAATTAAATTATACTTACATTTTTAGTTTAAGTGCTTTTGTTTAAACTGTTTGCTAACTTCGGGACAGTCGCGCTAGATCTGTTCACACTGCATGTATCAGCAGGGCGTAAGCGAAGCGTATGCAGAGCAGGAGCAGCACGCGCCGATTGTGCTTTCATACTGTCAGCGTGTGTCACGCGCAGCTGAACCGCGGGCTTGTACTGCAGTAGGGCTACAGACAAGCATCTTAATTCTGTCGTATTTTCCAGCATTCTTCTCTGAACACTGTGTGCCATTTGCTTTGATTTCTGTCATTGCCAACATACTTTGTTATGCGACTGTCTATATTATAGTTTACATAATAAACTTGAGCAAAGTTTTCAATATGTGTATATGAAAAAATAGCAGAGCCTGTCAGGAAAAACGATGTCTGACTCTTCTCACATTTTGTATAAGAAATTTTACATTTTGCCATGCAACAGAAGGCTGGCATGCAGATGCTAGACTGAATAGTTTACGCTTTGAGATCCAAGAATACATTTTTAAAGAATTCCAACAATAAAGTGTATTTAGATTGAATAATTGAATTGAAAAACTCATCTTAAAGCTAACAAATGTCTCTAGTTTTAATCATTTAACAGGCCTTTGAAGTTTGGGCAAAAACTTGTGTAAGTGATGTGTTTTTGTGCATTTTATTTTCGCATATGGTGAGTGTGACACGAAACACATCAATTACACAAAATTATGTTAAAATGTGTTACTTGGTAACAAATTGGTTTTCAGCGAATGCAAATAATAGTACATTTTTGAATATTAGCTTTTTGCTTTTCTACAGTTTTTTTTTAAGTCCACTACAAAGTTAACTTGTTAACTAGCAAATCCGTTTTCAAACGTAATTTACAATTTTTACATAGTATTTCATTTTATTATACAAAATTACATTATTTTAGCTGTTTATATCTTAACTGAATATGCCAGTGTATTTTTTTAACTATATATATATATATATGGTTTTATATAGTTCTAAGCAAAACATCAAATTAAAGAAGCATTTAATTTTCATCTGATTAATCGAGAAAAAAAATCGCCCAACTAATCGATTATCAAAATAATCTTTAGTTGCAGCCCTACAAATTAGTACTAATAGAGAAAAAACTGTAGAGTCACAAAACAAATGCAAATGACATCCCAATTTTTAAGAAAATGTAATTTTTTATACATTTTAAAATGTCATAAATGTTCAGTCTGTATGCGTTTTTAATTTATGTCAATTTAATTTAATAAAACATAAATATTTTATTCGTAAAGGTTACAGTATCATACAGCAACAGTGAAAATGTTATAGACTAAAAAATTTGTCCAGAGGGATATTGTGCTTAAAAAAATAACCATGTCCTGACAATAATCAACTAAAGTAAATCATACGGCAACCTGAGTGTTCATTATATACACAAACAAAAGTGTAGAAGTACAGTATACAGGCATACAGTAGAACATGGTTTAACACATCAACCTCAAAATACACTTGTAATTTAATATAGTTATCCAAAAATATTCCAATGGCTAACCAATGCAATTTGTTGTAAAATTCCTCATTAAACATTTATCCTTTTAAATAGCCGTCTACCAGATCTCATGTTGTTTCACTTACCTAATACATGAACTCAAATTCACCGCATGTTAAGTCTCCAAGGGCCAAACAGCTTCAAAAAGCTCATCATAAAAACCACTCAAGCAAAACGTTTCTAGAATCAGTCCAACCTTGAATTAAAGATAATTATAAAATTGGCTTCAAGTAATACTGGTGATTCACCAAATACTTTAATGGGTCTTAGCTAAAGCTGTACAGCCATGAATCATTTTTAACATGGCTCTACAGGAGCCAAGCAGTTCACAAACTTTAGCCAAGGATGAAGCTCGTTGGCTCTCAGGAAGAGATGCACTCACATTAACACGTACACCTGAGTTCAAACGCTACCTTAGAGGCACTTTCAACCGTACAGGCAAAATGGATTTTGACTGAAGCGAAAATAAAAATGTGTTCCATTGAGAGATTCACAGGACTTGAAAGGATAGTTCACCCAAAATAAATAAAAAAAATCTGTCCTCATTCACTTTCACACCCTCACACCCTCATTTCAAAATCTATAGGATTTCTGTAGAAGAAAAAAAGACATTTTGAAATTTTTTTTCAATGAATGTCAGTTGAGTCCAGTGTTTGTTGTTTTGGACTCCATTGACTTTCATTGTCTATGCAAAAACTGTTGAAACATTCTTTAAAATATCATCTGTCCATTCCACGCAAGAAAAAAATCCAGCAGGTTTTGGAACAACATGACAGACTTTATTTTTAGATGAACCACTCCTTTACGGTGCCTGATAATTTATCAATATACCATCTTAAATCGCTACCTCTGTAAATTCGGGAAAGAAGTAGGAACAGTCATTCCAGTCTCATTCCTCTCTGTCTCTCTCCTCATAAACATCCCTAATCAACACCTACTCACGTCATGTTTTTATCTCCTTAAAACCATGTCGATACACAAAAACACACACATACATACACACACAGACAATCTCTGTCCAGGAAAGAGCGCCGAAGTCTGACTCACACACAGGAAGAGAGTCTCATCACCACGGAAACACTTGCATAACGCAGAGCGTACATGAGAAACTTCTCAATCCAGCGAAATGAATGAAACACAGTCTGCACCTTTACACAACCACACAAGTATTGGCCTGAAACGGAAAGCAAAATGAGTGCCGACGCTGTATATCTGTGAGTGTGTCCGACAGCAGCAGCTTAAAACAGCCTGAAGCAGACAAATAATTCACAGACTCACAGACAGAGGGGGCAAGGGAAGGTCGAATGAAGCTAAAGCAAGCAGAGAGAGAGAACAAGCAACACAACAAACACTGAAGGGGGAAGAGTGAGGAAAATGTAGGAGATATAAAAAACAACATGGAGTGAGAGAAAGAACACAACAAACTGATTCTAATAGAGAGGAATGGGCATAATTTGATAGAGGAGGGAGTGTTAGACAGAGAAAGAGTAATGGCGCAAATTACAAAGTGGGAAGAATACACAGAGATGAAGTGAAAAGAAGGGAGAACTTGCTGTTTGCATGTGTGAGCTTGTAATATTCTGATGAATAAATGTGTGAACTGATCTCACCCTATAAAGAAACACACATATGGGGTAGTCCCAAAGAAAAATCAACAAGCCAATATATATATATATATGTATATATATATTAGGGGTGGCATGGTTCATGGAAAAAAAAATGAACCGTTCGGTACGCTTGTCTCGGTTCGGAGCATGCATGCGTTGCACGGTTAGACGGTTCATGACATGTGCAATGTAGCCTCGTGCCCCGTATGTGACGTCAGTGTGTTTCCCTTTCGCGCAAAAGAATACTGTACGTGTAGAAATGGCAAGTGGAAGAGAAAAAACAACATCCAAAGGGCAAGGCAAAAGCGTTAATCAAAGGCAGGCAAGGTCAGCAACAGATAATCCAAAATGACAAAGAATACACAAATGAAACACGGAGCAGGTTGACAGTACAATGGACCGTGGCAACATACAAACACTTCCGGGTTATATACACATAAAACTAGGTCAGTGGGAGGAGACTAGACATGAGTGGCTATGGCAACATACAAGGGGGGCGAAGACATCAATGGGGAACCGTGACAACAGATGAGGTGGGCGGTGACAAGAGTCCATGAATGAAAACAAACACAAAACATACACACACAGTTTGCAGGGAGCTGGATTGCCATCAACAGGCAGGCACATCCAGCTGATCATGACATCTGCGTTTATCTGCTTTTTTTTTGTTGAATAATTAGCCTATATTCCTATGTATAATATGTGTGTTCATGTTTAGATTTTTCTGTTTATGGAAAATTTTTATAGGGTGGCAGGTCGCTACAAATAAATAAATGTATGGGAAACAGATCCCACACCACAATAACCTGAGAGTCCAACTTCATTACTCTTCATTAGCTGCGTTTGTAGCTGGTTTGTAACCAGACCGATAAAGACTAGTTAACTTCGGTCCAGGCGTGTGCGCCAGATGAAACTGTAAATACTCAGTTCGCACGATCACAAAGTGAAAGTAAAAAACAAGCGCAAATTGGTTTTCAATAGTTTACCTAATAGTTTACGCGATTTCAATACTTTACCTAACTGACAGTGGCTCCCTGATGCCCGAAAATTAGATAAATATCCAAACATATTTGTGAAAGAATGCAAAAGCATTTAAATATATTTTTCCTCCCTATATGATAGCCCGACGAGCAGGGCTGAGATGGATTTTGGTAGCCCGACTGGAAGACACAATAGCCATGGGACGTCGGGCTAGCGATTTTGCGAACCCTGAATATATCTTTATAACTATATCTTCGCAAATCTAAAAACTTGAACAAGTTAAGTTTCCATGTTTTTTGTTTATACTTGGAATATCTGTGTCAGTATTGGTTTCACAGTTCAATTCAATTATAATTATTCATTAATTAATTATCAACTCAATATCAATTTCGTATAAAAGTATTGAAAATTAAAGTGCATTGAAATATTAAGAATCGATTCATTGTTGAAGAGAGAAATCTTACTAACCCAAAACTTTTAAACAGTAGTGTGATTTGATTATGGACTTGGACTTTTTCAACCCCTCCCCTCAGGCAGGCGGCTAAGGAGCATCCAGAGCAAGACCACCAGGCTCAGGAACAGCT
>JAUMHI010000058.1:9499071-9548656 GCA_032359435.1 Enteromius unitaeniatus | reverse complement strand
GAGTACTAATTTCGTACCACAAACATGTAAATGTGAACTGGTGTGACAATAAAAAATCCTTGAATCCTTGAATCCTTGAATTAAATTGACCTGTAGCTGTATGCCGCTATTATCATCCATCCCTCATTTTTGGCCTCTAGAAGATAAGGAGACTTCTTTCATGGGTAGATGCTTATCTTATTCCTGTGGTGCAGACAGATAGCAGCTGAAGTGAGACGAGGCAAAGTAAAAGCACAGGATACCACTCTGAAAATGTTTCCCACTTCGTCACTGCTCATCTTCAATGATGTGAGCCAGAAGAGCGGGTAGTGGCCATAATCCCATAAAACCGCCCCAAATATGAGTCACTGGACTGTGAACTGTCTCTGCACTTATCCCCGAGAACGCTGCTGCCCTCTTGATGTCCATGTTCCATGATTTAACACTGCTCAAAGCAAATATTTTAATTTATTAATTAACTCATTTTATAATGCAGTTGAATTTTGTGATTGCTAAAGAGAGTGAACCACTCTAGTAATAGTTGCCCCCGGGATTGTACCTTAACAAAGAAAACAGGAAATGTTTGACATCATGTTGACATTTTAAAGGTGACATATCAATCTGAATTTTTGTCTGAATTCTTATGTCTTAGTGCTATAATCAGGTCCGAGCACATCTACGAACCAACCCAGGAAACGTGAAAAAGAACAACCTGAGTTAACTGCATTCATTCACTGTGAACAGAGCCCTTCTAAGGCACAGAAAACACTGGATCACAAGCTGATCACCTCAACAATGTGTGCAATTTTTTAAGCTGAAATATATTCTAAAAAGTACTTCATATTGTCACGTTACCATGATAATTTCGGAATATTTTGGCTATTGCAATATCACGTTTAGTGGGGGGAATCTTCCGATATCATTCCAATTCTGGGAGTCCGATTCCAAAACGATTCTTAGTCTACATATTTTCCCCAATTAATGCTTCTGCTCTTAAACTTTACATCTTAACCAAAATTGGAGTTTCTATGCTTTTTGTTTATAGTTGGAATATCTGTGTCAGTACTCCCATCTTAAAAGTAGGGTTGTCAATCTTGGTTTCACAATTCAATTCAATTACTATTATCATTACCATTACCATGATGAACTCAATATCATGATGCTTCACATCCTCAGTTTTCAATATTACTGCACATGGTCACATTTTCTTATAAATTTGCATTCAAATTTATTTTTCCGCAACATTTACAAATTTTTATATTATGAAAGCAGGATACTTTTGTGTTCTTTAAGTATCCAAATGTTTACATACAATAGTTATATTTTTTTCCCCCTCAGCATTATTGCCATTGATTATTACTGATGAGATCATAGACAGTGACATCTTTAACAGACTGCATGCAGACTAATGCACAGATCTATTTCAATATATCGGATGTTTTGTCCTGCTCTGAAAACATAATTGAGTGTGTGTACATCAATTTCGTATAAAAATATTTGAACATGAAAGTGCAATTAACCGAACTGTGATCGAGTTACAAGACAAACAAACAAAGCGGATGTGAAAGTCTGTCAGTGCGCGAGTTTCCTGCATCTAATAGCACTGCATTCTAAATGAAAACACATCTAAAGAATATCTAAAGTAAAATACGGCAGGTGGAAGCACACACTGTCAATCAAAGTGTACGTCTCTCACACATAGACTGTAAAAGTGCAAAGACTATTAAATGAAGCCCACCGCATCACATCCGAGAATTGATTTTTTCTCCCACTCCTAATCACAATATTGATGATATTGTTACATACGCAATATCTTTCACAGACAAAACCCACTCTTTTTGCAACTCGTGTGTTTTTAATATAAATGTGTATTTTACAGTTTAAGCGCAATAAGACAAGAAAGAGATCGTCTCGGTTACGTAGCAAGGGAACGGAATCCCAATTGCAATAACGTTGAACCTGACTGACTGATAGGGTACTCAGTTTAATACTCGCATGCTGTGTGACAGCTGTTTTCTGTGCTTCAGATCTGTCTTTGGATAATCAAAACCAAAGAGATGGTTTATTCAGTATCTAAGATATGAGCTGTAAATTCTAAATTTCGAAAATATATATTCCTTTAAAAAAAGTCTTACTGACCCCATATTTTAATGGTACAGTATATAAAACAAGTAAAAGGTATTAATGTGAAATTAAAAAAAATAACAAGTAAATGGAAAGTCCTCACCATAATAAATATACTACAAATGTGTGCATGTGTGTTTACGTCAGTACTGGAAATGCAGCGGATTATTCATGTATTCATTGATAAAAGGGCAGACAAGCTTCTTTCTCAAGTAACTGTCAAACAGCCACAAAATGACTCACTCTCAGGAACAAACAGCCCCAAAAATATCATAAATACTAAACATCTCAAAGACGTTTGCGTGTGTGTATCAAGTAAAGACAGAGAGCTTAAGAGGAGTTGAAAGCGCCACTGTGTGTGTTTGGCTACTGAGGCTGCTGTGAGCGACTTTCCACTGCTAACCTTCCTATTAGCATAATGCTAATGAGCGGTTGAGTTCAGCTCCCCTTGCTGAGGGCAACAGCCTAAAACAACATTACTCATCTGTTCTGCATGCCAAACTAAAGGGGGGAGGATGCAAACAAAATAATACAAAAACATAAATTTTGAATGTGATTTTCCCAGTTTTTCCACACTTTGACACCATCAGAGTGTAGCAGAAGCAGACTGATGTGATAGACAGAGGCGAGTGTGTTTTGTTTATGTGCTGATGTGTGAATAACTATTAGAAACTGTCCTACTGAACGTTTATTTCAATTAAATTGGAGTTACAATGGTATAGTGACGTATCAGATGATAATAGCATTTGTATATACCACTGTATTGTAAATTTGTTTACATTTTAACAATAGACACAAATGTGAGATGATTTTTTTGTGTTTACCTGCACCTCTCGAGCATGGTAAGCGATGATTAGTCCGAGAAGAATGACGGTGGAAAGGCTGATAAGACACTTCAACGCCAGTGAATACATGGAGCTCTGTAAAACATGTGCAAATACTGTTATTAGCAAAGTCACCATTATTATTTAACAGAGAAATATTTATGTTCCCAAAGAAAATAAAGGACTGAGGTTTACAAGTTTCAGAAGGATGCAAAAGCACCAGACACATCATAAAAATGGTCCATATGACTTTCCAAGTCGTACGATAGGTCTGTGTGATGAACAGATGGAAGTTTTTAATCATGTGATAAAATGTCCTGCAATGAGATTAGACCAGAGACTGTCAGATGTTACTTTTTTCATGAATAACAATTGGAATTTCACACAAAACTATCATACAGCATCAGAAGATCAGTAAGAAAGTCAACACATTTTTTAAAGAGATCAAATGTGATCAATAAAAACATTGGTAATGTTACAAAAGATTTCTATTTAAAAGAAAAATTCTGTTCTTTTGAACTTTCTATTTATCAAATAGTGTTGAAAAAAGGCATCATGGTGTGCCATCACATCAAAATATTGCGTATAAAATATGCTAAAACAGAAAACGGTAATAGAACTTGTAGTAATATTTCACAGTATTTTTGACCAATAAATGCAGCCTTGGTGAGAATTAATTTATGAATTATGAATTAAGAATTTATGAGCCTTTTTCCATCCTCCTCAAAGCTTGACAGCCCCACTCCTCATTCATTATCATTATTTGATTAAAAATATTGTTAAAAAATTCACCTTTTGTGTTCTACATAAGACAAACAATCCTCCGACACGAGGAGGTGTAAATGATGACAGAATTTTCATTTTTAGGTCAACTATCTCTTTAAATAAGAAATAAACAGCACAATCACAGCATGTGCATCTGTGCCATACAGTCTGCCAAGACATTTTTAGTGTCTTTTTATAATCTATGGATTACATGCACATCACTTCCAATCACACCATACAAACACAATGCCATGGCTACTCAAACGTGTGTCTGCCTGTGTGTGATTGCAGGGATCTCAACTTGACACCTAGAAATACACTACTACCTGCTGCACACATCACAGCTTTCATTTAACACACACAGCTTGCTTAAACTCTCCCCTGACCGAAAAGCAAAAGTTTTAAATTGTTTCCAGCCTCGATGATGTCCAGCTGAACCACACACATTATTAGATTGGCCACCCGTGGGTCTAATTTAAGGCTCCGTACTGGAAGCATTATTCTACACGGACAGACAGTGGTGTCTGGGGGACCCACGGCTCCTCAAACAGTCTCTCACTCTCACACACCCACACACACATATAAATACACAGGGAGCACATACACACTGTACCCATCCAGGGGCAAACAGCTTATCAATACAGCAACTGCTGTGTTTCAATCTCTGTCAGGCTTCCAAACGAGTCTTAGAGATGATTTTCTCTAATGGGTGGAAAGATTGATTGGCCCTATAAGCTCAACATGATTTATCTGGAAAAGGACATGTTCCTTCATCAACGTCACTGCTGGTTCTGGAACAACATCAGGGATTCTGGTCATGTTGGTTATTGTTATTGTTAAAGCTATGATTGTCCGGAAACTAACTTTAATGCACAAAAAATATAACAAATATGCACAGACAATAATGCGAACGCACAGCTGAACTTGAACTAAGGTACGAGCTAGTCAGAATGCATAACTCACATCCTGAATAAGCCGTTTCTGTAACAACAAGTCACTAGCACACGTAACAATTTCAGAAATAAAGAGAATCATATGCATAAAGCATGAAGAATTCACAAAACCAACTTAGGGTTAGGTTAGGTATTTATACCTGCAGGTAATTTTTTTTTTTTGCAGTAAAATGATAATGACATCCATTCCTTGACACACAATTTCAAAACACATATAAAAACATAATATAACACAATTAAATAACTGTAACATGATTCAAGCGCTCAAGACTCTACTGCTCAGAAAATGATAAGTAAATAAAACGTATCTTAAATTAAAATGTAAATATTTATATAAATCATTTAGCTGTAAAATATACTAATACTAATACTAAATAGCAATACTAAAAATACTGATACTTTAATATGATCATTATAGGCATTTATTTCAAGAGCAATAAGGACTATTTTATTGTTTTATGTTGATAAATATTTTATATGTTTGATACATTTTTCAATTGACAATTTGACGCATTTATGTCACGTTACTAAAATGAAAGCAATTCAATTAAATAAAATAGATTAAATAAAATTAAAATTAAATTAAATTAAATTATTTATATAATTAATAACATTACAGAAATTACATTGTAAATATTTTATAAATAATGCATAGTATTTATATAATGAGGTACAATGTATTATAATAATGCTAAATAAATATATATTACCTAATATTATATTGTATTATATTACAGTTGGGTACAGTGCATATTTAATGAGAAAGGGATAGAGACCCTTACATGGAATGAGTGCTACTGTGAAATATTGACTAAATTAAAAGGACATTTCTAAGAACTACTTAAAAAAAACTTTCAAAATCTGAAGCTTGAAATGGAAATATGTAATGTCAGACAGTTGAGAGAGATCTTTACCGGAGGCTTTTTATTGCGGATGCTAACTATATTTAATGCATATGCGGTCATGAAGGTCTTCAGGAACTTCAATCTCGCTCTCCTCTCACTTTCTCCCTTGCTCTCCCTGCGTGACTGAGTTTTTTCCTTCTTCTTCTTTTTTGATGATGTGTTACCATCCTACTAAGTGAGCCCTCCTTGTCTGTGACATGACTATCATAGCTTGTGTTATACACAAGTGTGTGAACGGAGAGTATGACGACTCAGACTCGGGCTAGATTAGCAGTTATCGATCCAGGTCATGATGGACACCATGCAGAGCTAATAGGCTTTCTGAGCTCCATTAACTCCATCAGCATACTCTCGCACGCTCAAAATCTTCCTTTCATTTCTCCTCCATCTATTCAACATCCTCTCTTTCCTTCTCCCTGGTCCTTTCATAAACATAGAACAAATCGGCTCTGACGTCTGAATACACAGTCATCTTCGAGCCTTCTGTCTGTCACAAACACGCTCGCGCACAAACGCATGCACACTCGCAGTTGAATGTACCGTCACAAATGCACACAGTCATCTGTGATTCTAATGTAATTACTTCCTCTTGTTGCAGTTTCTTCATTTACTGCTGATGTTGGGTGAAGTGACTCACTTGAAAAATCTCAAATCCAAGCCACATACAACATTCGTACACACAGAACGAGAGATTTTTCAGAACCTGACACACAAATAACACTCACAGCTTAACCCCGAGAGGAAGGATGGTGTCTTCACACACACAAGACGCAAGATAAAACAAGCATGCCACAAAAATCCTTTAGGAATGTTTCGGATACTCAAGATCAGAGAAAATATAAGCGGGGAGAGATGGACCACTCAGAAAAATTAACGTGAGATATCAGAATATGGTGGATGGTAGAACAGCTGATTGCCTTTTTTGATATAGTTTGTTTATATTAGTGCTGTCAATCGATCAACAAATTTAATCACAATTAAATACAAATTTAAAATACTACGGTTTACCTGTAAATGTGTTGAAATAAAGAAATGCACGACAAACAAATTGACGGAAACAGAACCTTTTACACCTCCGCCAGATATGAGACATAATCCTTATTATTCCGTAATCATTACTCTTGTTTTTATTCAGCTATTATCAGCCTTTATACCCACATGGAAAGAACCTATATGAGGATATATGCGCATATATGAGACATGTATGCAGTATATATGCACTTATGTGATAATATATATGCTGCATATATGCCACATATAGGCCAAATTGAGGTACATATGTGTGCTGTGCATATATGTATTGCTTAATTTTAATTAATTTAAATATTTATTCATATTAAACCTATATGAAAATCTATATGTTTATATAGGTTATTTCCGTGTGGGTACTGTCAATAAAACATTTACCAAGCCACATTGCTTCAATTCCACTTAAACATTTAAGTATTGCTAAAAAAAACATTTTCTTGTGACCTTACATGTCGTATTATGACAAAACGTATGACGAAGAAGAACTGCACCTGTTCTGCAGCTGCATCAGAGCTAACATTAGCATCATGCTACATCAGACAGTTATGAGCGCAATACTCAAAACTCACTGTAAAACACCATTGATAGTTTGTACTAACCACCTTTTGTGATAACATGTGGAATTCGGTCATTTACTGTTGTTAAAATACGCCTTTTATATTCTTTTTGTATGGCTGTACAATTTAGCATTTCAGATGTTACACATTCATTATTATGAATATATCAGAATCTCAAGAAAATCACATACAAACCATATCTTATCGTAATCATGTGTTTATTAACTTCTATCTTATTTCTGCTGTGTAAAAGGCTTAATATGTAAGCTCTGGCTAAAACTCATGTTGCCAGGTATACATTCAATGTACAATTTAGTCGAATCTTAGCAATCAATTATTTTGCGCAAAAAAAAAATGTGTCTCAATTAGGGTTGTAACGGTATGAGATTTTCACGGTATGGTAATCGTCTCAGAGAATATCACAATTTCGCGGTATACGGTATAAAACTATCATCATTATTATTATAATCATCAGCTACAATTACCCTTAAATTAGTAAAATGAGATATGGTTTTTGGTTGAATATGGTTTATTGTAACAAACAAAAAACATGGAAGGATGAGTCTAACGTTTGCGGAGAAAAATTAAAGCTTTGCATCTCCCATTTGAACAAAATAAGTTATTTCTCTTTATATTAGACAAGAATAAATCAAGCTGTTCTTCTTTAACAGCATATATGGGAGAGCAATATGTGCAGGGTCATGTTGGATGGATGTAAACATGGATGTAAAAGAAACTGAAATGTGGCTATAACTTGGATGGGTTGTCTGATATAATTGGTCTGGATTCTATAATTCAATACAAAATATTTTATTGAAAATACAATCAGGTGAAATAAAACAACTTTTGCTTCTCTATAAGCGCACTTGAGTATGTACTAGATCTACTATAGGTGAAACGGCTCTTTCGTACAGAGGCACAGAATATCGAATTACAATATATGGCAGCCTTTTTGCGCTGTATATTCACAGACACGCACATCGCGATTTGATTTACTACACAGCTAGATTTTGATTTATACAATTACATGACTGGATTCCCTCTGCATCACAGAAATGATACGTCTTATTACATCTTAATAATATTTTTATGTTCACGGAGGGATGGTGCTCGCGAATATGGGAGAACATGTGGATATCCATCTTCAAGGAGAACCCCGCGATAATTTTTCGGATACCCAAAATAATGCGTATATAGTTTTTCGGTGGGAGATTAGAATTAGCAGCCTCTGTATCAGACTTTTTCTCCACTGTATGGGAGTCTAAGCAGTCAAGACGTTGCATATACTGCAGTGCGAGTGAGATCTGGTTTCATTTTTTTTCAAAACCGGTAATAAGCAAATGTGCACGATATGATAATCGTACATGTCAATATCACGATAAACCCGCCATACCGTTACAACCCAAGTCTCAATAGCTAAACCAACTAGCTTTAAGAAATAACATTTTTAGCAGGATTTAAGCTAAAGATGCTACATTTATGATACTTTCAGTGTTAAATCTCATTACTGATTTGACATGTGTTATTTAAATGTAATCAGATCAAAAAGACATGAAGATTTCAGTCCTTCCGCAATTTCATTAGAAAATTGACTTCTATTTCTATTTTTCGGCAGTTGCTAGGGCTGCTACCAAGATGGCCGCCGACTGGACTAACCCTTAAGGAAACTTTGTTCAGGGCAAAGATAGATTTGCAGAAGATTAATATGCTGTGTGTATGTGCTGTGTTGTGTGCTTTCCCCTTTATTCAGAGCATTTTATCTAAGTCAAGCAGTCTAATGATGTGAGCCCTCTGGCCAAACCAATCACACACGTGCCACACTTTATCATTCACCCTGCGACCTACACTCACCCCATACAGAAATACACAGCAAATAAACCACAATCAACCTCTATAAACACACACACACACAAGCCAATAAATACATCACCAGCACAAACACACAACCAACCCCAGCTGGCAATATGAGAATGTGAATTGTTTCGCCTTTTTCAAGGGAACTGTATAGCTCAGTGGTTGCTCATTCCTAGCTAACTTGATTTCGAGTTCTTAGTTCTTTTTCTTTTTAAGTTTGAACTAAGTATTAAGCATGAATTATCAATATCTTTAAATGTATTCAGCAAACAAATAATTGTTAAAACAGCTTGCCATATTCCTACTGAGTTACCCATCAATGGAATTCATTCAACCACAAAACAAAAAAGCTGCAAAAAACCCACACACCTCCACCAAAATCAAATGTTACAAAAACAGTAATGTATCTCACTTAATGAAAAACACACACACAGATAAGCCCAATTACACAAGGACTGGCACACACACACACACTTGATTACACACTGACATACACCATTACACCCCTGAAAACCCAATTACACACAGAGGCCAAGGAAAAAAAAAAATGAAAACACACACAGCCTCAGCTACATGCACTCAGTTACAGTACACACACATACATTAAGCTTAACATTAATGGCCATTTGAGGGTCTTTTTAATTCAGTGCACTATTGCTCCTCCACTGCCCTTCCTCTGGCTGTCCATCTCTCCTCTTTCCTCTCCTTCTCCCCCTCACGCTCTCTTTTTCTCTATGTACTGATGATTATTGCTCCCGTGAGAGTGCTGTAATAGCGTTAGCACGGCAGGAGTGGGATTAGGGTCCCTCAGCCCACTGGATCACCCCTTGTATATGTGTCTTAAGAGATGGATTACACACAAACACAGGTAGGGACTTTCCATTGACTCCTATTGTTTTAATAATCAACGAAATAAATGTTCAATCTTTCATTTTCAATGTAATTTCCTATGATTGCAAAGCTGAATTATTCCACTACTCCATTATTCGGTGTCACATGATCCTTCAGAAATCATTCTAAATGCTGATTTGGTGCTCAAGAACATTTCTTCTTATTATTATAACTTATTTACCTGCATAAAAACCCATGTATACACACAGACCACCATGACCTTGTTCATGGCAACAGGTTGATCAACTGAGGCATCTGCATGCTTCCTCACATCTAAACCCCCTCACACTAAACAAGCCTAAGCTGAGTGTTCCACAGGGAAGCATGACAGAGTGAGGAGGTGTGAAAATTAAGTATTGATTTGACAGTGGCTTTTTCCAGGTATTTAGGGTTGTTAAGGGTCGATGCCATTGAACAGTTTATCCACACCTAAAAATATCTTTTTATCTCATTCAATGGGACTCAAATATTTTATAACATTTAAAACAAACAATTCCTTAAAATGTGATTTAAAGGCATAGAAATATTTGAGATTTTGTATTATTTCTAATAAAGACATTGAGGTGATTTGCTTCCAATGAAGCTCAAGATGCATCATCTCATATCGCGCTGGAGAACATGATCATTAGGTTTTCATCAGGAGTTCATCAGCAGCTTGCGTGCTGCTGTCATTGAAGCAAAAAAGAAAAAACAAATACGAACCCAATCTTCTACCCATTTTTATGCTAGCAATATCATTTGCAATGAAAAAGAAGCGCATTACATCAGAAAAGGCTAAGTAGAAGCATTTTCATTAGTGGTCACAGACTTTTGGAGCCCTGTGTACATCATATTCATATATCAGCTGTGGTTTAGGACAGCAATACAATTATTTTGCAGTTAGCTCAGGTAATGTCAGAAACTAGTTAGCTAGTTGATATAAATACCAAAAAATCTGAGGAAGCCAGTCCGACCTCCCTGCAATTCGAATATATATTTTAGGAGGTGGATAGTCTCACTAGTACAAATTCATACGATTATTGCGAAATCCTGTGTATTTTAAGGGTTGCCAATTCGTATTAATTTGTAGGAATGACCTACACCTACCCCTCACTGCGGTTTCAACAAATCATACGAGTGAGGTCGTATGAATTATCAACCTTGAAAAATACTTCCCAACTGGTCGTGAGACTGTTAGTAACAATTATAGTAACATGCAAGGTTTCCGATTTCACACTGCACTTTTTCATGCAGCTCTTATCAGCTATCTCCTGTTCTTTTTACCTGTCTATTTATGGAAGGAAGGATGTGTACGGAGTGTGAATGGACCAGACATCTCCTGAGGACTTTCAGCTGAGCACGTAAGGCACACAAGACATTTGTGTTATGTTTAGTTTTTTTTTTATTATGTTTAAGACTAATCTTATCCCAAGCCTCTGTTGCCAATTACAAACATCATCTTAAAGCTAATAACAAAGGCTTGAGCCTTTGATATGTAGACTAATACAGTTATTGGAGAAAAAGAGAGAAGCACCTTTGAAATAACTGGAAAATTTGGTAAAAATTGATACAGCCTTGCCCTGTGGAATTAACCATTTCAGCTTTGTGCTTCCTGAAAGAAATTGCATATCTTACATTATGTCCTAACCAGATGCAATGCAATAAGAGACTATTTGTTTGTCCACACCAGACACAGATCATGACAAAATCAATCAAAAATCACAGCCAATCAGAAGAGCATATGGGCAAGCTCTTTCCCCATGTCTGCTACACTCACAACGAAACAGATGAGTAAATACTGTAATCTAATTCAATACAGCCATTTTAGAAATACATACTGAGTGACTGAAACAATCTTTGGAATCAATGGAACACGCTTGTTGGTTCACATTGAGTTCACAGTTTTAACGGTTATATTACTGTTAATTTAATTTCAAGATCTGATAGGATTGTCCATCATCGCTGTCAGTATGGCTATAAATGATACTGAAACTCATATTATACCATTAAAGGAATAGCTACCCAAAAATAAAAATTCTGTCATCTGTGATTTTAATTTCTTTGAGAAAGATATTTTGGAAAAAATGTGTAACCAGGCTGTTTTGGTCAACATTGACATCCATAGTGGGAAAGAAAAAACAAAACAGCCTGGTTACAAACGTTTTCCAAAATATCTTCCTTTGAAGAGAAATGCAGATTTGGAGAGTAAATGATGACAGAATTTTCATTTTGAGGTGAACTATTCCTTTAAAAAAGCATAATCAATACCTGTAGTAATAGTTTGTACGAAGTAGAATAGAATTAGCTAAAACTCTGATTAATATGGAAAATATACATTCACGTTTTGTGACGAACGTTCATCAACCAAACAGAGTCAAGCATTCAACAGCCCTTTAGTAACTGCAATCAATCACATAGAGTAATCATGGCAGATGGGAGCACTGAATTAGCAAAAAGTTTCTTTAGAAGTCAATTGTGTTTTATTTCACTGATTATGAGGAATCTCTGATGATAGTTAAATAACTAATCTAGGGAATTGTGGATGGTTGAGGAGTTTCATTGCATAATTTTTTAAACAATTAAAATCACACTAAATTAGTGCTTTAAACTGACAGACATATGTGCACATATCCCCATCCAGCATAAACGCTTCACATACCAAACTAGTCTTCATTTTCGTATGCTCAAACATAAGAAGCATGCTTCAGCTTCTTTGCTTTAATGTGCACACGACTACCATTTCAAATGAGAAAAGGGAGGTTAGAAAAATGTTTTGGACATGATGCCTCATCGGGAGTCTGCTGGTTTCATCCTTTCAAAAACACACAGCTCAAGCAGCACAGTAAAGCCATCAATAGGTGCTTGGTGGTGTGCAAAGGTGATTATCAATAATCGATATAGCCGGTCACTCAGAGATTTGAGAGTTCGCCAGCATCTAAGTAGTCACTTTCCCTTTAATTTCCTCTACAGTCACTCCAGATGCTCCATCGTCCATTCAGATAAACTTGTTTCATATAGGAGGGGGTTTGAGGAGAGGTAATTCCCCATTAGATGAGTCGAGTCAATTCAAAGCCGTTCGGAGGATGTGGAAGAGCATCAGTATCTCACATGTCTTTGGACCTTCAGCAGCAATGCACTGAGAGAAAAGCCCTTTAATTGCTCTGAGGGGCGATGCAGCACTAACAGGCTTCTATTGTGCTGTTTTATAATGGCTATAATGGTATACAATCAGCATGGCCATTATTCATGTGCAAACTTGACTCACTCACCCGTTTTCCATCTCAAATAAAGAGATTTTATTACAGCCTTTCATTTCATCTCTCCTAACACTCACTCGCTTTTCTCTCCCTCTCCAATAACACTCCCCCGTTTACCGCCCACTACAATAAAGAGAGAGAGAGAGAGAGAGAGAGAGAGAGAGAGAGAGAGCACTAAGGATAGCAAGTACAAGAAAGAAAGAGAAAGACCAAGAATAATTACCAGGAGAGAAGAGGAAAGGAATTGTCAGAGAGGAAAAGGAAAAAGAGTACAAGTACGAGAGAGAGTAAAAGAATGAAAAAAGAAGAGAAGAACATGAGTGGGTGAGACAGAGAGAAAAAGAGAATAAGTGGTAAAGAGGGAGAGACAAAAAAAGTAAGCCACAGGGAAGACAGGCAGCTAAAGAGATACTGAGGCAGAACAAATTTCCTATACGTCTGCCATATCAGAAGCACCTGCAGAACAAGGACCACGGCCACACGTAGAAGTGATTTCCAGACTACAAGCTGAGACAGATCCATTCAGAACAGTGCCGGATTCAAGAGAACACCTCATAACACTCGCACAAACCCACCCGCGTGCAGACACACACTTCAGACGGTTGCACTGTTCCAAAACCCACTGAACATTTTAGGTAACACAAAGGATTTCCCCTGATAAATATGCAACATAGTCTTCTGCCTTCTAAGATACAGTACCTATTTTTAGACAAATTTTAAAGCATTAGCTTATAAAATGTAGCCTTTGACAGGAATGCAATCCCAGAATTCAGTGTGTTGAGCTGATGGCCAATGGTGCAAGGGAACAATCGTTCTGCAAGGAAAACAATCAGAAAACAGTTCAGCGCCTTTACAAAATGCTCTACTGGAATCAACTGACCCTTCACAAAGACCCGTCCTCTTTAGTTACTGAAGCTATGTCCGACAAGCCCTGCCAGTCTCACACAAAATATCATGTTTTGTCATATCATGTTTAAGAAATACACTGCGGAGCAAATAGGGCTCAGACAACAAGCAACAGTCAAGACAAAGCTACTTTTGAAATGAAACAAAGTCTCAGCTTTCTAATTTTGTAATACATTCAAGCAATACTTCGCAATACTATATCGTGACGGATCACTATAGCACCGCAGTTAAAACAGCACATGAACAATCATCTTTTCACATTTACCAGCAACAAATAAACATCAACGATCATCAAAAGGTATTGTATTTCAACTACAGAAATCAATGCACACCGTTTTTTAAGTTTAAGCCCACCAATGTTAATCTATTCTTCTGTCTGGTTTGTTTTACAAAGATGGTGGATTCAATATATTACAACTGGTCAGATCGCCTGTTAATCAAACTCCCTGCAAAGGATCAATTGAGTGTGGAATACACCTACATATAGCATCCCAAATCTCATTGATATTATTCAATATTTATGTGCGCTTTGTGTTTTTATGTGTAGCAAAAGTACCTAGCCAAACTCATTGAAATCAGCCGTGGTAGTGTATGCCTATAAAGCAGACCAAATCACATACAAATTTACCCAATATTTATGCGTACTGAATTTGTAAGCTTATTGGAGTAACCAATTGTTAGCTAAGCAACATGAAATTGTCAAACTCTATTGATATCAATTTAGGGTTGAGTGTGGCTGCATAAAATGGCCCAAATTACATACAAATTACCCAATATTTATGGGGTTAGTGCTTCTCTATGCAAAAGATTTTAAAAGTCATGTAGTCTATTCCAGCGTTTAGAAACATGCTATCATCAAACGTTCAATCAGTCAAGTGCTAAATATACCTACTGTAGGTCGCAAGTCCCAAATCAGACACTTAGGTTCCATAATGTTTATATTAGCTAGTAGATAAGCTTTCTGTCACAAACACAAATTAGGCAACTGGCACCAAAGCTACATAAGTTGACACTGAGCTCAGCTCTGTCCCTTTCTTACTCATACACACACACACACACAGACTGTGAGAGCGTGACTATTACAGTGAAAAATATTTCACCTTGACATGATATGTCAGTTACATTCAATCCTTTTAACGTTGCGGCTCAAGAATCAGTCACTTACCTAACTTCAGCCTCACCGTTTTGTGATTTTGAGACTTTGACTTTATATAAAATGTTACTAGTCTGTAATTCAGCTGAAGTCAAAGCCAGTTCTTGAGCAACACTATGTAGGCTGTAATGGCAGTTACATCCACTTTTATCATCAATCAAGCAACACTTGGTTTCTAGCTCAAGAGCAGACAGTGAGGATGTGTGTTCTCGCCTCCTGCGAGTTCAAATCTAATGCAGAGCAAAACGGAGGTTTGTCATGCATAAACGAAGAGAGTGTACTGTATACTCATCCAAAATGTATAAATCTGTATTAGTTAAAACTAAACACTTACACTCATATCACACTACTTAAACTACACCACCATCAGTAGTAAACGTTTTGCCTTTCGTATGCTCTTGACAGCATGCTGCTGATTTTCACAAACAATTAGGACTCCTTTCTTTTTACAGGAAAACACCTACCATGGAAATCTAGAGAGTGTGGATGCACTGCCTTCTAAAAAGCTGAAATTTTGGTTAAACCAGAGAAGTGTTTGAACTGTATTGTTGTCCAGAGAGAACTTCTGGTTATGTGTTACGAGACTCAATGCAAACAATCAGTGTCTGGCAGCCTTGCATGTAGTGTGTGAATATTAAATGGTTTATTGGCTTTATCTGGCTTTGAGATGAGTAGAAAGACCAAATATAACTGCACAGACAAGGATGTGATGTGATTCTTCCACATTAGTTTCCTGGTGACACATAAATGTTCATATTCTTCCATTGTAAGAGACATACCATAATACAGAGCCCCATATATGACATTGTGGTCATAAATAAATATTTTGTTCCCACAACTCGTTCAGTTGTTGCCTCATTTTAGTTCAATAGTGGGTAAACTGAATTAAAATTATAGAAAAATTCCTATAATGTGGTCACAATTGAACTAAATTAAGGAAACATGGTCCTTACTGGATTATAAATGAATGTTTCCAAAAAATGAACAAGGAAACTATTTTTTATCCACATGTTATGTGTCGGGCACTGTAAATAAATATGTCAAAGTTTGTTTTTTGTTTTTCAGAGTAAGGGATAATTCAAAATGTTGGAAACGTGTTTTGGATCTAGAACCTTTGTTTAATACGTTTTCTAACTCTTCTCTACTTAAGAAATCTCCTAGACAGTTGTCCAAAATTCCTTCTGAGCTTACAGACATCTGATCCTGCCAGCAGTTCTCTGACAGCAGCAGCATGACTAACCTTGAATGTGTACCGCACATGTGTATGTTTACTAAGATAGATAGCTATTTAAAACATTCATGCTCATGCCAGATACACAGGTGCATCATTATAACCCTCTGTTCCAAAAAGGTGACAAATGCCATACCAATTCTCCATGGATGTTTGTTTTGAGTGCAGATTTTCAACTTAGCTTGTGTAACATGATATAGCCTTTCAACCACTATATAACAGAAGTTCCTGTGATTAGACACTTTGTGCCCATTCAAACTGAAGCGGCTTATGACTGCGACTTCCGAAAATCATTTATTTATATCTCTGATGATTAAGTTGCTTGATTATTGTTGGTGTTTGTGGTAAAACTCACGCATTTGCATCGCACATCTAAATTTGGTCACTCCAAATGAGTCACACTTTCGCAGATCATTTGCTTTGAACTGAAATTTCAGTCATCATCTATCCACCCTCACCTCATTTGAAACCTGTGACTTTTTCCTGTAGAACACATAAGCAGTTACTATATGGTGCTATGCTCCATAAAATAAAAAACGCAACTTGGCTGTGAAAGTCAGTTACAAAATTTCCTTGCGTTTACAATAAAATACATAAACAGAAGTGATGTCTAGAGGTATGGTTGAATGGTAAAAAATGGCAAAATGAACGATAGTGAAGCGATGTCTGTAGCACCAGTTAAAGGCACAATATGTAAGTTTTCGCCACTATACTGTAGGTCGCATTTTCAAAACAATAACAGAGGCGAATGTTGATGAGGCAATAACGGAGCGTGGAACACTGGGAGATTTTCGCAAATCAAAAAGCTCATTTATATCTGTTTAATCACCTTAACCACCTCTACATGACTAGGACTGGGCGACATATATCGAACAATATATTATGCGCATTTTGTTAGTAACGCGCATAGCCCGTTCTTTGATTAGCAGTAAATTTCAATCAGTTGTTTTCAAATGGAGTGCCAGTTAAAGCACAGAGCCGTAGATCACTGACAAGCTACACCAATTAGGGGTCGGCGATATCTCGATATTTAAAATATATTGAGATATTTTTTAAACTCAATATGAATATGAATCTGCGTGCGATTATTCTTGCGCTCGATCTTCTCTCACCTGTTTATGCGAACATGTTTATTTTTGTCAGTCGTGGGGTTGTCTTATTTTTCAATGAAAAGAAGGCAATATGTATTATTTCTTCCTTTATTGTTTTACAATATGTATACAGGGATTTTTAAAAGAAAATTTGCAGAAGCACTTTGTTCTGAACTGGCTACCTCTGAGTTTCAATAAAAAAAGACTTTGGAATTTGGCATATTTGTTTTTGCAGTAGTTTTTGGGTGGTTATTTATCCTGGTTCGACGGTTCATGACATGCGCAATGTAGCCTCGTGCCCCGTATGTGACGTCAGTGTTTCCCTTTCGTGCGACAGAATTGAGGTGTCTACGGTGTGGAGTGAGTGAGCAGGTCACAATACTGTACGTGAAGAAATGGCAAGTGGAAGAGAAAAGGAAGGCTGCCCAGAGGATGCGCTAGCATCGTATAAATCTGGTGTGTGGGAATATTTTGGATTTCATGTTACCTATTAGAGGATGGATACCCGACCCGAGCCCGACGGTTTATTTAGAAAGAATGCTCGGGTTCTGGTCGGCTCGGTCACATCAATGTGAATGTACATCTGTGTTATAACGGCGCTTTTTGCCCCGTGTGCGCTGATGCTCTCATCTGTCGACAGATAATTAAGCTATATATAATGTGCTGAAGTATATTTCTGGAGTGTTAAAGATTAAAAGAAAAAAAAACAAGAACCGTACAGAACCTAAAACCGTGACCCTAAAACCGCGATACGAACCGAACCGTGGGTTTTGTGAACCGTGCCACCCCTAGTGTACATCTATGTTTTTAGGGATTGTGGAGGGTTTAACCAAGATACATTATATCGAAATGCACAATAAATAAATACCACTTTCGCAATTTTTCACACGTGTTGCTGTATTCACAGATGGAAACCGAGGATAGCGTGGATATTGCATCATTGGTAGGCAATAATGAACAGGGACGGTTTATTATTTAAATCTGGAATTTCTTTGAATTTACAAATCCTACAGAAATTTTGAGATATCGTAAGTACATAACTGCATTAAATATATAACACTGTGAATGTGGTTTTTGGATATTTCATTACAAAAATGTTATATATTGTGCCTTTAATCAATTTAGAATACGCATAACCAGCCTGAACCTGAGGCTAAATTTATGAGTAGAAATCTTTAACTCTCTTGTGAAGCTCCATGTGGATTCCCACCGAAAAGACTGGATTTCATCTGTGAAAATTTCCTAAGCAATAGTAAATTTGACCACATCTTAAAGGAAAACGGCATTGTTTTTTTATATATTCCACTATGTTCTTCCCTCAACTTAGACGAGTTGATACATATCCCTCCCATCTCAGGGACAGTGCACTTAGTTGTTCTAGTGTGCAGCGCCATTATGTTAGCGTTTAGCTTAGCTCCATTCATTCCTTTGGATCCAAACAGGGATGAATTTAGAAGCCACCAAACTTGTTTTCCCTATTTAATGACAGTTACATGACTAGTTACACAAATAAGTATGGTAACACAAAATAAAACATGGCAATTTTTTACGCGGATAAAAAACATTAACGGTAAAGAGCACCGAACTTCCACCTTGGCACAGTAATATCATCACTCCTGAAAACTCTCTCGCTCATGTCCGTCAATACAACCAAAGAGTGATGATAATACTGCGCTGAGGTGGAAGTGCTGCGAAGTTCTCTTCCGTCATACATTATATTTACCTTTTTTATTCGCTTAGGAAAACGCTACATTTTATTTTGTGTCATCATATTTACTCATGTAAGTCATATAACTGTCTTTAAATAGGGAAAACGTGTAAGTGTTTCATGGTTTCTAAATTCATCCCTGTTTGGAGCTAAGCTAAATGCTAACATAGTGGCGCCACACGCTAGAGCGATTAAGTGCATGCACTGAGATGGGAGAGATAGGTATAAACTCATCTAAGTTGAGGGAAGAACATACAGAAATATGGAAAAACAGTGGTGTTTTCCTTTAAATTAGGAGGATGTTATAAAAACATGGAAACATCACGGAAATTTGACATGCAAAAACCAATGAGGTTTGTAAGCATGTGGGTAGATCAATATTCATATATGAAAAAGAGTCTAAGTGTGTGATTAGAGGACGTGGATTGAAAAAGTTTTGACATTCATTGGACGGACAAAAATGTAAAAAACATGAGGGTGAGTAAATGATGAGTTTCCTTTTTGGTTGAACTATCCCTTTAAGCGATTTTCTTCTGCTCTGGCGCATTCACACTCTGGTTCATTGTAAACTTGTGTTGCTCTTTACATGCTGCACTACATGGTGTATGGCTGTATCCTAGTTTCACCATTGTCGTAGGAACATAATATGGGAAGCACACACATACTCTCAATCTCATTCACACACAGAGCAGGACCAGCAGTATGTGTCCTCGCGCCCGACTATTCACCCCAGTCCCCAGAACACAAAGTCCTCACCTTACTGTAGACACCCCAGGACAGCTCGGTCTCAATCACCATGACAACAATGCCAAACATGCCGAATATGAGCGCATAGTCACTAAGTCTCTTCCTCTTTTCGAACAGCGCCCTCCTGTGGCCTAGTTTGTAGCCAATGTTTTGATTCTTACGTTTAGGGACTTTGGAAGCGGTCCTCCCTGGGCCTCCCACGACAGCACCGCCCCTCCTTCCGTTAGTCCCACCCCCCGTCACACCCCCCAGCACACCCCTGCTCTCAGAGAGGGCGTGGTTCTGGTGGTAGATGGACATTTGATTGGCCGAGGCCTCGAGTTCGTAAGCGTGTCCGTAAGGCGCATCCTCTTTCGAGGAGATGACGATCTCTGGCGGGTTCTGGGATTGCGATTGACTGTGTTGAGAGGAGGCCGCAGTCACCTGGCTTGCACTCGCCCCGCCCTCTTTGGTGTCACTTCCACTGTCGGACTCGATGAGGTTCCGGCGGGAGGCGCTGAGGCGGCTGAGCGGCTTCATCACACCACCGCTGTACTTGCACGAGCTCATGGCGATCTCGGTAAAGGGGTTACTGTCCCGCCTGTGCACCAGGGGACTGGCCTGCCTGTGCTTACACCCCCTCTCTCGCTCCCTCTGCTCTCGCTCAGTGGAAGGCGAATGAGAGGAATAGAACAGTGCATTGTAGACGGGTGAAGTCTCCCCGCTTAGGCTATGTTGGCTGCCCAGGCAGGAGGAGAGCGGCGTGCTGGTGGGGTGGAGGGCGTTGGGGATTGGCGTGGACAGCTGGGGTGTTGTGGACAGGGGTAACTTGGGCAGCGATGCCGGGGGAAGGTTTGGTGTGGTGGGTGACGGAGTGCCATTGAGACGCTCCAGGCTGCTGTTGCCTCCCGTGTGATTCGAGTGGTTGGTCCCAGGGTAGTTGCCAGAGAGGGAGGCATGGGAGAGACCACCGAGAGGGAGGGGCAGACGTTGCTCTTCGTCTTCGCTCCCGCTGAGAAGGGCCAAACTCAGAGAGGGAGGGGGATCCATGGCAACCAGGCTCCAGCAGGTTTGTTTGTGCTCTGCTCCTCAACTCTGGAGTTTAGTTGGAGGGAGAGATAGAAAGAGAGAGAGAGAGAGAGAGGGAAGAACAGATTATTATTTTATTCAGTTATTTATAACTGGGAGGCTGGGTTGAATGGGGGACTCCCCTCATATTAATAAACCAAGAATGGACTGAAAGTGTTGGGTGTCACTGAGCTGTTGCAATGTTGCTTGAGGAGCTCATGCGGAAGATGTTTGTGAGTGGAAAAAGAGAAAACTGATGAACCTATGAACCCGTCCACATCTACTAATCGCTCTGAGCTCTCGCTCTCTCTCTATCGCCTTTTCTCTTCCTCCCTCTCTCTGACACCCCCTCCTCTCCTTTCGCTCCTTCCAGCAATATCTGTCACATAAATGCAAGCAAGAGTCTCTGTATTTTTTAAGAAACTTATGCAATGGTAGAATCGTGGCCTCTGGACTGACCTGTGACAGATGCAAGACTCATCACATTACCATCACTGCTTTGCATTATTTGGGCATTTGAGTTGCATGTAAAATACAAACTAGAAAGCGTCATTTTAGTAATTCTGTACGTTTATAACCGTGTAGAAATAGTTAGCCTTCACATATAAATGACAGAGAAAGATGTTTAATGAAATGAAAATCAAAGCGTCTCACTTACCTCTCTCCTGTCAGTCTATCTCCACCTTCATATGGCGATTTCAAAAGCAGTGCAACAATATTCCTCCACACTTTTTCTTTTTCATGTTGTCAAAATCATGCCAGCGTTTCTTCTTCGCTCCGTTGTCAAGCAGTGATTCCAGGTTTTTAATGACAGAAGTGTGAACCGCTGTTTCTTAAAACGAGACTAAAGCTGAACATGTGAACACCTGAACACGGATCGAAAATAAATTGGATTTAGTGCGCTGTTTAATATTTCAGGAAATACATCCACCCGTTGTTTTAATTAGCATTATTAGCCTCCTGTGAAAAAAAAGCGCTTTAAAGTAGCATCTGGATATGAGTAAAGGTGAAAGTAGCGATAGTCTGATATTGTGTAGAAATGGATGCATGTCCTCCAGCTCTCACTCTGACAGCTCGTCTCTCATTCCCTCTTTCTCTCTCTCTCTCTCTCCCTCTCAACTTCTCTTTTGGGCTCCGTCTCTCCGCCCTTGTCCCTCCTCTCTGCTCCTCTCATTGGACACACATCGCTGAACCAAACAAATAAGCTCTGAAAAAAACTAAAGAACATTTAATTTAGAAAAACCACCTGCCTCCTCGATTGCTATTCCTGCTTTCCTAGCATAAATTAAAAAATAATAATAAAAAACAAACATAAAACAACAAAATCAATCGAAATAAATAATGCAGTTCTGTTGAGGATGATGATGTTAATTATAATAAAGATGACGATGATTAACATCAATTCAATTATTATTTTAAAGGACTAATTAAACGTGGAAAAAGAAAATGTATTATTAAATAATAGTGGCCAAATAACTGTCAATTCAATTCAAGTTTATTTCTAAAGCGCTTTCCAAGATACAAATCGTTGCTAAGCAGCTTTACAGAAAATATTCAGTTCCTGTGTTTGTTAATTATAATTCGGATGATGTTGATTAATTATGAATTAATATTGATTAATATGAATTAAATGTATTATTTTAGAATTACATGTTGATAAAGAATAATGCATATTAATTATAATAATGAAGATGATAACTAATATGAATTAAATAATTATTTTTCAGTTAAATGCTGACAAAGAATAATGAATGAAATGAAATAATGAAATAAATAAATATGCACTCATGAAATAATGGAACTTGTAACCACAAGATTGCAATAACTGTTGTCATAACTAACTACTCTGGTTTCTGTTTGCATGTATGTATTTAGAAAGAGAGAATTTCAGCATGGTTTCCTCATTGGTCATTTAAGTTGCAGTTGTCAAAAAAATAAATAAATTACTAATTGTAATTTGATAAATAAATTAAAAATTGAACTTTTACTGCAGGTTGTCACTTTGATTTTACATAAAAAGACAGCAATTAAATGAAAGATATCTATTTTAGTGTGCTGTCAGCTTTCTAGGTTGTAGGTTGTTTCAGGTCAACAAATCATGACATATCTTGTCAAAGTCTCATCGGCATAGGTGTTTAAACACACAGCTGCCACAGCAGGTCAAAACCCACCAACAGGTGGCCAAGGGCACAGCCGCTAGCCAACTTCCCACGAAACTAGACCTAACTGCCCCTTTGTCAAAAACAACACTTGTCACCGGGAAATACACGGCTGCTGGTGCCAGTCTAACCGATTTCCCGTAAGCTGACGAGTTTGAGTTTGTTAAAGGGATAGGTTACCCAAAATACAAATCATTTATTCACCCTCACAGTGTTGTGTTTTGTCCCCACAAACAACTTAAGTCAGGCATAACTAAAATTGCTTGCTTACCAACACTATCTCTGTTGTTAATTTTCAAAGCTGAAAGAACCATACCTTTAACAAACCCTTTCAGGCAAACCATTATGGAACCACATTGTCAATGTAAGCATCCGCTTTTTACGACGATAACAAACCACAGCCGTTGCATTCAGTGCATATGTTCACCGCACAGGATGCTGCCCCTTGCTAATGTATGCTAGATACTTAAAAAGAAGGGATAAAAAGAAATGAGTTTTCGGGTGAAAGTAGCCCATCACTTTGCTATCTCACGGCAACAGTGTCCTCTCCATCATGCCATTATGTTCTGGCTCCGGTAATTACCACGTAAAATCCAACATTTCAGGCTCCCTAAACCGGATACAGCAGGGCGAAGCTCCATCAGCATGGACAGAGATTATTTCACTTGACAGGTACGAATAAATTACATACATATGTCACCAGGAGAGATTTCCCTGGATTTAGGGACTGTTACAGAACAAGCCATATGTCACCCTGATGACATCATTGGAAACACACAGAGTCATCGTTCTTCGCCATTCCCGTACATGTGACTGACACGGATGCAAAGTTTCCTTGTGTCCTAAATCCACCCACAGTAAAACAAAGATACAGAGAGGAAAACTTGAGAAATACAACAAACAGGGGATGACAGAGAAAGGAGTTAAAGCAGTAACTCGTTGGAAAGGTCAAAGGTGAGCGTGCGAGGACAGTGAAACAGCTGTCCGTTTCTAACTGGAGAAGACGGTGGATGACAGCTAAGAGCACAGCTCATAGGACACGAAAAAGGGAGAAATCCGTCATGCCGCTTTTAGTCCCTCCGGCAGGGGAGGTTATGGATACGCAGAGATGAGGAGATAGTGACACCAAACAAGTGCTTTTGTTCCTTTTGTGAAGAGAAAAGGTCAGCTTGATCCTGAAGGACATCTATGAAGTGGTGTATTACAGCAGGAAAGTTCGAGAGAGAATGATAAATGCTGGAAAAACACTGGTCGGATAAATATATATATATATGACCGAACAACAGAATGAGCACAGGCAGAATGGTTACCATGCCAACACCAGTCGTACACAGACAGTCGTCTTCTCTTTTTTCCCCTGTTGGATGAAACCATTCTGTCTAAATGCCAAACAATCCTCATCGGCAAGGGAGGAGGAGCTCTTCATCTCGCCTTGATCTCGTTTTTATTTTAAATTGCACCTCTCGCTAATAGACATGTAGGCCCAGCGCGTTTGATTCACGAGTGTGCGGAGGGGATGACCGCTTCCACGCATCTAAACAGGCCGTAAAATTCTCATCATCTCCACCTCGACCATAACACACTCACACACACACACACCCATGGACACTAATCAATAGCACAATGGCATCGCTCAGTGGGCAGCGGGGCGAAAACAAACCCACCTTATTTACTGCTAATGTGAACTCAGCAATACTACACTTGAGCTATGCATCATCCACCAGGCCGTTGAAAACACACCGTGTTCTCAGAGTCAGTGGGTGGCGTTGGTGACCCCTATGATTCAGTGGACATGCTAAACTCATGAAACAATCCATCAGATTGAGTCACGGCCTGTAATCTTTCCTCCTTGCAGCCATTCAGCTCCATCCGTCCCTTAGTCGCATGCTTCCACACTGTTTGATGGTAATGAACAAAAGGGGTTCGCAGAACTGACGGAGGCAAAGAAATTTGAGAGCGAGATAAAAGGGGTGAGAGTGAGAGCAGGAGGAAGCAAGTAGAGAAACGGGGAATAATAAGAGAATGGAAGAAGATAAGGAGAAAAATGACACGCAGTAGAGAGTGTGAGTGATAGGGGGCAGAGGGAGAAAGAGAAGGAGAGACAGATGGACAAACAGAGACAAGTAAACAGAAAGAGAGAGGGGTGCCACAGTAACAGTCTGGCGTGACGCTTTAGCTTTAGATTCCATTCAAGTATGAAAACACACACACCACATATCCCTGTATTGAACAAATAGCTATAACCTTTAACAGAAAGACATGGAGAAAACACACACATACACGGTCTAAAAATATACATGGCCAAAAAGCAAAGCAAAGAAAAAGAAACATCAGGCTTCAAAACAACCTAAATAATCCACACAGACAAGTGCAACGCAATCACAGAGAGAAGTATTCTTCATGTTCACTAATGGACTTCCTTACTGCCCACACAGTGCTACATCAGCACTCAGCGCTACCATCCCGCCCCGGCCCTAATGTTCTAGCAGGGTTCGGTCAATGTTCCCCTACCGTTCCAACTTGGCTGGGTTAAATGATGAAACATGTCATAAGTGTTCTGGAAGACAATTTCGAATGGGCCGAGTAACAAAAGAGTAGAATTTGGGGACGTGGCTCTGCGACGCTGGAGAATTCGATCGATATCTGGCAATTTAAAGATGCTCTCGATTTGTGACGCACTTACTGAATGATTGATGATCATTGGCATCTTTGAGGACATTTGCTTTTGTTGTCCCTATACAAACTCTATTTAGACTCTTTTAATGACAAACTTGACTTTGACCATGTGTCCCCCACAAAAAAAGATTAAACTTTTTTCATTAGAGAGTTCTAAACAGACAAAAGTGTTGTTTGTAAACACACAGGGGTACTTTTACCTAAAGAGTTAAGATGCCATTCGTCTTTGATGTGTACTTTGATGACTGCTGTTTTGTTTTTTGTTGCAGTTTATTTTAAGTTCTGAGGTTTGGTTTGTTGTGTAACAAATGATGTTGGATGCTTGTGTTATAAGAGTGAAAATACAGGTTCTCTTTGATGTATGACTGATGTAGGATTTGTTTTCAGTTTTGTTTTTACATTTTGTTGTTTAGGTTTTTTGTTGAGATTTATTTTGTTGCAAATTTGGATGGGGGTTAAGTCAATTTCAAGGGCCCAGGGAGACCTCGAGTCAAATATGTTCAGGGGGCACAGAAACCACAGCGGAACCCCTGGTAATATCTAATCCTTACTTATTAATTATTATTATTTTAATCTACAAATGATATCTAGCCAGCAAATATTTTTAGCAGATACATAAGAAATCATTTTTGGCACAGGCTACAGAAAGTACATGATTTTCGAAAATGTATGACAGCCCTATGACTGCATTATGGCTCTCAAATTAGTATTGCAAATGTTGTGCTTGAGGCTCAGTGTTGAGCTTGACTGTCATTCTTTACTCTAATTAAATATTACAGACATTCTGAATGAAAGTACAATAAAGATGTATGTACCACTGGAGTTGTAACCAATTGTGTTAATTGAAAAATATCTATCAGGATGTTCAGCCACTAACCAAAAGTAATAACCACAATGAAAATCAGATTTGAAAGCTTCAACAATTGTTTTCTGCTGGTTACTGTGGTCTTGTGAAAACGGTAACTTTGAGGCTAAACCACTTTACGTTATGCATAGGTTTCAATGCAGAAAAACACAGTCTGTTATAAGAAGTTTTACTTGGTTTACTTTATACTACAGCAGACAGGGTTAACCAAAAAATAAAAATAAATAACCCCCCCCCCCCCCCCAAGATATTAGGCTAACCCATTACATGTTTTAAAGCTTAATACCCTTCAAGGGTTAAAAGAAAAACCGGGGGACTCCTTGCCACAATTTGACTACTGCCAGCTGTTCTTTGACTTATGAGGACATTTACCCTATTCTCTCTCTACCTTATGTTAGAGCTGGAAACCTTTAAAGCTTTCTCATTACACACATACCACCTGCAGCCCCTGGAAAATTCCCTAAACTAAAGGCGACACGGTCAGGGTTAGCCTACTATAAACAGATTACTACCTAAATACCAGTCCATCATCCCTACCCTCTACTCTCACCTTCCACTCACCTTTTCATTCCCTGCTCTCCCCATTTCAGCTCGCCACTGCTTTCAACCTCTATTAAATGTTGACTTTTTTCATTCGCAACTGCATTATGCCTACGGATCATATTTCTTTATTTACACGCTTTCTCTAATTCTAGTTCTTTCACATAGCCTCAAGCGCAATCTCTTTTCTCACCATGCACCTTTCTTCTAGTTATGTAAAACCATTACTGACACTGTATTATAAGATTTCTCATCATCATCAACATCAATTGTGCTTTACGTATCAACAATTAACAAGATGTTTAAAGCGTTTTTTAATCTTACATGGACAAGTAGTTACAGGTTACAGTAGTTGCCCTCCAAAATGAAAATCGTTCCAAACGTGTATAACTTATTTATTTTGGATTTTGCATCGTTAACACATACAGTGAAAGCACTGTTCATTATTAGTTCATGATACCCAATGCATTAACTAATGTTATTTTGTGCAGTGCTACCATCACATCTTTTGCGGTTTCTGTGAAATCGACCGAAGATGTCCTTTGAGGCTACAAGCGGTCCGATTGGTTAATTTATGAAAGAAACTCCATAGATTTGGCACACACTGTGTATAGCAGCGCATTATAGCCTCATTATGTAAGCCACAGATATGCACAGAATTCTAAATACAGTAATAACACTTGTGCCGCGACAGTTGGTGTGTAGGTGGAAGTTAGAAGGGAAAGCCCTTAGAGGTTGATCTTTCTCTCTCACACACATACTCTCTACAGACACACACATTTCACATTACATTAGTGCCTTTGTCATTTTAGCCTAGGCAGGCCTGCAGAACAACTTTGATTCTACTGAGTCAGCTGGTGGAAGACTGTGTGCTTTTCATGGGAGGGAAAAAGCTGTGCGACGACCTTATAATGTGTGAGCAGTCTTAAATGTTTTGTTTCAGGGCTCAAAACAGTGTCAGCTGTTGCAATGCATCACTGGGATGCCACAAGCACTGGGAGCAACAGCCACGAACACACGTAGTGTCGTTCAGTGACCTTTACTTTAGTAACTCATTAACCAATAGCAGCCAGCTTCAGTTCCGTGTTCCCCACTGTTCCTTTCTCCCGAGGCCTTTCCTGCTACCCACACTACTCCTTCACGAACTCCCTCATCCCCTCCTCTCATTCATTCTTCTCTGGGGCATCGATCACATCATTTGCACGGCTATAGACCAGACTCATATTTCATATACATGCTGTACGCTGCTTTGAAACATCCGTCGAAATATTCGATCAGTTCCGAATCAGATAATGACTTTGTTTTTGTTTTTTTGTGGATACAGAGAGACACGGTGGATAAACCCTCGATGTGGACGTGACAGATGTCAATCTTAGGCTAATAGCGAGAGTCCACATGCTTTATTAATAAAGTGTGAAACTAGCAATAAAGTTCACTACCGCAGCTGGTGGTATTTTACGACTTATACAGCCTATAAAAAAACCCACAGGCCGATTCAGCAGACTTGCCAGTGAAATTAGTGAGGGAAAATGAATAATCGCACTAATGTTCTTTCTCTTTTGTAGCAATCTCGTTCAGGAGAAGTTTGATCATTTTCAAACCCCGTCATCTGCGAACGTCACGCGACAGGGAAAGGTCGCCATCCAGCGGTAATATAGTTTAATATGGAATTTAAGCCTCCAAACAGCACTTTCAATATTATGTATGTGCTATAACTAGTAAATTTTACAAATGAGCACAGGGGAAATTCACTAGGATACGTTCAAGACAACAACTAGGCCTACTAGGATGAAAATGATTTTTTTTATTATCAATTTTGAATTACCTCGTACATTTAGGCTGTTAATCCATTTTGTGTTTGGTGAAATATTTTATTATAGAAGCTTATTATATACAGAAAAATAAATGCACACTGTAATATATACTCATAAGGCATATATTTCAAACTAAAAGTGTATTGGGAGCTACACATAAAAGGAGAATATCTGAAGATGCTCTCCCAAAGAGAAACCTATCACGTCAAGGAAATGATCAAGGATATTTCCCACAAAGTAATGCACTCAGAAATCGCAAGTAGGGAACAATATCACACTGCAATCTTGAGGGTTGGAATGTGAAGTAACCGTCTTCATTTTCAGTCCAGTAGAGTATCTTTTCATATACCATTTTGCAATTTTTTTCCTAAGTATTAAAAAATTCAGATTAATAAACCTGAATATCTTAAGAAAACAAGAATGTTAAGGAAACATTAAATATATTTACATTAATTATTCTAAAGTAGCTGTTTAAACGTATAATAGAGCAGTTTTTCCACAGCCATATTTCCTTTTTTTTAATTGAAAAATTTTTTTTTTTTTGTTTTTTTTTTTGGAAAACATAGACACAACTCTTAAATATCCCCTTCCAAATAATGACATGCACTTCCAGCATACAGTTACACAACAACCAGAGAGTTCAGAGTTTGCTGTGAAAATAAGATATTAATCTGCAGCACATGGAAAGAAAATATTCTTTACTTTCAATAGAACAGAACTAATCTTAAAAGAATGTTTGAGTAGGCATACAGACGCTGGAGGCATACAGATTCACATTTGCTGAAAGGAAAAAGAAATGTTAGTATTGCTTTAGTCTTGAAGCAGTGCATCAATTAAAACATCAGCAGGGCAAATAATATTTCCAAGTAACAGTTTATATATACAAAGATGGGCGTACACACGTACAAATGTGCATATTATTGAGTTGTGCTGTTCATCTGCCTGCTATAGCTCTCACAAATCAGAACATAGACTGGCTGCATGCAATATCTACCATGAGCCTCTCAAACAACACACATAAACAATAGAGAAAATAGAGCATACACCCGTCTTATAAAAACACCTTCTTAAAATTAAAGGATAGAAAATAATGCGATTTCAAAGTTACGAATCATTACAAAATATATACATACAATATATACACATACATAAACACGCACGCATATATATAAACTCGTTCAGCAGACCTTATATATACATCTGTGTGCATATGTATCTGTATTTACATTATGTATACATTTCAAGCAGTCTAGTCCAGGTTCAAATGTGGGAATTCACAAAACAACAACCAAAAAAATAAATACAATACAAGAAGTATATAAGTCAATGATAAATTATATGATGATCAACTTCAGAGTGATAGATCACCCAAAAACGAACATTCTATCATTATTTGCTCACCCTCATGTCATTCTGAACTTGCATCTATTTCTTCATATCTGTAGAACACAAAAGGAGATATTTTGTACAATACTGGTAACCAAATCTGGTGATCTGTGACTCTTCTATGTACAAAAACAGCAGACATTTCCCAAAATATCTTCTTTCATGTTCCACAGAAGAAAAGAATTCTTGCAGGTTTGGAACAACAGGACGGTCAACAAATGACAATTTTAAAGTAACCCTTTAAACCACTTTTTATTTTTATTGAGTGAGGAAAAGCTAAATCTATCGTACGAATCAAATAGACAACCAGAGGACGAAGTGAGAAACAGTGTTGTGGCCACACACTCACATAACACAGTGATGGTAGCAAACAGGACAAAATGAGAGGGAAACCCACTAAAACAAATGCAACCCTGTAGTCATAGCATTCTAAAAAAAACATATCTACTTCATTTCTCATCAAGTCCAATTTGCCTTGGGTTTATAGATCAGTTGCCATGGCAGCATCCATTTCTGCTTCGTCATGATGGTTAAAGTTCAAATCCCAAAGCCACAGGCTCACCCTGGTTCTCAGTCTCTACAGGACAAACATCCTCAATTCTCTCTCTTGCTGCTGGCCGCTCTTCCACTCTCTCCATCCCATCATTTGTTCTCTCTATCCCTAAAAGCCCTGCGCTGCAGAGTTAACGTTGTTGTTATTTGAGCCCGAGCAGCTATTGGGGTCAGCCGTGCAACCCGGAGGGCCCGCCGCTTGCCCCTCCCCGCTTCCTGCCCTTGTGGCTTCTCCCTCAAAACTTTTTTCTTCCAAGGGCTTCCCGATCCAGGCGCCATATCCATGTTGGTTCAGCGCCAGGAAGAACAGCCTCTTGGCATCCTGGAATGAAGTGGCGGCCATCTTAGCGTGGGCGTAGGACGGTTGTGCCAGCAGATCGGCCCGGCCCGCACGCTGGCACAGAGCATGGAAGAGACGGAACAGATTGGACTTGGAAACCCGCGATATCTCCATCTTTGGACTGGCATGAAAAGAGAAGAGAAGTCTAAGTGCTTTTGTGAATATTCAATTAGCCAGAATAGCTGGATTTCCTTTTTTTCACTGTGACACGTGACGGATGGGTCGGTCTCTCACCTGTCCAGTTTGCCCTTGGTGCCATCCAGCACCTCCACAGTAAACTGGTCCGGCTGGCTCCAGTTAACGCTGGACTCTTTGGTCTTATTTGTTTGGCGTGTAGAGTCATACACACTCACCCTGCCCACCTGCACCAGCAATATGGAAATGAAGTGAAAACCAAGAAAGAACAAAAATGGCACAGAATTAAATGCAGTGGGGTGACTGTACCTCAGGGTGGTTAAGAGTAAAGTTTGCTGGTAAACTGTTTTTGAACGCATCCCCATCTCTGGCCAATCGGCAGCATACTGCTCGAGTCAGGTGACCATGGCTGTAGAGATACCCTGGACAAACACATAACAAAAAATAGTTTATGAATGAAGAACTAACACTGACACTTCTAAATAATAAGAATAAGAATAATGAGTACATTTCATAGTACATTATTTTTATAGAATTCTATCAAACAGATCAGATTTAAATAACATGATAATAAATTTTATTTTTTTAATGTTTACAAATAATTTGATTACAATTTCATAATACATCATGTATATAATATTTTTAAAGGCATAATTTCAATAATTTCTTTATATCATTTCAACAACTGTAACAAAATATTTTAATACATTGTGATTTCACGAATTTCTCCCTCTCTATATATATTTTTTTTAACAACCAACAAAAATATTTTAATACATCATATTTTGAATATTTTCTTAATATATAATTTAGCAAGTTAAATACATTATGAATTTTAAAATGATAATGTACATACGATTTGTTTTAATTATAGTATTTTTAAACATAGTATTTAAATAATACTATTTTATAATGAACTAAAATGATTACGCTACATTTAATATAACTTAATTACTACTATTATTGTTGTAGATATTACTTTTAGAATAAACATACCTATATTTTGTATTTTAAATAATTTCAATAATATTAATAAACAATACTTATATTAATAATAATGCATTTTAAAACTTGACACTTATTATTGTTATAAATTTTATTTAATAATAAAATGTTATTATTTATTTCATAATAACATTTATAAATAAGTATAAAATGTATAAATAATTATAAAATACTAATATATATATATATTAGTACACAGAAACACAATAAATATAACTAATAAAATAATTGTATATAATTATTAAACATGTTTATATCAGTTAATCAGTTATTTGACCTGATCTATAAACCAGTGTAAATTAAACTGACCTTGCAAAGCCTTTACTGTATATATAACTAAAAAAAACACACAAAAGACACTTTGTTACTTAAAGGATGCTAGGAGTGTTTACCAAGAGTGATCGAGCGCAAATACACGGGGTGGATGAAGTGGCTAAGGAGCGCCCCCTGTAGGCCGAGCACGTTCCAGCGCAGGATCTTGTCGCTGCAGCTCATGGTCCTGAGGCGCTCACCGTGCTGAATGCCATCCCAGGTGGGCACAATATCACTGGACTCCACTGGGATGGTGCCTTCACCTGAGAAAAGAAAAGGGTGACTAATCTTAGATCAACAACATGCAAGAACATATGATGTGAACAAGCACATGACCAAAGGAGAAAACTTTAACACCGTCTACAAAAGTTTAAGTCACTGGACTTTCAGAAAAATGTGTCACAATACATCATGAGACTTTTTTTTTTTTTACTACTTCCTTGTCAGCAGTGTTAGACTCAGCACAACAGCTACCCAAGCACAACTGCCAACATCACATGCCAAGCTGTCAAGTTAAATCTACAGGAACACGTAATAGCTTTTCTCCTATCCCACTAGACAATGGCAGTTTTGCCTGGCAAAAAGCCACACTCACGTGGCTACAGAGATAACCATAACCAGATGGCACTGATGAAAACTGCTGAGTGCATCTTAGTTAATCCAACAGTTAACGCACTAGAGTTAGTGTACCTGAGGTCCTGGAACTACGCCACAGCATGTTGTACAGGAATCCCAAAGATAAATGTTATTGGTGGGGTCTTTGAATTGAATTTTTTGTATAGACATTAATCTGAAAAATTCTTTATTTGTATACATTTTTTTAAAATATTGCATCGAGTGTTTTGGTCTCTTACCATTCTCCACCTTAGTTCTGAGCTTGCCCTGTTTTACGTTCTCAAAGAGAGGCATGTGCTGAGAGCCGTTTAATTCGGCTGCCTCGCTGCAAGACTTATCGAACAGAGCGCCATCGCCACACGGAGCAGTGCTGTGCAACAGAGAAAAGAGCGCATCAAAGCAGTGTCATTCTTGTTTGCAGAAGAATCTTGAGTCTAAAACTAGCTCGGAGGAGAGGAGGTGGATGTCTCACCTAATATACAGATGAAAGGTGATGTCAGATTTGATCTTCAGCTTCCCATCGTCTGCCACCTCAAAAATAGTCTCATCACCAGGGCTTTCCCAATGATTCAGCAGCTCACCGTACAAAAACCTGAGCCATACAGATTATACAAACCAGACAAGTCTTTTAACATGGATGTAAGGCTATTGGTGAAAATCTGTATTATAATTTTTCTTTTTAATATTAGTTAACAGATTTTTAAACATATCTGCTATATTTCTTTTTAGATTTATGAAACTGTGTTAAAATAAGCTATATAAAATAATATAGATGTTAAAAACAAACTATATATATACATTTTTAGATATAAATTAATAATGTTTACAATGTGTATTTTCATAGCTATATATTTTTTATACATATATATATATATATATATAAATTAAATCTCTTATATTTTTTATATTAATAGTTAATAAATGGTGCTTTTTAAACATATTCTGCTCATTTTTCTAGATTTATTAAACTGTGCTAATTATTATATAGTTATTTCAATACTACTAATAAAAAGATTATTATTATTATTATTATTATATGTATTTTAAATATATTTATTCATTACATATAGAAGGAAATATATACCTTAAAAATAAACTATATATTAATTTAGATATAAATTAATGATATATTTTAATATACAATCTGTGTTTTTATTTATTTAATATATTAAAATCAAACTATATAAAATGATTAATACATTGCTTTATAATAAATGTTAGTTGTTGTTTTACACATCTCTCTCACATTTTTTAAAAAGATTTAACTGTTAATATCAATTATTTCAGTATTAACATTTAGTAATAATAAACTGATGCACTTTAATTTAGATTACATACAGAATTAAAATAACATACAATAATAGGAACTATATATTAAATTCATATTTAATGTGTTATTAATTTATATCTATACAAAAACTACACATTAAAATAAAATTCATAATAAAATGTATATAACCATATTCGTTTACATTAATAGGCATCTATATTACTGGCATGTGAGCACAAACGGACGTTTTTAAATAACATTAATATATTTCCAAATGATTTCTAACTCAAATGTACCATAATCAGAGAAAGACCCAAAGAGAAAGACAGCAGTATTACGAGCAGACATTCTGTCTGTCTCACATTAACATCTGCAGAACACTAAATATAAAGTCAATATATTTATGAGCTGCTGTGAAATAAGACTCCTTCATCTTGAAGGATGAGACGGAAAAAGCTACAGAATGAGAGGAAAAATGAATTATGCAATTGGCAGTGAGTGAGAGAGAGAGAGAGAGAGAGAGAGAGAAAGTTCTGCTGCAAGCCGATACCGGATAAAGCCTCTCCTGGAGATGATTTCTGCGTGGCAGTCATTAACGGTGTCCCCTCGAAGACTAAGCTCCTCTCCCTTCACACAGCGGTTTCCTACAGGCGCAAGGCCATAACAATTACAGCACATCTCTAATTACAGTACACACATCATGTTGCCCGTGTCTGTATTTAAGTCTATTTGTGTGTCTGTACCTGTCCCGAGGCTGACAACTGTTCCCAGAGTATCTGATCCTTTCCGCATCACGATGGTAGCAAGAATCTTCCTACCCAGAAGGCTGTGCTGGATGCGTGCTGTCAGGGCATTGAAGCGCTGATGGCTTAGCATGGCGATCTGATCATGAATTGTACTGCCTGACACTGGCAACTGAAACATACAAAATCAACTTAATTAAGTCGCACACCTTTTAGGAAGACTTATGACTGGTCAATAAATAATGTAAAATCGGTCACTAATATAGCTAACTGGTTTTGTATATAATAAACAAACATTATGACATTGAAAGAAAACAGTATTTATAAATATTTGAAGAAACATAACTACACAATAAAAAGTTTGATAGTACAACATAACAGGGTAAGAAACTAACACTTCCATTAAGGGGGAATGTTTTCCCCATGGAATTTATTTCTAGGGGCATTTTTACATTCTTGAGGGAAATATTTCTCACCACCTTAATTCTGTGTTGTCTTTAAAGGCAAATACTGAAATGTAACCAATTACTTCTGTCAAAATATGATAAACTGTTGCCAATAACAACAGACCGTTTAAAATGTATCTAAATGATACGATTTAAAACAGGAGCTGATTGTTACTCCTATAGATATTATTAAATGTCAATTAGCAGAATTCATATAAAAAACTGTTTTGTGTCTTGTTTTGGCAAAATGGCTTGGTATAGTCTGGCTGGTGCTTCACAGACAAACATGTTGGTCCATGATGTCAGTCTAGTACAGCGCAAGTTGAGCAAAAAACTTCTGTTACAAACACGGAAGCTATGAAGTTAATCATGTATTTACATCATATGATGAGAGTATTCATGAGCGCAAAGAATTCACACTCTACAAATACTTTTCAGCGCTGACTAATCTAAGGGTCTGTTATTGGCCATTCTAAGCTCAAAGGAAATGTGCGTGATTTATTTATAAGGCTGAAAAAAAACAAAACAATAATGCAAAATTCTATGAATAGACACTTTTCCATCATTTTAATCGATTGTTTATCGGTGCGGGGGCAATTTTTGGCTCTTGATCTTTAATTTGTGATGCATTGTTGTTTATTTTGGTGGCATTTTTGTCAGAAGCCATTTGCTAAACAGAAATTTACGTTTAGTACATGTAAAACCTTTCAAATAAGACCCAAAAATGAACATTTGTTTTGGCAAGTATATGTCTGAATTACACAAAATTTTGAAACTTACATTTTTCTTAATTAATTTTAATTTCTTAAAATTAAAAATACTATAAACTGCAACAAAGTCAAATTGCAGGAACAGGAACAACACTTGGCAATGTACTGTAAATGCTGCGTGCAAAAGGTTTACGCAGACCGTATCGTGTAACTTCTTTTTTTCAACATTTACATTGCCAAGTGTTTCTGTTCCTGCAATTCAGAAGCTTATCTACACAGCAAACCCCCCACCAATTAAATCTGACACTGCTTTCAAATATTACGAGCCCTCGGTATTTGTTAATCAGAAGTTAATGCATAGTTAAAAGCTACTGCTAGTTTTATTATGGACTTTTATTAAAGTTGCTGCATGTTTAATACCTCTGGCGTGAGCTCTCCAGTACGTGCTGCTTTCTCTGCTTCTCCAATGAGCACTCGAAGAGCAGCGTCCGCAGCCTCCTGCTTCCCCTGCTTTTTATTACTAGCACAAACTGCAGGAAACCACCGCCCTCCCAATTTAGCCTGGTATGTGAACCTTAAAAGAGAGACAGGTAAGATGATTGGATTTGAACTTTTTAATGTGCGGCTGTGCAGCAGGAAGTCAGACACGCTGAGCTGGGAATCCTGCTGCTTTTGTGATCAGGACACAAAGATCACAAAAACACGACAGAGAGTAAGAGTGCGCATGTACTTGGGCTCGTGTGAGGGTCCGGACTGGCCCACCATGCGGATCTCAGCAGCGAAGCCTCGAGCACGGGCGTACTCGAGCAGGCCAGACACAGCGTTGTTGTTCAGGTGGTTGATAAGGTCACCCACACCTGCTTCATGGGCCGCCTGAAGCTCAGCTGCCGTCAGAGGGGGTAGCGAGGGGCATGCAGGCATCGCTGGCTGAGACTCGTTGTCTCCCAGAGGGCAGAAAGTTCCTGGAGGCTAAAAGAGAAAGACTGGGATTAATCTACCAGCACACAAAATCCTCCTTTTCCTGTCTTTCAAATAGTCCTTTTTTCATTCTTGTACAGTCTCCAAACTACTCTTCACCTTGTTGAGATGTAGTAATCCATCTCCCATCAGCTCTTTCACGGCCTCCTCTGCTGCCAGTTGCTTCGCCGCTTTCTTACTGGGTGCTGAGGCTTCTTGGAAGAGACGCTCCCCAACCTGTACACGGAACATAAACCTAACACAGGAAGTAAAGAAATAAAAGAAAGGAGTGAACATGACAAATCAGTCAGAGTGGACACTGCCTTTGAAAATCTAAATCGGTATATTAACGCAGTTGTTTTTTGTATCTCCTTTAGCTATTCAAATGCATAATCATTTATTGCTGTAGTAAAGCACTCTGAAACACTGAGAATGACAGAGAAAATAAATAAATAAAATTATGCATACAAGCAAGCTGTCAGTTCATGATTTTGCCTACTAGAGCCAAAAAATATTTGTCTGGTAATGCTACTTTGGCAGGCAGTGTTACATTTACATCAAGGCCAGTAATCAGAGCCACTCTTTACTAAAGGCCATGAACATCCACTGGCACATGAGAGAACTCTATATGAATGCTTGTGGAGGCTTTCCTGAACAAAATCCAATACTAAGATTTCTCATTTAATCAGCTGTACAAGAAATAAAGAGAAATTACACTCTTCAATTTTAGTCTGCTATTCACATATCTAATAAAAAAAATACAGCTACCCAATCTGAAGAACTGCAAGAAAAAACGATTTCTATTCTCATGAAGGCCACACGTCTGAAAAAACAAACCTAAATTCATTTAGCAAAAAAAGGAACACCTTTTGAGTTTTTTTAAAATTTGGACCAGCTCCTGAGATTTGTGCAGCATAAAATGCTCAGAGATAACTGCAAACACTCTGAAGCATGAATGTTGATTATATATTAATTTCATTAAATATTCAGTTTAATGATTCCACTAGGACATATGATTTCAATATTATTTTCATTCATTCTTTTAATTTGCCAGTGCAAATTAGATACAGACACTCATGGATGGACCACAGCTTTCTACCACTTCTCATACTTTTATAAGAGGCAAACCCATTTGGCTGAAATGATGTAAGAGAAACAAAAGAAAAATGAGCGAAGTAAAACAACATTTTGGGTCAAGATTACACAAAGCAGACATTGTGTTTCATAGGCAGCAAAGACACAGCATGGGGCAAAGGGAATTAAGGACAAAGAAGAACAGAAGAAAGGGAAAACTGAAAAAGAGTCTCAAAAGGTAAAAGGTAGCATATAGGCAATAGGGATAGTACAAAAGGTTCATGGAGATTGTGGAATAGGTGAGGATAGCAAGAGGACAGAAGAGCCTGGAAAACATATCAGGACAAAAAGCATATGACTGATCTGTAGCAGGAGATGAAACATAAAGCCCTTTACTGTGGGATGTGTTTTACCGTGGATCATGGGCTGGCCCTTCCTGTCCTGTCTTGATAAACTGGATGGCATGCCCACTGCGCTGGCTATGCTCCATTAGGACAGACACTGGGTTCTTTCCTCCAGGTAAAGACCGAGAAAGAGCCTGGGGTGGAGTATCTGTACCACCCTTTAGAAATGAGACAAAGAGACACCAAATATATTTTTAAATAAACTATTTTGTTATCATTCAGTTAAAAGTCACATAGGACATAAAAACTGCTATGAGGGATTAAATGATTAGGTTTCATTCAACTCTGACTAAAAAAAAACAAAAACAAACATACTAGCATATCATCTGCCATGTCAGTGTTTGACTCATCTTCCTCAATGCTCAGTTCTCCTTTTTCACCATCACCAGCTGCTTCCATTTCCTTTAAAAGAATCTTCAGGGTTGTGGCGGCAGCATCTTTTTTGGCCACTTTTTTGTTTGGACCATCAGCCGGTGGAAACCTACGCCCATCTAGCATGACCTGCATCCGAAACCTGGAGATGAAAAAACCAGAGGACTTCTGTTACATTTCCAAAGAAACTTAGGCTGTTTCATCAGTTTTTAAATGAGTCACCACTGTGTAGCAGCTTTCCATACAATACAAATGATCAGATGCACCTGTAAACAAGACTCTCATTAACTAACCTGGGGTCATGTGAGGGTCCAGACTGGTCCAGAAGTAGGAATTCACAAGTGTGTCCAAGATGCTGAGCAAACTCCATCAGTCCACTAACTGGATTCTTACTGTGGGCCTCTCTCAGTTTCTGCAGTCTGCTTGCCTCCAGTCTTTGAGCTGGAGGAGGGCGAGCAGCCAATGAAACTGCAACCTCAGAGCGAATCCTGTTCAGGAATTCTGGAATATCGTCAGATGCCCACTGTGAACGTTCTCTTCCATTACTGGCAATATCCTGGTAATAGGGAGGAGGTGGGAGGTATTGGAAGGTGGAGGAGGAAAGTTCACTGGGTTTGGGTGGCAACGCCTCAAGGCCAGGATTGTTAAGCTCTGTGTTATCATATGTGTTGTTGCCTAAAATCTCATCTGCGTTACCACCTGAAAAATGAAGTCCAGCATTTATGTTTGTGAATGCTTCCATAGCAAAGTTCATCATCCTTGCATTGCTTTCATCCTGTTTTGAAGTCGCAGCGACTTTTCGTTGGCGGTCCATCTTTTCCTGCCGGTGTGCACTAAGTGACCAGGTATGTGGTGTAACTTCGGAGTCACGCTTTACGTCACCTTGTTTCTCCATTGCATAGAGTGTGGGATTAACCTGCTTGGCACTTCGCAGGCCAAGGTTCTTGGCAATCACAAGCGCATTGCTCGTACCTGCTTCATGAAGGTACTGTAGGACCTTCTCTTTGCTATCTTTAGTATCAGCCATTGTTGGAAAGGTTACTGACTGCACAGCAGGTAAAAATGTCTTTTGATCCTGTTCAGGAGACAAAGTTTCACAAGTATCTTCACCTTCAGAGTCCTCTGACTGGTCAGTGGAATCACTTTCAGCCTCAACAGGGATCTGTGATGCAGAGGGAGCACTGGTGCTGATGAGGTTTATGGATGACTTTTGACCTGGCTTTGTCTCAGAATCCTTTGAAGACTGTGTTTGTTCTCTCTCTTTGATGGGCTCACTGTCCTCTTTCTTGTGGAGTCTCCACAAAGGAGGAGTCTCACCTTGTTTAATGGCTTGGTTTGTATTTAAAAGGGCATATAAAGCCTTATTAACAATCTTCTTGGGAAGGGAAAGCTTTTTACCCAAGGCCCTGGCCTGAACAGTCTCGCCTGGCCCGAGTGACGTCAAAAAAGTAAGGACCTGTTGCTGGATCTCAGGGGTCAAATACAGAGACTCTCTGACCGAGCCGAGAGAACTGGAAACCTTGCTGGCAAGGCTTCTGCAGGACAAGGAGTCAGAGGTGTCTACCCTTGTTACCCGGTCACCCAAACTCAGACCATGAAGGCCCGAGGATACATCATCTACCTGTGTATTCCAGTAGTGCTTAGCGTATTGATTGGGATAATATTGTTCCTTCTGGAGATAGTGATTCCAGTGAGACTTTCTCCTAGGTCCAGGTGTATTTCCGAAATGTTGCTCCCTTTGCCAGTTTCCTCGGCCTCTGCCGTAGCCGTCTCTTCTTCCAAAACCGCTGCCACTTGATCTGTAGTCACGATAACCTGCCTGGTACTGGACAGGCCTAGTAGAGACCTCTTCTTCTCGGCTGGAGGTTTGGGACCCTCGCTGCTGGGGCGCTTTGAACTGCGGAGCTTGTGCACTCTGCCCCCTGAGGAACTGAACCTGGTGTTGTCGGAAGCTTAGACCATTTGAGTCGAAGATCTGATCACTGCCGTGCAGGGGGGAAGCCCACAGGGGTGGATCAGAGGGGCGAGGGGGAAATGGACGACCGCGTGGAGGCACGCCAGGAGCACCCAGGTGAGTGGAGTAAAGGGGAGGGTGCGGATAGCTTCCAGAAACAGAGTCTGGGCTTGGGACACGAGGGCCCCGTGGGTGACCAGTGTTTTGATGGGAATAAAACTGAGGTTTTCCGTGCTGGGGAGGGAGGGAGAATCGCTGACAATCTTTGTGAAACCCTCCTCTACCTCTGCTCATAGCGCAGGGGTGGGGGGCGAGAAGGGCGTAGCGACGGGCTCTGTGGAAGAATATGTGCACGTGTAAGGATGAGTCTCAGCTGTCTGGATGTAACGTCTCAACAATACCAAAGGCTTAGTCTGTGCACTGTTTCTGCAGAGAGACAGAGAACAAAAGAGAAATCCATGAAAGAATGCAAAGGGGATGCAGGCTTTCTGATATTGCAGTGTCACAGTACAGACACACATTTCTTGGCAACCCAGTAGACTGTAATTTGAGGACATGGTAAAAGGCTCACAGATTAATTATTCATGCTTATTGTGACACAACCAATTTATTTCTGGCTTAGCGAGTAATTTGCGGATCCTTACGGTGAGGGAAAGTGGTCATGGGTATTAGAGGAAAGCACATTGAAGGACATTCTCTCCCAGAACGAACAACTGTGAACGAAAAGCACAATGATGAGCAATATGCTTTTTACTAAACTGGGAAAATTTTGCGAGGTGTCAGTGAACCTAACACCAGTTTAGAAAATTAAGTATTCAACAGCCCAGTGTAGGCCTGGTGTACATCACTGCAAGTTTAAAATAAGTTGCTTATTAAGACTCCACAGTTTTATAATACAATAGGTCAAAGGGCAGCATTTAGCCAGCAAATTCAATATTTTTAATGGATTTAGGCAACAATAGAAAATAGAAAAATAGCAAGATTATGACATATTACCTAAGACATTTCTAACCACATACTTTTCCATTTTATTATTCGTTAGAAACTAGTGTGATATGGGTGTAATAGTTAAAGTTTTTGCACGGTTTTTCAGTTTGAGAGTCACGATTTTGGTACATTTCAGTTAAACATTTTAACGTAAAAACACCTGCTTTTTGCTAATTTATAAAAGAAAATATTTTTAATTATATAGGCCTACTAATTTGTTCACTGTGTGCAAAAAATATAAATGTTAAACAGCACTTGAAACATAATAAACAGCTTAAAATCCACAAATTAAAGGTTATAGACTTAAACAAAAGACCAAAATAAGTGTCAGGTGCTCAGAGGCTGAATGTTCTTGCAGGAACACACTCAGTCTTCTGAAGATTACTGTCACGCTACTGACTATAATCACATCATAGTTGATATCTTCAAAGATGGTTGTTGGTCTTCAATGAAACAAAATAAGGTAGACATACGTTTGCATTTTCTCTCCTATCAATAACAAAAACATGCAACAAAGATTACAGCAAAAACAGCAGTTACGAAAGCATCTGATCACAGCGATGTGGATGTGCAGTGCAATTTGGCACTCCAATCAAGTAACATGACATTTATAGCAAAGAGATTGCTTAAAAGAAAGTGGCTTTACCATATTAACCATGAAAAAGTGACAATGTAGCTTTCAGTAAGAATTAAAACATATTTATTTACTGCGATCCAGTATGGAACTACTAATATTAAACCTTAAACTCAAAACAACCTATGTTTTGAGTTTAATAATGTTTAACTCAAAACATATTACATTAAAGTGATGTCGGCAAAGATTAAAGCTTAAAGAGAGAGAGAGAGAGAGAGTTACAACCCTGTAGAATACAATTAAATATTTAAACTGCTTACACACACACATACATACATACACATACATGCATATATATATATATATATATATATATGTATGTATGTATACATATGTGTATGTATGTATACATGTATGTGTATGTGTATAACTTCAGACAAAATAGCTCACTCTCTAAATAAACAGAGGCGAGAGGGAAAGTGATTCTGCTTGCTCACATTCCACGTGCCGCTCTAAAATCTAAAATGGTTTAGACTGCAAGAGACAGTGGAGTTTAGTGTAGAAAAGTACAAAAAAACAAACCAACAGAAAAGTCTGTAAAACTGAAGTAGGTGTGTTACTGGAAAGAATTTTGCACTTAAATCACATTCTAGTGTAAAGTAGAAAACGAATATGGGTCACAAAATAGGGGAATTATTTTAATTGTTTTCTGTGATTTTTCTACATACAAGGTGCACAGAGAATGCATAAGCCTAATTTCTAACCACCACCACCAAAAAAAACGGCATATCTTCTAGACTACTGACTTTTCAACAACCTCTTAAGATTTTAAACCTTTACATGACTTTGGAAAATCTCTAATCTCACGATTTTAAAATTCCCTCTTATTTCCTAACTTTCTGTGACGATGGGAAATTGAGAACCCTGTACAGAGCAGATTTATTATATCAACCAAAGGCACAAGCGGGACCTAAAAGGATGAAAGCAGCAAGGCGTTTATTGCAAAACTCCTGTATCTAAAGTCTTTAAATCTTCACAGTGATTCCTAGTTGTAGTTCAGCTTCTGCAGTTCAGTCACTTTGGTAACTCAGAACAATACATCACCTAACGTTACAAGAATAAAATCACATTCAGAAGAACACAACCCAAGAGATCATATGAAAAGGTTATACATACCTCAAAAACAACTGAAGGTAAAAGAAAAATAACGTTGAGGCAGATTGCCCAGATGAGGCCCAAACTCATCCACTGTCTAAACACAGTTCCGCGTGCAAACTGAACTTGAACTAGACAGATCAGACTCCAGCAACTCGTTGTCTCCCTTCGCCTTTTGCAAGGTTGGGGTCAATAAACTCCACCATACGAGATGATCCAGAGACTTGTCTTATTGCATTTGGAAAGTACGTTGGGAAAACGGTATCAGCAATGAGAGGAAAAAGAAAACACGCGTGAAAGCAGAATGTGGCGATCTAGGCACAGACTAGGTTTCGTTTTCCATTCTTCTCCAAGCTCTCAAACTGCTACTTGGGGACAACACGCATGTCTCTAAACTGACAGCAGGGGACGCCCTTTGTCAAAAGCACTTGAAAGTTTTATTAACATATTACGCCTTCACGAATGTAATTATAACACCAAGCCAGTTCAGTAAAACGTATTAGAAAAAAATGCATGTAAAATACCAAGCAACCTACGTGTATAAATATTGAAAGAACTCATGCAGGACGCCTGCATTCATATTACTGCATATCAGTTAACAGACATATGAATACTGCATCGCACTACTCATTTTATCATAGCCGTTGAACTATTGGTTTCGTTTCGGATTTCACCAGCCAGCAGACTGAAAGCAAACCTCCACCTGCGACCCTCCCAGATGCATAATACATGAGGTTACAGTACCGTGACCGACATGAAACTGCACTGCAGTTTATAACCTCCTACCGAAGCCTGCAGAGCAAAACAACATCTCCAGAAGCGCCTGCCTCGACTTCGCTCTCCTAAAAGAAAAAAGTCCGAAAGAAAACGGGTCATGTGCGGACAAACGTCCCCCAGAGGCGCTTAATAACCCACTTCATCCAAAACACACAGTCACGCAAAGTTTCGTAGCTCAGGGCTTTAGGATAGACAGCTCAATGACAGAATGACAGCCAGCGCTTTCATAGCATGTTCATTTTAAATGTAATCTACCATTAATATTACATGCATCTTTGTTATGTTTTCCGTCACTGCATTTTATTGTTTTGACGCTGTGGAATCACAAAAAAAATTCAAATAAAGTAAATTAATAACTGGGCTGGTCTGACTGGATTCGCTGATAATACGCTACTTTTGGTTACATAAGAGGTGTTTGACCACAGAAACCGATAATAAATCCAAAAGAGCAGTGGAAAAGCAAAAATATTAAGGTTATAGTGTTCTTGCTCAATACAGACATGTCTTTATATACTAGCCCTGTCCATAATATTCTTTAGCAAGTTTCAACAAGCCCTTTAAGTTAACGTAAAATGTAAAACTACGTTTGCAAGGACATCAGAGGTTGATCAGCTTACACTAATATATCGCTGCACGTAACGTTTAACGTAAATAGCAGCCACCATTTACTTCACTTTAATTCATCTACAAGCACGGGACAGGCATAATAGAGTAGAAAACTGTACTGAGAGGATCTGGTGTTTAATGCGACAAGCAGTGATAAGCAGCTATCGGAAATGCTTTGAAGCGTCTCTCTCACTCGGGCACAATCCACCCCCATTCCGTTCCGGAAACGCACTTACACCCTAAATAATACCCTGCTATGTACAGTTCACTGAGTAAATATACTTACATGCACAGACGACGTACACAGTCCTGCAAACGTCCCTGCAAGAGGCCACATGAAGATAGAAAACACAGCGCTGGTGAATGACAATGAAATGTGGCGCGTAGCTGCGACGGTGTTTTTTTTGACGCTCTCTGATGACGTAGCACTTCGCAGGGAACCGCAATGTGATCCTAAAAGCACGATCGGTTATTAATGACATGAAAGACTTATTTGTGTAACGCATGACTTGAAACTATTATCTGTTTATTTAGTTTATGTATTAGCCCTTGTTTTAATCCGTGCTAAGTGCGACGATTATGAGTCATGATATAGTATGGTACAAAAATATTTAAGAGGTTAAACCAGCTAAATATGTATAAATTTTAAAACGATTTGAATAAATACATATGGTTTTAAAATTAACAAACAAAATATTTGAATGAAGTAAAAAAAAACCTAAAATAAAGTAAATGAGATGTTTATCAGTAGGTAATCATTAGTAAATAAGTTTAAATGGTCAGCTACATTAATATTGGCAAATCTGAGCAAAGGTTGCTGTGAAAATAAATCTGCATTGTTTATCCTTTTGATCTTTTGTTCAAAAAATATACAAAATTGGAACCCATCATTGGATTAAAACAATTGAAAATTGGAGAACATCTCATTGTGAAATAAATGTTTTTCTCCTATACTTGTTAGCCACAATTACTGGCACCCCTAGAATTTTGGCTGTCCCAGTCCTCTGACCTGAACCCTGAGTGAGGTGAACTTAAGAAGAGAACCAACATGTAGCTGGTATTCTGAAGGGTCTGGAGCGATTCTGGATGAAGGAGCGGTCTTTTTTCTCAGGTGTTCTCTTCAGGCATTACAGGAGAAAACTCAGAGCTGTTATCTTGGGAAAAGGACGTAGCAATGATAGGTTAGAAGTTTTTTAATGAAAGATCAAAAGGATAAACAATGCAGATTTATTTTCACAGTCACCTCGGATTTACCAATGGTGCCAATATTAGTGGAGGCCACTGTATATACATGTATACAGTGTGTGTGTGTATACACATATGGATTTAAATAAAGAATACACACAATGAAATGTTACAGAAAATAAATGTTTTTTTCCATAGTATTGTGTCTTTATAAATAAATCTATATATTGCTGCCTTTTCAATAGGATGGTATCCATTGCTGAAGAACAATCATATTTGGGGGTTCATGGCATCTCTGCTCTGGAGGTGTTTATCCTGACAGACTTCTTTTGTCTGATTTGGTGAGCAAACCTAACCAGACATTTCTAAAGGTGTACACGACAGACTCGGTTACTACTTAATAGACCCGTACAGCAGGCTGAACTTCCTCAGCTAGCAAAGGCAGGACAAGCCGTACTATCCCAGACACTCTCGCTGCTGCTGAAGTGACACAAACCGGCTTGCATTTCAGGCCCCATTTGTTCTTTAATTGTTAAGTGCCTGATAAAATCACTAGGGTGAAGGTCAATGACATGACCCACTGAGAGCAACACTACTGTTACTAATCCCATTCACAATTTATGCGGCTGCTCAATTATTTATGCATTGGCACCTCGTGCTCACATCTTTTTGATGTACTTGGATTATTCCCCTCCACCTCTGAAAACATCTGTCACCGGTTCAGAAAGCCCTTATCTCACCGAGAGGCCATCAAAAGGTTAAAATAAAGTCACACTGACAGAACCCCTTGAGTCAATAAATCAATTTATTTAAAAGAATATGTTACATTTTATTATAATGCTATGACCAAACATTACCAAACGTTTTGCATTTACATTGAGTCATGTCAACCTTAGATTTCGATTTCAAAACCTCCTCCAGGTATTCTGTTTATCTTGCTTTTTTCGGTTTGTTTGTTTGACATGTAGTATGTGCCCTACATTGCTTATCTCGGTTTCAACTACACCTCAGAGTCTCTTTGTAAATGTATTTGTGCCTTATTTTTGAAAATTTACTCAAAAACTCACACCGCTGAAAATACTGTACACAGAGATATTTCTGTTCGAGTTTCATATTCAAATAAATTAAAATATCAGTCAATAGAGAAAGACAACCAGAGCAAACGAACGGAGAGAATGAAGGAGTAAAGAACGAGAGAGGGGAAGAGATACAAACAGACAAAGGTAAAAGTCTCATCTTAAAGCCATTTGACAAGAAAGTAGAGATTTGAACCGTATGCTTATACGCAGAGGCTTTGCATGAATCTGGGAAATCCTATGATAACCAGCATAACAGTTATATAAGACAGCTGTGGTAATCCAACAAAATCAAATCCGCTGATTGTTCTGTTCATAAGCACCCGCTCACTCATATTGTCTACTAAAGGAATATTCCAGGTTCAGTACAAGTAAAATAAAAATTTAAATATATATATATATATATATATATATATATTTTTTTTTTTTCTCCAATCAAGAAAGCTTAAAATAAGGGGCAAATCATGAGGAGTTAAAAGCAAAAATATTATAATTTTTTTTATTTATATATATGTGCGTGTAAAAAATTGATAAAACTTTAAAAGTTGTCATTGCTATGAAATAATATTTTTTCCTTTAATTTGTCAATTAATATACTGTTTGTGTCTGTAATATTTTAGCTACTTCCATTATAAGTTCCTCACTGTAACCCAATTTCTTTTAATATTATTATTATTTGTTTTGTGGTAATCGTCTTTTTGGCAAAAGTGCTGTCAGTTCATCTTGTATTAAAACCAAAATCCCTTTAAAGTCAATGCATGTGATGACAGAGAAACATTATGGAACAATGGCAGGACAGAAATGGCATCTCAGTCTTTACAAACATCACACACACACACACACAACACTCAAAAAGTGCAAAACATGTCATGACTGGTCCGGAGTGAGAGGTTTGTATGCGCCTGCGCTACAAAAAGTAACACTGAAGAAAAAGAGGAAAAAAAATATATAAATAAATAAAAGTAAAAGGGATAAAGACACTCACAAATGGTTTGATGGAGATGGCTTCCTGTGCAGTCAGAGCCACCTACTGCTGGATGAGGGCATGGCATCCTGAAACCCACAACCCAAGCAGCCAAACAAGCACACATAACTTAACACTGCTGGCTTTCAGTGCTTCACATTTATAACACTGTTAAAACAACTCAAGTCATATATGAGCAGAGCGAACACCCACTCAGCACTGGTACAGATGATCAGTGGGCAGGTGTTCTACTGCCATGGCCAGGCCCACACAAAATCTCTGCAGATTTACAACACCCAGAATTCACAAGTTCATCATATTCATCATCCCTTGAGTCCTTCGCTTTAAAAATTATACAAACAATGTCCAATTTGATCATTAAATACTAATAAAGTTACTCTCGGCTGTGTTTGGGTTTTTCACTAGCAAGGGCGGCCATTAAAACAGATTTATATTTGTATGGTGGTTCTCAAGCAGGGCTCTGGGGCCCACTAACATTGCTTCACAGTGACTTAAAATAATCCAAATTACTTAATTACAATTCTTTAAAAAGAAATAAAAATAAGAAAAAATAAAAGTGCAATTTGCTTTCCCCTCAACAACTACTGATTCATTCAAATACATCCAATTCCACCAAAAATAATTGTGGCTAATTCTTTTGATATACTGTAACCCCCCATTAATAAAACAAGGTGTTTTGTAATAACTACAGCAAAAAGCATAGGAAAAGCAACATACTAGTAAACACCAGTAAAACTAATACTATGAGCCTTTAAATACAGTGATAAAAATGCAAATATGTTTTTTCTTGTTTTTTTTTTTATATATAATTCAAGTATATTATGAAGTAATATTGAACAAATGATTTGAAATCCGAATTAATCCACCAAAATATTTGATATCAGAATTTAAAAACCTAATTCAAATGTTTG
>JAUMHI010000058.1:9455096-9486693 GCA_032359435.1 Enteromius unitaeniatus | reverse complement strand
TTCGCTGGGTAACACCTTTCTGATATTGCTCCACTATCTTTCTGCGCAACATTGTGGGAATTGGTGATCCTCTACCCCTCTTGGCTTCTGAGAGACACTGTCACTCTGAGAAGCTCTTTTTATACCCAATCATGTTGCCAATTGACCCAATTAGTGTTAATTGGTCTTCCAGCTCTTCGTTATGCTCAAATTTACTTTTTCCAGCCTCTTACTGCTACTTGTCCCAACTTTTTTGGGATTTGTTGACATTTTTTGTTGAAATTTTGACATTTTGATAAAATTCAATATTTATATATATATATATTTTTTTCCTTTTAAATGATACATTTTCTTGGATTAAACTTTTGATCTATCATCTACGTTCTATTACAAATAAAATATTGACATTTGCCATCTCCACATCATTGCATCCAGTTTTTATTCACAATTTGTTTAGTGTCCCATCTTTTTTGGAATCCGGTTTTAAATATATATATATATATGTTGATGACCCACTGTATATACCATATATCCTTTTTTTGTAAAAAATTCACACAAAAAAGGTCAAATTCAGTTTTCGGATTCAATGTAATTCCAAATACAATATTTATATATATATATATATACAATATATATACAATATTATTTTATATTAATGAAGCCTGAAAAAGTAGTTCACTTGACCGCTCATGTATTTAAAGTTTTCTGAATCCAACAGATTTGTGTGATACACAGACCAAATCAAGATCAAAATCAAAAATCAAACTTGGACAGCAGAAAAGGATTCCAAAAAACATAACAGTGAACAGGTTTGGCATTTACATGATGATAATTAAATGAGTTTTAATTTTTTACCCCCAAGAGCTTCACTACTTCCTATAACTGTAAAACTGCATTATTTGTTGACTGACCATGGTCATTTTCCTCTGTTCGGTGAGCTTTTGGAGCTGGTAGGATTTTTCTCCCACTTTAATGAATCCCTTTTTCACATCATCCAGAGCCTGAGAGAGGACACAAGTAAACATACAGCAGTTATAGATTAAAAGCACACAGCCACAAACACACGTTTGCTTGAAAACACACACAGTGCAGACCTGATGAAAGCAATAGTTGATGGCCAGCTCATTATCATTGAGCAGAATCTCTTCTTCTGTGGTGAAGAGCCACTTGCGAAGCGTGAGGCAGGTGCCTGGGACGGCAGACGTGTAGTTCTGTACATACAGTTTATGTGGAAACTCATTAGGGGCCAGCTTGCGTGCTATCGAGATCGAGAGAGACAAAGACACAGAGGTTGATAAGCAGCGAGAAATAGGGGCATAGAGGGCAAAGTGTAAAAGATGAGGAGTCAGAGTATTTATAGAAAGACTTAATAAATACAATTCCGATTGATGTATGATATGGATGGACAGGGAAAATATTAGACTGAGATACAACTATATGAAAATTTGGAATCTGAGGGTACAGAAAAATCACCTTTAAAGTTGTCCAAATTAGCTCTTATCAATGCATATTACTAATACTAATACAAAAATACTAATACAAAAATTAAGTTTTAATATATTTTCGGGAAGAAATTGACTAAGTACTAGGGCTGGACCAGAATATTCGAATATTCTTTTATTCGAATATTCATTCTTTTATTTATATAGCCTACCCTTTAGGGCGCCAGTAATAACTGTGCTGCTAATTTGGGGAGGGTTTTGTTTGTTTGATAAATGTTGGGCTACCTTATTTAAAGTATTGCTCTAACAGACCTGTTATTGTTTTGTATTAAAGTGCAGCGTTCGTTCTTAAATAATATTAACCCTGCCCGGCCGCATATGGCGCCCGGCTTTAGGCTCGTGCTGTTCTGTCATTTATTAAAGTTTTATTAATTCTGAAAGTGTCGCGACTTGCCTGTATCCATATTACACAAAAACGCGACTTAGCATTTTCCCCTCCCTTGAGTCCGCAGCAGTTGGATGAGCGGTTCTCGACATAAAAATGCAACAGACACACACAGAGATTCCTGCATTTATTATGGTATGTTCACACCAGACGCAAAAAAAAAAAAAAGTTTACTCGCTTCATTCGCGTGCAAAAATTAACTTAACAATTCGCGTCATAAGAGGGGCTTCTGCCAGGCGGCTCCAGTCTCTGCATTGGTGGAGGGGGAAAACCGCAAAAAAAATTAAATAGGTGTAGTTGTTTAAAACACAAATAGGCGGTTTATTAAAAAAGAGAGCGCCTATTTAAAAGTTTGCTTCACCAATTTCGGAGCCGTGAGCTCCATGTGAACACCGGGTGTTCGGTGCTCATGTATCCGCCGAGGGCAGCCTCACCGCGGCTAGTAATTCTGACAATTGCCGCTGCCTCCTGATGTCTCTGCACTGGTTAAACAGGAGGTAAAATTTGTTTTGGGTATATCTATATAACTATATAACTACAGAAAAGTAGTAACACTGTGAGATGTTGACAATTTAAACTGATTGCTTTCTATTTGAATGCATTTCAAAAAGTAAATCTACATAGTAATAATAATAATAATAGTTTTTTTGAGCCGCAAATCAAAATATTATGACTTCTGAAAGAAGAGTACTTATGCTAAAAATGCCGTTTAAAAAATAGAAAAAAAAAGAAATAAATGACATTTTTAAATGTATTCAAATAGACAAATACTTTTAAAAAAATAACTTTTTAAATACGTTTTAAGTAGTACCAATAATTTGAAATATTACTGTACTTTTTGCCGTATTTTGGTGCAGGCTTAGTGAGCAGAAGATTCTTACTGTTCAAAACCTCCTGACTGGTATTGTACATATTAAAATTAAAATACTTGGTGAGTATTACGGACATCCTTCACAAAAATTACAAAAATCTCTGCTTATCAAACTAGGGGTGGGAATCTTCAGGCACTTTACGATCCGATCCTGGGAGTCACAATCTGATTCCAAAACTATCTACTTTTTTTTTTTACCCCAAATAATTCTTCTGCTGTGCAAATGCATCTTTACAACTTTACATCTTAACAAACTTCGAAGTTTCTATGCTTTTTGTTTATATTTGAGATATCTGTGTGTCAGTACTGCAATCTTAAAATTAGGGGTGTGAATCTTGGTTTCACAATTCAATGCAATAAGATTATTATCATCAACACAATGGCCCAGTCTCACAAACATGGCTTAGCTTAAGCCAGGACTAGGCCTTAGTTAAATTAAGATATTAATGCATCTTTTGCAAAATTTTAAGACATGTCAGAGCAAGATTTTTTTCAACTGAATCAGTTCAAACATGCCTTTTAGTCTGTGACTAGCTTAAGCCTCGTCTGTGAAACCAGGAGAATATAACATTCTCCTTCAATATAACTGCACATGGCTACATTTTAAATCAAATTTATTTTGTGCAAAATGTAATTTTTTTTATCATTATATAAACAAGCTACTCTTTTAAAACTATTACGTATTTTACAAAGTGCTCTTTGAGTACACGAAAGTCAACAGAAAGAGCTTAGACTTTTAATAGTTGGAATTTTTCTTTTTTTCCTCTGCATTATTGCTGCTTGATTATTACTGATGAGATCATAAACACTTCAGGACAAACAAACACACAGCGCACGTGACTGTCAGTGACAAAGTCTGTCAGCGTGCAGGTTTTTGTGCATCTAAGTATATAAAAAAAAATATCTAAAGTAAAACACGACAGATGAAAGCACACATTGTCAAGCTACATGCACGTGTATAAGCGCAAATTTTGCACAATGAAACCCAGTGTCGAATGCGCACATGTGCCATATGCAGGGGAAAAAAATAATTATCAAATATTCAGAATCGTTGAAGAAAGAATAAATGTTTCTCCCACCCTTAAATGAAACAGTTGAGACATTCAGTTTAACATGTTCAAAGCTGTTGTAGGATTTTTTTTTTTTTTTATCAAATTCTAAAAATACACAGCACAGAATAATTTCTAAAACAGAGAACATCTAAAACGAATTAGTACAATGTGCTCTTTAAAATACATCAATAATCAGATGTTTAAATATTGTAGAAACCAAAATAAAGAAATCTGAACCAACACAGGCATACAAATACTGCCATACTAGAAAAAGAGAATCTCTTACCAAAGGAGTGGTTAATGACTTCAAACAGGGCAAAATAACTTGCAGTAATGCTGTCCATCCCAATTTTTGTTACAACAGCCTGAAAAAGACAGCAGGAAGAATGCAATGTGTGGCTTTGGAAACTGATGCATCTGATGTAAAATGTTGCATGATTAAATGCAGTACCTGGTAGACCTGGTCTGTTGTGCAATTCTTTCGCACTCGGACGGTAACTGTAGTTTTGTCTGGCATAGCTATCCTTAGCTCCACATCAGAAACACCATTATAATTCTAGGAGGAATGAGAGAGAGAGACCTAAAAATACAGTCCGGACAGACAGAGCAGCGCTTCAGGCAGAAGCACCCTGACAGGTATAGACTCACACTTACAAGCCGAGGAAGGGAACATGCGAATGGGAATACAAATAACATCATAACTGCCACATTTACAAAAGCTGCTTAAACACAATTTCATAGAATCAACTTCTTCTGATTTGAAAAGAAAATCTATACAAGTGTTTTTGAGCACTGAGAAATTTTATATTTATTTTATATTTGCTACTTAGCTCTCTGATACATCAGCTATTATTTGCAGAAAGAATTTATTAAAAAAAAGACACGGCAATATACAATAATTAAATTCCATAACCAAAGGAATGAAAAACAAATAATTTCTTATGGTTCATACTTTTTATTACTAATGAATATTATTTGTGGCCGTGGAGAATATAATTAATTTTTTTTTTTCATTTTTAACCAACACATTAAAGGCATAGTTCATCCAAATATGAAAGTTCTGTCAATAATTACTATAGAATTAAAATACATATAATAATTAATATTAAATAAATAATAAATTGTTAAAACTAACCATTTTTATTCTGAAAATGAATTAAGGTCTTACGGGTTTGGAATGACATGAGTGCGAGTAATTCATGGTAATTTTCATTTGTGCAAAGACCATCATGATGAAGAAAACTTGCAAGGATCATAAACTTTTGTTGGTCACTGGCCTTATTTAAGTCCAAAATATGTAATCACTGCAGCGCTCTTTTAGTCAACGACAGATAAATTGAACAGAATAAAGCTGGGCATGAAACATTTTTATCATTCTGATGCGTTTAAAATTAGGCCTGGCCTCCTTGTCCCAGAAGACAAACCCTGCATGCCCAGACAGAGTGGTCATGTGATTATTGGGGATGAACAGCAATGGTAAAATTTTGCTTGTATGCACACCTCTAGCTGATGCTCCAATATAGCAGATGGCAGGCTCACAGTTTAATGCCTGTTGCCACCCATTAAAAAAAACTGAAAAAAAAAAAAAACAATGAAGCCGAATGTTGCTACTTCTGTCACATAAATTAACAGGCAATGACAGAAGAAAGCAAAGTATGCAATATGTTGTATGCTATATGCGATAAATATCAAAATAATATAGTGGTTGTGAATACGTTTGCCTTTAGCAATTGAGTATTGTAATCTAGACAACTTTAAAATGCACGCTTACCTCATCAGACTCCGACAGAAACTCTTGCATGATATCGCTCTCTCCGATCACCCGAACAGAACACACTGGTGAGATCAAGAAAGAAAGGCATGTTGGAAATTTCTGTAAACAGATATTTTCTAGATTTTCATCTCACAGCTCCTTCCTATGTCATCTTCTCTAGAGCTGGGTATCGTTCAAAGATTTTGATACCTTGCTTAACGAAACCTTTTTGGATACCAATTCCATTAAATCAATGCTAACAAGATTACACTATTTTATTATCAATCACTCACCCCTATGTTGTTCCAAACCCGTTAAAGCTTTGTTCATCTTTAAAATACAATTTCACATATTTTGGAAGAAAACCAGGAGGCTTCTGACTGTCCCATGGCCTGCCAAGTAATAAAAACAGTCAAGGCCCAGATAACTATGCAAGACATTGTTAAAAACAGTCCTTGTGTCATGGCTGACACAGAACAGCGTACATAGTTTGTGTCCAGTAGATACTCTCCAAAATTGTGCTACAGTGACACGAATTGTTGAATAAATTTGTTATTTTCTTTGCATGCAAAAAGTACTCTGCTTTATAACTTTCATATTGAACCACTGATGGCAGATGGCCTATTTTTGATGATGTCTTTCCTACTTTTCTAGACTTTGACAGTGTAATTTACTTGGCAGTCAATGGGACAGTCACTAGCCTCCCGTTTTTAACCAAAATATCTTTAATTGTGTCCCCAGGACTAACATAGTTTTTATGGGTTTGGAACAACACCCCCCCCTCCACATCAGTGATTAATTACTCAAGTTTCATTTTGGAGTGATCGACCCTTTAGGTTTTTAAATTTGGTCCCAAACAGGGAGAGTTTTTTGATACTCAATAGTATCAAAGCAATTCGGTCAGTGCCTAAAAAGTATACAACACAACTGTCTTCTCTCACCTTTCTCCAAGTATTCCTCCAGCCCTCGTCTGCGAGCATCTAGCTGTTGCTCAGACAGAGAGAAAGGCCATTTCCCCGGCAGCTTGGGAAATGCAAAGTTGGCAAATTCCCTCTTCAGATTCTGATGCAAGATGGCAAACTCCCGATAACGCTTTGAGCACAACTGCCTGCCTGCCATGTACACGTTGTAGACCTGACGCAAACACACAATGCAGTCAAAAATAACTATATGGGGAAAAAGTATTACAGAAGAATAAACGGCCACAGCAGATAAAACCCTCACCACAAACTTCTCTCCGTTCTGTTCCACATGTTTGTAGGTGGGTACAGAGATGGGCACGGCCTGTTTGTCACTGTAGTCATAGCAGGACTGTGATGAGCCATCGTCCCCGGGATCAAGGCTGTCCGTTTCTGGCTGAGGAACCGACAGGACTGCCAAGACCAACTCTTTCTCTCCTGCTCGGATGAGATCTACCACCTGCTTATGAGTGGCCCCTTCCACATTCACCCCATTTCTGCAGATGCAAAGAAAGAAGAAATGATCTGGTTGCAGAATTAAACTTGTACTCACAGCCAATACCAGTGTGACGTTAAATGGTTAAAGCTATAGATCTTGTGTTTCCGGGCACGTTTAGAGGGTTAATGTCAGATCAGATTTCTCCTAATACTGAACGACTACTTAGGCGGAGTTCCTGGAGCTGCTATTTTTCTGGTCTAATCTTCTCAGAGCTCAACAATAAGGATAGCCCGCTGGCCCACGGCCATGTGTGAGTATGTTCCGGCCAGCTGACAGAACAGGCACTTGCCCTTTCAAGCTAGTGGTGTGGTACCATTGGAAATGTCACATTCTTTGGGATCCTGTAATGTAACGTTGAAATGTTTGGTTTTCTTGCCATGACGTGAACTTGCAAAAATGACTAATAATAATCTTGAACGCATCAGTGAGACAAGGTTGAAAACTACAAACCTAATTTAGACGAACTCGGTACAGAATATCATTATTCCCATCAAACATATTAAGCAGCACAGCTGTTATCAACAATAAGGAAAATTTTGTGAGCAACAAATCATATAGGCTAAGCATATAAAAATGATTTATGAAGTAGAATTAAGTGACACTAAGACAAGAGTATGATGCTGAAAATTCAGCTTTACCACCACAGGAATAAATTGGTTTTAAAATGGGATAATATTTCACTATATTACAGTTTCACTGTATTTTTGGCTAAATGAATGCAGCCTTGTTGAGCATAACAGACTTCTTTCAAAAACCATGAAACCAGAAGTGAATATGTACAGTGTACCGCACTCTCAGTAAATAGTATATAAACAGCAAAGTATAAAATGCAAAGATAAAAATAAAATAACCATTCTTTAAACAACGGCCCAGAATATTATTAGACTCTGCTCTACTAAAAGTCAGGTTTTATTACAGCAGAGAGTTCTCAGGAAATGACTGAACAGGTCTTACTCAAAGTATCACATTTACTACCCTGAAAACCTGAGTGTGACCTCAAAATGTGTGACGGATGTGGTATTTGCACGCGTGTGGTATTTTGTATGGTTAATACATTTCATTCTGGCTGTTATGTGGGTTTCTGAGATTACTCAGGGCAGAAAACAAACGGTGTCTGAACATGTACTCCAATGTGAACTGAACAGCAAACACACAACAGTAAGATCACTGGAACAAAGTACTTCAGACTTAAGTACTGAAGTAAGTACTCAGCAAACAACAGTACACTGGCGTAACTCTCTCCCTCATGTGCTTCTCGTAGACACTCAAAGACGCTCACAGTCAGCCACTCAAAGAAAAGCTGAATCAACTAAATGCTAACTCTTACTGTACATAAAAGAGTGGTAAATATCATGCCATTGAATCAGAGTTTTATGTTTCCCATGGAAACATTCTGACTGTACCTCCAACCTATAATACGTCTTCCACACTATCTCCCTCCTTTTGACACTTCATTAAACGCAAGAGACCGAGCAGGATGACCTGCTTCCAAATGTACTTCCACATTCTGAAAGCTGAGCCCTCCATTATATATTTGTCATGACATTCTACATTACATTTACCGACTTATAACACGGTAACAAAGTAGCACAGAGTGAATTAAAGGTGATTTAAAAAAGCCTAAATATAAGCCAATAAGCCTTTTTCCATGTTTAAGTGCAACAATCGGGTCCCCAGTACATCTACCAATGCAGAAAACGCATGATGAAGAAAGGGGATCTTATTATAATAATATTACACCCCTTCATCTGCAAGTATCCACACATGTCACCTTCAGGTTGTTTCTGCAAGCAAATACGGCAAAACAGTTCAAACATCATCGTGAAAGTTTGAGCTAAGCATGCTAACTGTTCTGTATTTAACTTCACAGAATGCTACTTAAGAGTCCTCAGAAGAGACAAGGATTTATTTACTGTATATTACACTGCTGCCACACAGATCTAACATAAACATTCAATGTTTAACTTTAACTTAACTTAACTTAACTTAACTTAACGTTTAACTTAAAAGACATAACGACTGTTTGGCATAAACAATGTTAACAGAATGTGTATTTGACAGAATAATGAATCTCCGAATTTTAAACTAATATGGTTTAAAATGCATGATTTCAACATGATAACCAAAACCAAGCAGATGTTTTTTTTTAGTAGAGCATCTGAGGAGTATACTGTAGAGGCAGAGCCCTATTCTGGAAAAGGGGACAAAGAGCAGCAGGTCATTTGCTGTTAAAGAGACATGCACTAAAACAGCGTGCTTCTGTTTGCATGCATTTTCACAATGATATGTAAAAATGATCTGTGGGTTATTATGAGGTGGACTTCACACATTCTCAAGACTACTGAGACTTATTACCTATATTGCATCCTCTAAAAAGGGGCAAAATAGTCTCCTTTAAAGTGTTGGGTATCTATACAGACTTCCAGATTCAACTCCAAACCACTAAATTTGATTTTGAATCACTCAGTATTTTTTGAGGGAAAATTTGGTTTGGTTGGTTGGTTTGAACTGCTTAGATTAGGGATGCAATGATTGTAGATTTTGTTGATAGGATTATAGTCTGAAGAATAATCACGGTTTTACGATTATGACGATTATTATGCATTTATTGCTAATGTATGAAATCAACACACTTTGGATATTGAAGTGTTATTTAACACAGGCTTTTAAAACAGAAAAAATAATAATAAACAAAAGTCCATCTCACAATGGAATTTAAAAATGTGACCTCTGCTCTGTAAAGATCTATGACCGTATTTATCCTTTGAAAATAACAAATAGAAATAGATCACAGAAGTATTTAATGGTTTCGGCTTTTACATTCTTTTGGACCAAGGGTAGAGGTTTTAGACACGGCGAAAAATTGGTTCACCATGGTTTTTACATATGAATAACATTACAACATTGAGAGTAAATAAAAGTGTCTGAAGTATTATTAATATACAACTTATTTTAACTTTATTTAACCCACAGGGGAAACTGTTACTAATGATGGAAATGAACTAAAATATTATTATAATCAACTGTCATCTATAGGTAGGATAGACTAATCCTAAAACACACACGCAACTGTCACCTCTCTCTCAATCGATCGACCGAATACTTCAATTCAAGTAAATAACTGATTTAAGTAAAAACCACGCTTTAATTTCTTTCTTTTCTGAAGCGGTCACAATGCTGAGCTAATGAGCTCATAGCTTCATGCCATGCTTTAAAATCATTCAATGTGCATCTAGCTGTCAGTTATTCATTATGCAATCATTCTTAAGCAGCAATATTTAAATCACACCTTCTTGGTGAACCCAAAATGGTCTCACACTAATCGACAGACATTTCTCCGGTGGAAATAAAGGATCTATTTATTCCTCTGTCACAGTTAGTAATGCGTGTAGTAGCCTCAGTGGTCCGTGTCTCTACACCATTTAAGCAGGTGCACCGCTAGTGTAACCATGTTTTAGTTTTGCGCAAGCTCTAATAGTCCCGCTCTGTGTAACGGTTTAGCGGAACCTTTACTGTTAATTAACTGTGACCATTTCAATCGTGGTTAATAGCGGGAAACTGGTTAATCACTGCATCACTAGGTTAGACTTCCTAAATCACTTCTATTCCTGACAACAGACAAAGGACTTATTTGGCCTACAAAATTTTGCTATACCTTTCGCATCTTAACTTTAAAATTACGCAGAACAGAGCTCCTTACTGAGTCAAATGGGTAACTTGCCTTTCTAAACTATTAAAGGGTTAGTTCACCCAAAAATGAAAATTGTGTCGTTAAGCACTCACTTATGTTATTCCAAACCCATAAGACCTCCATTCATCTTCAGAACACACATTAAGATATTTTTGATATCAGAGAGCTACCTGTCCCTCCATAGACAGCAACACAACTGAAATGATCCGGATCCAAAACATAGCAAAAACATCAGTATAACAGTCCATCAGTGGATCAACTTCACTTCTACGATTCTGTGAAAAATACTTTTTTTGCGCAAAAGTAAACAAAAAATAACATCAATTACTCTTCTCCCGTGACTTACGTCTTCTGTTATTTTAGAGTATCTCAACCTACGTCAACGTATTTGACGTAATCAGGCTTGTTTACATCCGGGTGAAAGCACACGCATGTGCATAGTCTGTGGCTGTTTGCATCTAGAAGAACATATACGCTTACGCAGTAATGCTCACTAAAATGGCGGAAGACGGAAGTCATATGAGAAGAATGGTTGAGTATGTTCTTTTTGTTTTCTTTCGGTGCAAAAGTGAAGTTGTTCAATTGAGGTCACATGGACTTTTATGACGTTCCTGGATCTGGGATTATTTTATTTGTATTGCTGTCTATGAAGTGACAGATGGCTCTCTGATATCACCAAAAATATCTTAATTTGTGTTCAGAAGATGAACGAAGGTCTTATGGATTTGGAACGACACAAGCGTGAGTTATTAATGACGCAATTTTCATTTTTGGATGAACTAACCCTTTAAATAAAAGAAGTGGCTCTTAGGAGAATCAAGCTATATTGGTGAATATGTGTGTTTAATCACCAAAAAGAGTGAATATTCGCTTGCAGCTGCACTGGTCATTTGGTATGTTTATTTATGCACAGTAGCATGCAAGGACAATTCAATATAAATATATGGTTTGCCAATATTTTGAGGCTTACAGTTGATTTGTTGCATCCCATAAAATGCAGATGGCAAACTATATAAACATTACAAAACTACTAATTCAAAAATCTAACAAAACCCAAACGGTGTAAATTTGATCAGCAGAACACATGGAAGCCAGCAGCACTGTATGTTTTCATGCAGCCACTGAAAATAAACAGTGTAAAGGTTTGCTCTTTACACTTTAAAAATCGATATCAAGAAAGATAAAATGAAGAAAACAAGTGAGAAAACTGATCTTTTTAAGCGGCCCTTTCAGTTGTCTCTGAGGGTGCTTCGCGAAACATTGTGTTTGATTTCAACATGTTTTAGGAGCATCGACAAACAGAAAGCCCTACTTTGCCCTCCTCTCCATCCTGAGTTTACACTGACTGATGCTGATGCTGATCTTTGTCGCCTACAGCACCACGGAAACCACTTGTCACCATGGCAACCAACGCCAGCATCAATGAGGTGCCCTGTGAATATTAACATGCAACCGAAACTGCTCCAGTGAAGAATCGAGATGTAATAACAACAAGAAGCAAAGAAGATCACATGCCAAATAAAACCCAGACATTCCTCCTAATAGATTTCACCTAATGTAGTCCACAGACAACAAGTCTGCGGTTACATAATGGTGCTGCAAATGTTTGAGATCACCATGGACGTGCCGATCATTCAGAAGGTATGTGCTATTGTTTGCACAATTGTCCAGTGCGCTTTATTTTGATTTCGACCCAGTATTGCTCAGAACAGTGTGCACTCAGCTCCAGCAAGATGAGAAGGAATGAGAGAGCTTGTCTGTTCACGGTGCTGTATGTGACCTGAATCTGCAATGAAGACAAACGCGTCTAAACACAAACCTCCTTTATCTAGTGGAAATGAAGCAGCCATTCACGCAGAGACATACACCGATGCATATGACAAGCAGAGACACTGTGTGCAAAGATATGTTAAAGGGACAGCTCAGCCTGAAATGAAAAAGTGTGTCAGTCAGCCTCATGTAGTTCAGAATGTATAGGAGTTATTTGTTAAAAGCGTAATAGAAGATATTAGACATTTTTTAGAGACAACAGTCACGATTCACTTTTTTTCCCCCATACAAGGACAGAGTGAAAAAAAAGACTGTTAGCAGATGATGACATTTTTTTGGGGGGAAGTGGGGGGGGGGAGAAACTATCTCTTTAAGATGAGGGAGGGTGAAAAAGCAGGAAAACAAAGTCAGTTCTGTCAGATGTCCTTGAAGTCATCAAGAACTTCTAAAAAAGGAGATATTTCCTAAAACCTGCAGGAAATTGGATGATTGTAATACTAGATGTCTGAATGATCAGCCTGGGATGTGCTAGGAATATCAAGCCCCGCTTTCTGCACCGATGGACACATGTGTCTTATTGGGGAAGCTATATTACATCTGTGTGGCATTTAAATGATACATTTTTAATAATATACCCTATTGTTAGTGACTGAAAAGATGGTCGCAGTGCTGCAGGGACCAGGCTAGCTAACTTCCAAACAATATATGTCAACCCACTTATTAGCCACGTTAGCATTTGCACTAGATTACGGATTCATTTATATCTTCGTAAGTTTTCAAATGCCTAAAAAAAACACACCGGTGACTTTTGCCCGTGGTGTTCAAGAAAACGGAGCGCTTTCTGTCCGAGTTAACGAGGAATGACGGTGAAGGTGGACAGCGCTCTTGATGTAGTCCGTAGATCATTTACATATAAACTTACACTTCAAGAATACGGTCGCCCTTAGAGATCCCGGCTCGGTCTGCCGCGCCGCCCGGTAACACGGCGCTGACGTGCTGCAGCGGGGCGTAAAGTTCACCGTTGATGCTCCTCAGCTGCCCTCCTTCGCTTACTTGCCCGCGGACATTGAATCCATAGCCCGAGTCCGACTTGACGATGCGGACCAGCCGAGGCCCGGAGGTGACCGTGGTCGCGACGAGGCCGCCGGCGCAGGTTCCCGAGCTCATACCGGTGCCGTTGCGAGCCGCCGAGTGAAGCGTGGAAGGGCCAGCGGAGCGACTGCCGTCTCCTTCGACAACATCTGCCATCTTTATTTGATGAAATCCTGCCTCCAAAGCGGGCTTGTGCGCCGAAGTGCTACATGAGCTTATTGGCTGTCGGAGTGCGTCAGACTCCAGACGGGAAAGACTGACGACAAACCGCCCCCATCACGAGACGCTGCTGCGTTTGCGTGCTTTGAAAGGCACTTCTGTCACGTAACAACAAAGCAGTGCACCCTGGGAAATGTAGTGCGGAACACGAACAGCTCTGAACGTAGCTGTTCAATAGAGATGTTTTAAATAGGTTCCAATACTATTAATAACAGAGCATTCACATTTTACATAGAAAATGCTTTATGAGATTCTATTTTTTAACCAATTAGCCAAACATTCAATAAAGCCCTTTCAGAGTTCTGACTTTTTTATTAATAATTTTTTTTATTTTAATGAATTACACTTCTCTGAATAATGTGTTAACTGACTCATGCTTAACTTGTAAACTGGCACACCCCTGTTAATTTACACATAATGAAGTATCCAGGGGCAGATATAGTAAATTGGGGGCCCCAGGCAAATATAGGAATGGGGGCGCTAAACATTTGCACACATTTACCTAGATCAACCTTGAGGTTCCTTATTTGGTTTACCAATCACAGATGCTGAGCGCCAAGTGCCAAGCTGAAGGAGAGCGCGGTAAGATGAATGCTGTGCTGAGTTATATTGAAGCAAATCACAACTTTTTTCTCTCAAATATGCCCATTCTGAGAGAAAGGAAATACAGAGAATATATGTGCGCATGATATTATCTGCATCTGTTTGTCTGCCCCTAGAAACAGTACAGCTGTAAATTTACTTTAAAAACAAGTTGTTGCTGAGAAATAGAATGTTGGGATGTAGTATCAAAATCTTTATTGAAGTAAAAGTTGCGGGTAACATAGTGTTGACAACAAGTGCCAGTAATTTGTGTGTGTGTGTGTGTGTGTTTGCCTGTCAATGAAACATGACACAACCACTGCATTTTTGTGCCTCTGAGCAACATGACGGTGTTTCGTTCCTGAATGAATCATCCGTTTATGACTCGGTTAAACAGTGACTTACTGCCACCTACTGGCGGTTTTAATTTCACATTCAAAGTATCTTTTATTATTTCAATCATTTCAAATATCAGTATTCAAAAACAACGGGCACCTCAAAAATGACTTTATAAAGGTAAAAATAAAACTTCATTTCTATCAGTGTGAAGTGACCACAACAGAATATAAACATTATCAAAACATTTTAGGAGTCAGCTGTCCACAGCAGTCCCCAAGATATAAGCATAATATCACACTCAGCAAAATATAATTTAATTATCCTTATCGATAAAATCTCAGAAAATATGAAGATATTGTTTTTTGTTAAGTGTGCACACGCCTAAAAAAAAGAGTCATCGCCTACCTTTGCCTAATAAGTAAGTCCTTCCCCTGGGAGTATCCAAAGTTAAAAAGTTTTTTTATGAATGGTTTGGAACAATGACAAAAGTGTGACACTTTGGCACTGAAGTTAATAGAAGTGTAAAAACCCACCTGTAGCCACCAGACACCCACACTTAATTTTCTTCTTTCATAATCTTCTTGTCCTTCTTTTTAGCCTGATGCCTTCTCTTGTCACAAATTAATATAGAATCAGGAACAGTTTAGAGATTAGGATGATTCCAAGGGCCCAGAGACACCCCTACCCACCAAATTTCAACCTAACAGTATAATTCTGATCCAACACATAACTACAACGTTAGTAGGTCTATCACCTTTGATTTGTTTATTGTAGTGTTTGTAAGACATATGTGTTTGTAAAGCTCTTTTAAATGTTATTTGCAAAAATACAAACCCATCATGAGAATCTGGAAACCAATTTGAGCACTGTGCACTATTCTTTGATCTAAAACAATGTGGGTTTTTTATTTGGTTACAAGTGAGTGAACTGAAATTAAAAATAAATAAACCGTGTGAACGTAAAAAAAGGCCACCACAAGATGGAGCCAAAATGTTACATTTCATCCGCTCCAATTAAGATGAATGCCTTTTTATCAACGCAGTTATTTGCAGTTTGTCTGATCAGTTAAATGGGAATGGGAACCTTTTGCTTTTTACACCAAAGAAAATCTATGGAATACCCAGAAGGAAAAAAAACAATATGTGTTAAAAGCACAGGTTTTAATGGAGAACATGGAAGGATGATTTATGAAAACTAGTAAACATTTGTGTTAGCTTAATATTAATTATATAGTTCAGAAGAGTTCAGATGCAAAAGCCTCTAAAAAATGCCATCTTGGTCAAAAATGAGATAACGCTGCTAAGTGAATGCCCTTCACACATAGTATATGTTCATCAAGTATATTTTTTAAATAAAATAACTTTTATTTTAATAACTGAGTGAACACTATATATACATCTATATATACACAATGAAACGATTAATTGCAAAAAATTGCATTAAAAATAAAAGTTATTTTTTCTTTTATTGTTTTTATTGAAGGAAGAACAGGGCAAAATAACACATACAAAGATTTGACAAAACTCCACTTAATTTCTTTACTTTTCCCCCCTTTTAATTTACCTATTAGTTTTAGTTTGGGGGAAGTGTTACACCTTTTCCAAAGTATGAGATAATTGGATTCCTTACCGTCTAAAAACGTTTAGTGGATCATCTAAGATAATTTTTTTTTAATTTTCTCCAATCTTAAAAACAGCATCATATCAAAAAAACCATAGTGAAACTAAAGGGGGTTTACTTGATTTCCAATCAAGCAATATTCTTCTCTGGGCCAAAAGGCACGCAAAGGCACAAGCGTCTTGGTGATTATTGGACATGACTGGAAGTACTTTCACTTCAAATGTGCTAAATGCCAGCCTCAAGCCATTTAGAAGTACCAGTACTTACATAGAAACCTATACAAAGTAGCCAGAAAGAATTGCTCATTTAAAAAAAAAAAATCAGACGTACATTACCATAGAGTATATGAAAACGTACTCTTCATATATGGTAATGGTGTGTTATTGTTTTCAAGTTTCCTGCAGGACATATATGCACTGTGTATGCGTAGCCTGTAGCAAGTCACTATATTCTGTGTAACTTGACAGTTCATTGTATGGTAAATATTACGTTAGTAGTGTAGGTGGTTAGGTGAACGTTTCCATCTAAAATGTAAGCAAATAGTTCTAATATATCTGTAGGAATAACCTTATTAAACCTGCAGCCATAAATAGAGAAGAACGCTCACACCAGCATAATTCAAAACATTAAAAACCTTTATTACTGGTTTCAGATATATCATAGCTTTTACAGATAAACACCTCCTGTAGGGAGAAGATCATTTTGTTGTGAAAAATTCATTGCACATCATAGTGAGGCAGCAGACCAGGGTGACATACTCCTGGAAGTCCACAGAGCCATCTGCATTTGCATCCAGATCCTTAAATATCTTGTCCAAAGCGACCTTGTCTTGTGTTTTCTTTGACAAACACAGCATACACAAAAGCGTAATCAGATACTGCCGATACAGTTATGTGCATTAAACAGCTTTTTCAATCGTTGTTATAAATATCTCCATCTATTTGTCTATATTTCTACTGGCCAGTTTATAAAACAGTTTTACAGTTCCACTCACCCCGAATATATCACCCAGCTCTTCTTGGAGCAATTCCTTGAGCTCGCCTTTGCTCAGGGTGGTTTTGTCTCCCTCCTTTCCTGAGTATTTGTGAAAGGCTTTAATCAGCAGAGCCATACCTGTCTGGATATCTGTGAAATGAGTGGGATACAAAGAAGGTATATCATAAATAATCATATTAATAATAAGAAAACAAAACTTGTTGTTTATGACAATATTAGCAGTGGAGAAAAAAGTACAATATAAAATATCTTGCCCAGCAATAATATAGCACACAGAACTAGGCTACAGCCCTTTGGAGGGAAGCAGAAGGGAGAGCAGGGGCGGACCTTAATTGTCTGACGAGCGGATTTTTAAGCACAAGCGGATTATGGCCAACACCCTACATACCCTTTAATTAAGACAGAATACAACTTGGCTTTGTCTCTGGTAATTTGATCCACCATCATCTGCCTCCTTTTGCCTCTGCTTTCTTCTCCAAACCCTTAAACTATTCTACGAATCAAATAATGTCTGAAAAACATATTACCTATATAAACTAAATTACCTTTCAAAGAAACCATGAACCCATTAAACTCTTATAGTGCAGCAGTGAGTTAATTTTAAGCAGTAAAACAATTCAGAACAAAAAAAAAATAGTGTCTTACCTGTTGATGGCATGGTGTTTCTGGAGTTCACAGGGACCAGGAAGTGAAAGAAAAGATGACTGAGCAAGTGAGAACTGAAGGATCAGACCGGTCTTTATATGCAGAGAAATGTCACACCCCCGAATTCACCCCCTCCCACCATAACCGTCCCAACCCTTAACACATAGACACACCTACATTCATGTCCTTCTTTCTTACTCGCTCTCTCTCTTATTTTTCACTTCCTTAAACCACAAAAAGGGGCAGGTGGAGTAGGCACATATTGTCCTTGTTCAGTCCTTAACTATAACTGCAAACTCAAAAAGATTATTACTGATTATTTACTGTGTTCCTCGTCGTGCTTAACAATGCCCTGTAGTTGTTCGAAAATGACTGCAAACCACAGCTTCTTGGGGCTCTATTGCTTTATAGTTGCTAAATGAAGATTTGAGAGCTGGATGCTTACTAATCTGCTTACTGATCTTACTAACAATGCAGTTTTGGTTTTGTATGATGTTGCTTCTTGTCATAGATTATTCATTAATCATTTCAAACACATTTCGAAATACTGTAATACTGAAATTTGAATAGCACTGGGCCAAAAGAAAACACATTGTGAGTCATTGAGGCACCTGAGGAGGTAAATATTCTAAAGCAACTTTACCCCTGAAGGGTGTGTGTATTGGTGCCTTAAAGGTACATATATAAAGTGTATATAGACGGTTTCTTCCACGGCGTTAACTCCAAGTTTTTTCCACGGCGTTAACTCCAACTTTTGTACCTTTTTTCTGAGAGTGTATAGAGCTGGTATTCCTGCTGAGTTTAGCTCCAGTCCAAGAGAACATTAAAGAAAGAAGAAATTAACATTTCAAAATCAAAACTTCAAAATTTACTACAGAAATATATTTTTCTTGCTCTCTCAGTAATGCACATGAGGCCTTTGTTTGTGTGGAGTGGTATTATTTTCATGAAGCATGTAGTTCTAATATATCAGTATGGGAATAATCTGCGTGTACAGTATGTAAGCTGCAGCCACAAACATTATAAACACACATTTACAAAAGAGAACACCCATATATTGTAAGAATGCAGATTTAATTCAAAACATTAAAAACCTTTATTCCTGCTTCAAGATTTTACAGATAAACCCTTTCTGTAAGCAAAAGGCTTTTTATATTTGGTGAAACACTCATTGAATCCAGATCCCTAAAAATCTTGTCCAGAGCTGCCTGGTCAGTGGTTTGCTTTAACAAACACAACATAAGTGTAATCAGAGACATGGTCAGTACAGTGATGTCAATTAGAACGTTACATATTTACATCAGTACTAGCTCACAATATTTTTATTATGAGAGTTAATAAAAAAGAATGTACCCTTTTTATTTATGCTATCATTTAATTAAAAACTATTTTTAATTAAAATGTCATCATAAAAAGGAAATAATATGTCGACTACTGGTCAGTTTATGAAACAGTTTTGCAGTGCCTCTCACCCCTATGACGTCACCCATCTCTGCATTGAGCAGATCCTCGAGCTCTCCTTTGGTCAGAGTGGTTTTGTCTCCCTCCTTTACTGAGTATTGAAAGGCTGTAATCAGCAGAGCCATCGCTGGCTGGATCTCTGTGAAATGAGTGATGCAAAACAGCTGTATAATAAATAATATTAATAATAATAATGAAAACTTATTGTTTACAACATCCATAATGTTTAGATTGATGATTATAGCCAACACCCTGAATATACGCTCATGACAGAACAGAGAGACAGAAAGAGATTTTTGTTATTATTAATTTCATCCACCTCAAACTTGCCTCTACCTGCAGTCTTCCCAACTCAGAAACTCTAAAACGTTTGCCTTAAAATGAATAAAAGACATTTCGGTCAAAAGCTGAAAAACATTTACCATATCTTCCGTCTCGCTTCAAAAAAATCCGAAAATTAAGCCTGCAAAAATGTATGGGATCACATTTTGAACACATCAAACCCTTAAAATACAGCAACAGTACTGCAGTGAGATGCATATAGGTCATGAAGGGGAGATGCTGCAGGCAAAAAACAAAGTTTAAAGCTTTTTGGGGGGCTTTTTTGTTTTTTCTTAACATTTCAAAATGTTTTTTTGACTAGTGAAACAAAAACATCCAAAAGACACTTTTTCTTTTAAATCACTTTATCTATTTGTATTAATAGATTCTAATAACAATACACATTTTTAAAGGCTGTTTTCTCAAAATGAATTTTCCCCCCTACACTGAGCCATAAATCTCCACTTCAGTAGTACTCACTCACACACACACACACACACCAAACTTCTATATCCTGAAGGTTTTTATTTGTTCATAAAAAATGTTTAATGTATTCTGTCCATTCTAAGCATTCTCTGAATTATGGAGTGACAAAAATAAGATTACCCAAAATTCCTTAAAAGAATTAAGAAAACTAAAAGAATTTAAACAAGAATTTTGAAACTGTCATCATCCACTGTTTAGATTTGTGTACTATAAATGTGTGCAAAATAATAACTCATTTGCATCTAAACCCAATTATCAATGTAATCAATGAGCTGAAATAACTATTAGTTAATTAAATCTCATGTGACATGGTGTTTCTGGAGTTCAAGGCAGGGAAGAAGTGCACGAAATTGATGAGAGTCAAAGATGAGCACTGAAAGAACAGATTAAGATTTATAAGCAAATACCACACCCCTAACTCATTCCTTCCCACCGCCCCAGTCCTTGGCACACCTACATTAACTTTTTTTTCGTCTCACTCTGCCCTTTGCTCTCACTCTCCTATTGCTCATCCCATTACCATTCAAACTCTTGTTTACTTAATTATTGAACTTGCAAAAAAGAAACCGATGGGCTTGGCATCTCTCATTATTGTAAGTACCTAACTCAACTGCTCAAACAAGTTCCTAATGGCACACAAACAGCCAAAACCGTGCATATAGACTTGAGCCTTTGGGCAAATTCACTGTCAAGACCTGCCTTGACGTCTTTACTACAAAACGTGTGTCTAATAGTGCTTGAGTTTAAAAATATATATATATTTATTGAATGTTTGGTGGCATACAAAACTATTAATGCAGTTAAATGCAAAACTCTGTGGTAAGATACAGGTGGGCAGTAAGTCTGTTTTTATTAAAGTAAGACAGAAATTAGATTATAACTAACCAACTGTGGCTGGTTGCATAAACTGCTTTACACTAAGCTCATTTCATTTTATTTTACTTATGACTGCAGAATCTAATATCTGCTGACTAGTTCTTCAGACACAGTCTTAACATAGTGGCTATGTATATGCAACTGGTTCAAATGTAGCTACAAGGCACAAAAATCATAAATAGGTCATGAAATCTCACATTGGATTTATGTCATTAATCAGAAAAAGTGCCTTGAATGTATTGAATTAGATTGTGTTAAATTCATTATGGAACCACCCCAGCAGTCATAACCAGTACTGTATGTTTTAAGAGCACAGGCAATTATCTAGTATTCTAAGCAGTGCTAAAAGACAGTAACAGAGACTATATGTTTTCTTATTGCAGTCATGCATGGTTTGTAAAAAAAAAACTAACAAACAAAACTATCTAAAGCTGCTTATCTGCACTAAATGTTGCGGAAGATCAACAACAAAATGTCTATTTGCATGTTTGTGAGTTAATGCATACCTTTTATTGCAATGTTTTATTGAAAAGAAGATAACTTAAAAAGCAGTAATTTTTAGCATTCCATTTGGCAATTTGTCAAATTTGTCTAAGCGTTTTAGATTCTTAGTAAAGATTAAGTCAAATATTATTATATTTTACTCTTCTCTACACAGTACATCCTAAAAAAAATGACATTCTATCCTCTCCAGAACACAAAAGAAGAAATATAATTGTACTAAATTATAAAATAAATTATACTAAAAGATACTGTAGGTCTGCTTATTGTAGTTGTGTGTGTTGTTTTTTTTTAGAAAAACAATGTAAAGCTGATTATCTGCACTACATGTTGTGGGAGAAAACACCTATTTGCGTGTTTGAGAGCCTTTTAATGTATGCCTGACATTGTGATGCTTATTGAGAAGCATGTTAGTAAAGTAGTACTTTTTTGTGAGTGAAGTACATTTTGTGTTAACATTTTGTGTTAATATGAACATGACACCTGCAAGAATGGTGCACCAAGCCTCTAAGGCAGTGGTTTTCAAACCTGTCCTACAAGCACCCCTGCCCTGCACATTTTGCATGTCTCCCTTGTCACACATGATTCCACTCATCAACTCCTTAGTAGAGAGTTCAAGACCTGAGTTTGGTATGTCTGACAAGGGAGACATACAGAATGTGCAGGGCAGGGGTGCTTGTAGGACAGGTTTGAATTTACGTTTACACTTTAGAATTACATAAGGTAGAAATGTGTGTGTTTGATGATACTGTCCAAGTAAGATGATATACCCCTAAAGAAGCAATTCTGTATTTTTTACTGACTGTGCATAGTCAAACAACACTACAGGAAATACTCTGTAAGGACAGAAACCATAAATAAAAAATGCCAGGTAACTAGTGGCACAGTGTAAGATGATGTGTGTTGGGTGTATGCTAGATGTAATTTAAATTATTAGCAACCCACTGGTGAAAATGTAGTTAAAGGAATAGCGAGTGAAGATGAATAGTAGCAAAAAGAATATGTGAAAGGCCTTAAAGAGTACTAGTTTTTCAGGACCAGTGACAGGGTTGGAAATGAAAGCAGTCAGGGAGGGAAAAAGGAAAAAAAGGGGGCGGAGGAGATGCCTGGCCTTATTTAACCTCAGTCTTTATGTAATAAAGTGATGGTGACTCACTGAAGTAGAATTTCTGCTTTTTTTTCTCTTTTTGCCACAGTTGCTCTGTAAACGTTAATATGTCTTTATTTCTCTTAAAAGGATACCAAAAACAGACAATTATGTCATCTTTTACTCATCACAACTGAAACCTTCTTTAAAATGCCTTTTGTCTTATAGAAAACAAAGGAAGTCATGACGTGAGCTTGAGTTGAGAAACTTTACGGTCTCTTTTAAAAAAAAAAAGTTTAAAAAAGCTGTCCCCGGGGTGGTACCCTTACAAAAAGTACAAATATTTACACTTTTAGACACTACTATGCTCCCTTTAGGATGTACTTTGTGAAAGAGGAATGCCACAGTGTCAGATTTGTAGTGTAAAATAAGTAGTGCAACTTTTATACAGCAGCAGTAAGAAATCAAACAAGAACTTGTGATTAAATCTTATGGGCTCTGTGGCCAGTTTCCTTGTGAGTCACCATCCCAAAACATCTATGAGTAAGTGGGACCTCCCTGGTGCCATTTTGACCACGAGTGTTGTTTAGGACCAGCTTCAGACTCTTAGTAAAGTGGGTGGATGAGAGCACGAGAGGAGAGAACATGGCGGATATATTTGTTGTGGGGTTTTGGAGGTTGGTCTTGTGCAGATATGCTTGTTGTTCAAAACATTTGCTCAAAACGCATGGCACTTATATCTTGGATCTGATTAGCCGCAGTTAAACTGAGCCACTTATTGTACTATGTTGACATAGCCAAAGGACAGAACACAAACACCAAGATTTACAACATGAATTTCCCTCCCTTCCCGTTGCTAATGGTAAATACGGACAGCTGCGTCACTAATGAGAGAATAGGGAAACATTTTCATTTTAACAGAAGACACAGTCTCTCTTTCTTTAGAATAATAAACATGCTTCCATTTGAGTCTTGCTTTTTTGTATCATATGCAACAGAACATGTAGAAACAAATTAGTTTAAACTGATGCAAACCTGCACACAGGCACCGCAAAGAATTGAGATCAGGTTTCAAACAGGGAAGTTGACAAACGGCCTGTTTTTCATAAAGGGCAGATAAGATTGGATCAAATTTGATGTAATAAATCTATGCAATTTATTAATTGCAATATTTTTTTGTTAAAGAAGAAGATAATTTAGTATGCCATGTTTTGCTATTTCATGACTTTTCCTAATTGTTTTTAGATATTTCTTAATGGACAGATTTAAGACAGTTTAAAAGCATGCCCTGCTATCGGTTAACGTGTTTAATGAAAGAAATTGCTTCCACAATAGCTTTCTTCCTAAACAAAAACTCAAAATGAGAATCTACTGTCCAAACAGCTGCCACGGGAAGCACTAAGTGACTTCGTTCATCACAAGGTAATTAGAGAGAGTCTGTTTGTGTGACTAAGAGAGTAATTCTGAAACATTTCTAATATAGCCTTGTGTGTGTGGAAGCAATAGACCCTGTCATGCAGCTGAGGTTGTGTGTGTGTGTGTGTGTGTGTGAGTATAATGAGGCCTGGACTGTTTTGAATTTTAGAGCCATCAGTGAGACTTTACATCTCTGTGGTAAGTTTTCTGGCCTTCTCTCTTGCATAATATTAAATGAATGAATCAAGTATTGTGTTGTGTTGATAGTGTTTGTGTAATGATGCTTCCTACAGGAAATGCTTTGTGTTTTGTCATAGCGCTTCTATTCTTCTGTTCTCCTGAATGGAAAATCACACACCATCTTCACACTGGCCCCCACCACCAATGTCTCTTATTTTCTCTTTGTTTTGCTATGCTTCTTTCTACCTCACCCCCTTTCTTTCTCTCTGCGGGCCGATAAATGTAATGTTTTCCTGATGCCAGCTTTATTTCATCTGGCATGCTAAACTTTAAAAAGGAAATCTTCCAGCTTTCAGCTGCATGTTCCTGTGCTATTCCAGTAAAATATTTCCTCTGCTCCTGGGTACTTCAAATGAAGTAATGAAGTTTTGTTTAGTTGCCATTTGCACAGTTTACTCAGGGTGCACTGGCAGCGAAACGCTGCGTTACAATCAGTTTGAAGTGAACAGAACAATGGGACAGAATAGCTACACTGATCATCTACAGAATGTAAAGTAAGCAGACCAACAGTATCCAATTCTATATAATATCAAACGGAACAGTAAATGAATCTGTTTTTATTTATTATTTATTTATATTTAACACTTAGCCAGTCTCATACATAGCAAACCAACTTTCTCTTTTTTTCCACCTTCGAGCTGAACGGGTTTGAGCATGGTGAGAAATGGTACGACTATATAACCGTTCCAGGCTGTTGAATGTTTAAACTGTTGTCTTAAGCGATCATACTTTAGCGTGCTCCAGTGTTTACCATCAGAATCACGCAGAAGAAACCGTAACCATGTCAACTGAACATATACAGCATGGTTTTACAATGAAAACCATTCGGTGCTATGGTGATAAAGAATATTAAATAACATGCTATTCAATTGCATTTTTCCCCTGCAACCCACCGTCCAATCTCACCCCAAACTAATTAAATGATCACATTTCACCACTCTTCTAAAATGCTGTTAATGTAGTTGAGACCCAAAACACACTATTAAGAGAACAGTCAAAAAATGTATGTGTGTCTGTACACCTGTTGTGCCATTTTACCTCACTTTTACCTCATTTTTACATTTCTACAGGATGTTTAGCGGTTTGTTTGTTTGTTTTTTTTTGGTCTTGCTATGCCATATTTATTGCACAGTGGAAGTTATAGGGCACAGTTCAAATGAATCCCTTATGCAGGTATTAAATGTGCAGTACAAATGCAGTAAAATCAGGTCAGTTCAGGTAATACCTGTGCATATTTTATGTTGTAGGACCTACATTTGGACGTTGCTGTCCTTTTTGTTTGTCCCTTCGTCAATAATACATGGTTCCTTGTGTAAAACGATCATGAAATCAGTATGCCTTTGCATTGTGTACTTTGCATCAACCTCGGAGATTAAAGCCCGAGGGTCTGTGCTACTGTTAATGTGGCCCTGTGCACCATTTACCTCCATCTCTCCTACTAATCCATGTTCATGTAAGAAGCCAGTGTTTGACCGAAATTACCTCATACTTTTCATAAAGCAACTCTGAAACCTAATATTAAAACGCTCCTCATATTACAGTCTTTTTTAAGGGTAAGTCACTTTTGTTGCATCAGTTGTATGCTGCTTTGCAAAACAAATGTAGCGTAAATGTGTTTTGCAAACTATATTTCTTGCCTCTAAACATATTTTATTTCATGCCTCTATTTGTCTGACTTTGTCTGCTGTCGTTCTTGAAGTTGAACGGTTGAAACTGTCACCGCAGGTCCACACCCAAATCATGCCACATAGCTAAAAGACAAGAGAAGAATGAAAGGGTGGGACAGAAGCTTGTCAAGATCAGGAATTCAGTGAGTGCATTTGTGGGCTGATGTTGTACACTTCCTGATTTAAATGACTGACCCAAGGCACATTATTCCCTGCAAGTTCTCATGCATCTGAATAGACAACAGATTAGTCACAGCTAGCCCATATTTGAATGCGGTTTAAAGTCATGCATGCACACCTTATGGAATCATCTATTTCTCATTTTAAACATTTAGACAGCCTTTTGCATATGTGTACTGACATTGGAGATAATGACTTTAATAGCTGATCTATAGGCTAATATATAACTTTAGACTACAAGTCAAAAGGTTATACATGCCTTCTCTTCACCCAAAGCAGCATAAATGCTAGGAATACATTAAATCTTTGAATAAATAACAATTGCTTCGTTAAGGTGCTAATCAGACATGGTTTTCACTACATTATGCCTTTTTTCCCAGGTTACATCATGTGGTGTTCAAGTACCAGAGGATTTCTGCCATCTGCTCCGTGTAAACAGGCCTGATCGAGATGCTGTTTGTGTGGTTTGTGTGTGTGTTTAGGAACATGTGGGTGTGTTCACTCTTACATTAGCCTGCTTTACAGGTGCGGAGGACAGGGACTGCACTCTGGGAAAAACAATATATACAGCAGAGAAGCAGCTGTCCCTGCAGAAATCTTCCTGGTAGCATGTTCAGAGGACCTATTCATATAATAATAGGCCCAATCCTCTGTGACCACATTAAAAGTCTAGTATTTTTTACAATTTATGTATATATTATTTTAAATATATATAAAAAACTGATGGTGACATGTGAATTTGTTTTTGATGAACATGTTGAACATGTCCTTTAATTTAGAATTATCATTTACACAAGCTTGTGGAGTTCATGCAAGTGTGGCAGCGGTTCAATTTGTATTTTATGAAGCAACAAGAATACGTTTTGTGTGCGAAAAAGAGAAAAAAATACTTAATTTAACAATTCGTCTTCTCTGTGGCTTTCTGTTTTACCATATAGCGCCATTTTAGGGGTATGTGATTAAAGACAAACTTTTTCTTTGGGGGTGCATTATTTCCTAAATAAATGATACCTAAAGTTTAGGTAAATAGTTAGTTAATAGTGAAATTGGACCCTAAACTGAAGTGTGACGAGAATATGGTTAGTTGAAAGAACTGTTTCAAGTCTTTCCTTGTATCATTACCTTTCGAGGTTGTTATTAGTAATAAGTCTAATGAATTACTTTTTTTGGAGAGAGTTATCTGTACAGTAATGTATTTACACTGTTGAAGATGTAATTAGTAATTGCTTTTCTTTACGTTGTGCATTTGTTTAATCAATAAAACAAGCATTTACATGTTGCTTAATGTCATATTCATATTTACTTTAAGAACTACAGTCATGTAAGAAAAGGATTAACACTGGGTGGACGAAACACGTTAAAACCTGCTTCTTAAGTATACTTAAACTACTAAAGCTGCTATTATGCAACAGTAATATATTACTCTCTTTGACTAGTAAATTAGGAATTTGAATATTGACGCTTTTTTTATTTTTATTACAGCTTTACCTTTAAACTCGAGTCTGTAAATGTGACATATAACTGACTGATCACTGACAACAATCTTTGCTTGCAAATAAGCTTGATGTCCTAATCAAAATGGGCAAGGTATTTGCTTTTGAATTGCAGCAGTACATTCAATTTGAATAAGTCAATTTAAAATGAGTTACTTCAAACTGAACTGCCTGCGCTCCTTTGCAGCACACCTTTGTTTGATCTGGGCCATTATGAAAAACATAAATGGTAGGGCAATGTTTGCTTACATTTGAGGGTTGGAATTATTTTCTTAAAATGCTATGTGACTTTAATGTGCACTGAATGATTTAATGTCTTTACTCATGAGGTAAAAAAGTTTATTCAAACAAGCTATCGTTTTTTTTTTACTAAAAATAGAAAAAAATATATATTTTAGTCTTTAGTTCTCAGAAATGGGCTTTTGTACTTCTCAGAAATTACATTTTAAGTATACTTGACTTATACATTAAGTACATTAATACTTGTGCTCCTAATCCATGTTTTATTGTTATATGGTAGGGGGTGTAGTGGAGTACACATCTTCTGTACAGAATAAAAAATTAAATAAAATAAAAATGAAGAAAACCGAAATAGCAGGTGCTTTCATGTGTAATCTAACATGATCGACAGACATAAAACTGTGTAACATTCTGAAATAAAATATCGACGAATGAAGAGGTAATAATGACTCGTGTCACGTTTTACTGCTTTTAGGTAAGGGTAGCCAAAAGTTTTTTTTTGACAAATTTTTTACCTTTACAAAAGGTAATACAAATAGCTTACAGCAAATTGTGAGCTTTTCTTAAGGTTATTGCACATGTGACAGAGAGTCATTATTGTCAAATAATGCTACAAAGCCATTCTCCTAAAAGAACATATTTGCATGCACGTTTGCATTGAGCAAGTAGGTCAACTGCACAGAGCTTCATTCAAGAAGTGTGCAGAAAGTCCAACCCAATCTCATAACCAGTTAGGTGGCAAATTTGTGCTAATTCATACAAATTCGTATGACCACACTTGCACAATTTTGCACGATTTGTCTAAACCCCAGTCACGGGTAGGTTTAAGGGCGGGGTTGGGTGCAAATTCATACGAAGTAGCAACTCATAAAATACATATTACTTAGCAAAAATCGTGAATTTGTACGAATTAGCCACCTCGGGAAAAATATGTATGAATTGCCGTGAGACTGGGTTGAAAAGTCACTTTTTTTTTTTTTTTTAAAGACTTGTATACATATAAAATAATTGTGTTTTATAAAAGCATATCATGGAGTGATATCACGCCCTCCAAAAACCCATACAATATTAAAGCCTAGCATGCATTCATTTAAATCAACTTGTGTGCTAATATTTCCCTTAAAACATTGCATAGCAATTATTGATGGACCTATATTTTGTTTTTGCATATTAAAAGGAGTTATGTGAAGTAACATGAAATCATGAATGCTGTCATTTAGTTAAAGGATGACATATAAATGAAGTGAAGTGACATGAGGGGTGACAAGAGGTTTTTATTGGTGTGCAGAAAAAAAAAGTTACACTAAAATGTACATTTTACTGTTTGTTAGGCAGGACAAGCATTTTTCACAACACAATTAGAAATTTTTCTTACTAGATAAACTACTAAATAGCATTACAAAAGACTTTCCATGCATTTAACCCATTTTTCCAGTGCCTGTCTTACAGCATTTAAAATGCAGCATCATTACATATCATAGAGAGAGATATTTTGGCAGCTTGTAGAAGGCAAGTATCTACTGCTTCAGGAGTGTAAAGGATGCATGTTCACTTATCCTGACACCCCCTGCCCCTTCCTCTGCACTTGTCCTTGCCGTGCTTCTTTTTGTAGTAGGCCCTGGCTATGCCAGCAATACACTGGCTAAATTCACGAAAGTTCACTTCACCATCATGGTTCTTATCCAGGTCTTCCATGACCTCCTTAATATTGTCTGGATCCACTTTATCCTGAGACAGACATAGAGGGAGGAATGTCAATGCTGTAATTACTTGCATACCACTCATAGCTGTTTTGCAACAAAAAAAAAGAAAAAGAAAAAAGAGGAACAAGTAGTGGAGGCATTGTGTACAACATGCTAAAAAAGAATGTTTGCGAAAGTTTAAGATGGATGAAATATAGAGCCTCAGGCATGCATGTTATGACTCATTAGGGTAAACCCCCTTTCATGCCAGGTTGCCAAGCTAACACTGCACAACAAACGCACAGCATTTGATTAAAAAATAGATTTGTTGCAACGTGTTGCACTTCCTCCAACCAATAGCTTTCTTGCTCACAGCTGCATCGTTTTCTATGCATCTCTCTACTTCTCACCTTAAATTCAGGACTGGAAAGTTGTGCTTTGATTAGCTGTCCGAGTTCAGCATTACTGAGTTGGGTTTTCTGCTCATCTGTGCCTGCATATTCCTCAAAAACCTCCACTATGGCCACAATAGCTTGTTCCAGCTTAGACATGTCTAAAATAAAACAAAAGAAAGAAATCTTCACATGCACTAATGCCAGTCAGCACCTCTCCATGCATGTTTATCATCCAGAAAGAAATTCTTTAGCCAATGCAAAACAACAAAAATACCCACAAAATTATGGATTGCATTTATATAAACCTTCTCTGTACTATTTTTGCAGCTCCGTCCTTTTATTTTCTCTCTTTTTCTATGTTCTTTTACCTACCTTGAGTGTGTGATGTGTTCCTGGAGAAGTTAAGCAGATATTTAGTTGGAGTAAATCGTCTGCTGCTTTTTTAACTCCACGGCACACACAATGGCAGGAATGAGTCATTCTTGTGCTATGATGGATCTGTAGCACACCCAATATGAGACTCACTTATACTTCTTTATTACACTTTTTAGCTTTAAATATCACATTCTGATGGGTTTGACTCAGCTAGTTGATTATAGTAACTAATAAGTAAACAAACAAAACAGGGGATCTCCCTAGTCAGACTGGGTAATCTGAGTCATATTTTAGCTCTCTCTTCAGGGCGTTGCCTCCCCCGAACGCCATATTTCCATGTTTTTGATGTGAATGGACAAGCTTTAAACTTTCTTTTAGAAATGTTTCAGATTCAGCATTTATGATAAAGATAAAAGGCTCATTGTGCAGCTGTGACGCTGTTGCTGACGTTTTTGTGAAGGTTTGAATCACAAGCTTCAAGTGAAGCTTCGGGTTTGGAATAAACAGAGGCACACTTATCCTCTAAATCTAGTCTTCAGACATCAAAGAATGCCTTATATTTGCAAAATGTTTTTTGAAATGAGACTACCTGAATGCTTTACATGCAGCTGTACACAAAAATGCAAACAAAACTAAAAGCCATCTGCAGACAATGAAGCATACGTGCACAAAACCACATACTAGACAAAGACTGCTCAACTTCATGAAAACTGATGGCTGCTCGGTTGTGCAGCAACAGGTTTATTTAGGATCCTCTTTAAGCTTTTGCTTTACGAGCGAAATGCTGAGACACTGACTCATCAGCCGTGAGTGTCATAATGTATTGATATTGGATCCTGAAAAAGTAAACACCCGGATAAACAGACCACACCCTTTTGAAATTGCTTAACCTAACATACTTTTTACGGATGATAACAGAATATATATTTTTATCTCCATTAAAACAAACTACTAAGTCCATGTCAATGTCACAATTGACAGATTTGTAGACTGTAAAGGGTGTGTACGGTTAAGTGTGTGTTATTTAACCCTCTTTTGTTCAAGGCCAGTTCTTCTGTAGTGTCTAGTAAGCATATATGCACCTCCGGTGTTTTTACTGTAGTGCACAAACAAACACACACCTAGATAAATATGCACACAAATATTCACACACACACACACACACACACTATGTATAGGTGCCATAGACATGAGGAGGATCCATCATGGACGATAATGTAAAA
>JAUMHI010000058.1:9404543-9451449 GCA_032359435.1 Enteromius unitaeniatus | reverse complement strand
TTAAAGCCACAGAAAACTATGCCTGAGATTTACAATTAAATTTGAATGTGTACGTGAATGTCTGTATGTAAATGAATATAACAGCGTTCCTTTAAGAGACTTACGAACGAGAAATTCCTAAACTTCGTGGGACAGACACACCTTAAACTAACCTAAGAAGTTTCTGGATAAAGGGGATTTTAGAGGACTTGAAACCAGCTAAAATAAGCAAACCTCCCTTGTGAAAAAGGCATACTTGTATTGTGTTGACTGTGTGCTTGCAGAAAACACAGTGGGAAATTATTTATATTTTGAGCTGCAATATTTTACTTACTTTTCAATAGGCTACATTCATGCTTATATTGAAAAAAGAAAATCTGAATATATGTTTTTTACAAGCAGGAACAGCTCTCTAGCACTCCTTCCTACCATTTCCTAAGTGAATGACTCAATGATTTCTCAATGTGTCTCGCCTTACAACACAACCTGTTTTGCTCTCAATTTTGGAAAGATTTGAGAAAAGGATACTCGCCAGGCTGTTATTTTTAAGGGCAGGGCTGCTGATAAGGCTTGTTCCAGTCTGCACAGCAGGTACGAGGGGATGTCTCTACCCAGCACTCAGGAAGTGCCTTTGACCGTTTACTCTATGTGAGAAAATATACTTAAAGTGACCAACAAAACAACATAAGCTATGGGCGTTTGGTAACAGCATTACTGTGGACATGCTGTACAGTAACAGTAGGGAGTCAAAATGTTTAGCCTGAATTCATGCATTCATTGCACTAAAGACCTAATGAACCAATATTTCGAAGACAAAAGGCTAAACAAATGGAAGGTTACTCAAACAACTTGTGTAAACTTATGGAAACTCTATCAGTAGGAATGGGAAAAGAGGAAGAGGGCGATGGTCATGGGTGGATGACACATGGTGTTTGGAGTGGGTGATTGTGTTGTCATAGTAACATGGTGAATTCCATTCAAGTAGAGCTCTGAAGGGTTTTCACAAACACAATTTTCTTAGCATTCTTTTCAAGCTAGGGCATGACTTTTTCTAAGTGGACCAAACAATAATTTGGACCACAAAAGGCTAAAACAGATGTACATATGTTCATTAATGCAAATGAAAATAAATAAAGCTTATTCCAGACGTATATTTATTAATGTTTAAAGCATAAACTTGCATAATTTTATTCACCTTCTCATGAAACAAGAATTCATATGTTCAGTTTGCATCGTGATTTCAGGAAGTTATTAGATATTTGTATTGTAAAAGTGCAATCAACATTTAATGGCCTTTTAAGGCCTTAATAAGACCTTTTGAAAACACACAGAAAAGATAAGACTTGCGTGAAAATTCAGTGCTTGTGTTCATACAGCCTGCAGAACTTGATTATAGCAGTTTCACAACTATCTGGTTTTAATTAAAAACACACTGAACAAATATTTGGTTGAGACCCATATTTTTTTAATTCCGTGCTATTTTTTAATCTGCAGTCTGTCCTTTAAGGACTGAACAGAATGGAATATTTTTGCATGGTCAGTAGCAGGACTGAGTCTGAGCTGAGAGTCCCAGGATGCATTGTAAGGCAGTTAGCCAACACAGTTTATCATACACAAAGGGTGGACAATAAAACCCAGGACAATAAAAATCACTTTCCGGATTCAGGTGCGGTCAGGTTTTAGCTCTGTGAATCTATTACCCATCTATACAAGTCTCCTAATTCAACGGATTCCTATTTCTAACTGACATTTTGCTGAGCAGTGATAAATGGGACTGCATCATTAGCCATGTGGAGTCTAAAAACAGGAAGAAAAGCAAAATGGCACATGTATTCTTTCACCAATTTTTAATAACAAAGCCCTTAAACAAAATATATTGTAAACAGAACCAAAAATCACACATCTATGAATGGTACGACCAAATGTGTTATCTTTCAGTGTGAATGGAATGGATAATAAAAAGGTCTGCTGTTGGCAAACATGTCAGGTTTTGTAGTTTCAGCACATTACGATCCGGAAGCTGAATGGGGGACTGCGATAGTGACGGGATGAGGTAAGCGCTTCAGTTCTTCCTTTTGCCCTTGCTGGTGGGTTTGGCGGGAGTCAGAGCAGGTGCTGCCTGGTAAAGAGCGGCTGACACTTTGTTCATGTAGTATAGCGCGAAGACAGAGAAGATCAGGCTATATGAGAGAGGACAGAAAGAAAGAGCAAATAAACTGTGGCCAATTACACATTTGTGATCCAGGACAACAAAACCAGTCGTAAGTGTTCGTTTTCAGAAATTGAGATTTATACATGATCTGAAAGCTGAATAAATAAGCTTCCCATTGATGTATGATGTATGTTTGGATGGATAGGGCAATATTTGACCGAGATACAACTATATGAAATACCTTTAAATTTTCCAAATGAAGATCTTATCAATGCATATTACTAATCAAAAATGAAGTTTTAATATATTTTTGGTAATAAATTGACTAAATACCTTCATGGAACATGATCTTTACTTACTATCCTAAGGAGTTTTGGTAAAAAAGAAAAATCAATCATTTTGACCCATACGTTGCATTTTTGGCTGTTTCTAGAAATATATCCCAGCGACTTAAGACTTGTGGTCCAGGGACACATTTAGTTTATAAAGGTAAAGACTTTTCTGCGGTAATCAGTGACTACAAATACCAATAATAGCCTGACTTACCATGTTGTCACACACACGCGGTGCACCAAACCAGACGCAAACAGAGAGAGGCACAGGCACACGGCAACTACGGAGAGAGATGAAAGTACAGATATTAATTATTAATAAAATCAGTCAAAATCCAATTTAATTTGTATAACAAATGTGTTTAATTTGTTCAAACGCCACGCCACGTTCAAAAGTTTGGGGTAAGAGAGATTTTCAGGACTGCATTTATTTGATCAAAAAAACAGTAGTACTGTAAAATATTACTATAGCTATTACAGTTCAAATGTTTTGCTGTTTGAATATGTTTTTAAATATAATTTATTCCTGTTACTTTCAGCAGCAGTTACTCCAGTTTCACACGATCCTTCAGAAATCATCAGAATAATATGCGGTGCTCAAGAGACAACTGTTCTTATAATTAATCTTATATTGTTATGTAATCTGTGATACATTTCATCGGGATTCTGAGTTTTTGCAACATCATAAATGTTTTCACTGTCACTTTTGATCAATTTTATGCACCCTTAATAAACATTCACTTCTTTCAGAAAAAAAACAAAACAAAAAACGTTGAGCCCAATCCATTAAATGGAAGTGTATAGCGCACGCATCTGAACTTTCTGCAGGCAAGGAAGAGAATACACCAGACAATGTCAGTACAACATAAAGCATACGAACAGTCCTATGCATATTCTTTCTTGCACTTACTCTCTGGGAAGATTTTGGCTTGGAAGCCTTTGCCAAAGACGAGGTTCTCCAGGTTATTGAAAGCCTGTAATTGCGAGTTAAGAACTAACAGAAAACAAATGTGCAACATTTAAGTCATGTTGAAGTTACACAACTAGGGCTGTTGCATAACAAAGCATCAGAAGGATACAGTAAGAGAGCAGACAAACAGCACTGATCCTAGGAAGCCCCCCAGAATGGTCAGCCACTCTGAAGAGCCCAGCTGCCGACTGAACATCTGCATTCCTGCAAACACCAGCACTGACAGCAGACTGGACAACACCAGGGACATGCTTGTGTTCACCGCTGTAAAACCAGAGAGAAAGGCCAGGTGAAAAACTTCGTGGAAGCACCAGTCCAAAAATCAAAGTCATGCTAGTAATACTTAGATTTCATTGGTATGCCTTATTTAAAAGAATTTTAATATTTTGCCATTACATTTGCACTAAGGTTAAGTTTAAATACATGTCATTTGCATTTTAATTTATTAAGAATTCCGAAAAATAAATAAGCGTATTGCTTTTGGCGAATATTGTGGACATTTGGTTCCGCGGCGGAAGTGTTCATTACGGAAGCCTTTTAATCAGCAACGAGAGCAGAAAAAAACTTTGATCATCTGTTGCTCAGCAGAAAAGAAACACTAATATACCAGAACGAAAGCAAGCAAAGCAAACAAACGTCAAGTGGAAAATCGTATTATGGATCCACTACAAAAGCAGACAAATCTGCAAGAGTTTTTGACACGTCAGTGTACGCTCTTCAAAAGGTTCCGTGTGGAAACAAACACTGCAGCTACAATGAGCTACAATTTTCATCATTTGTTTGCTTTTAGTGCCTACTAGCTTATATAAAAATAGTACGCATCCCTACAATACCTTATTTGTGGCGTTCTTCTGCCTTTTTCTACAAATTATGTGCTGAAAATGCGTGAAATGTTTCAGCATGAGTTCGCGGTGGGCTAAACTTCATTCAGACTCTACAATGATTTGTGCTTTTTTTCTCAAGCACAAAGAAACGAATCAACCACATTTCAACACACTGCTACGTTTTTTTAATTGATTTATATATATATTACGATTTGCAGCGGGCGTCTGTTTTACGATTAATGGCTAAAAACTTAACGCGAGTCCACAGGTGAACTATCTGTGCTATTTCATATTCATGCGTGCAAAACTACAACAGTGCCTATCCCGAATAACTCATTTAAAAGCTACACTCACCCATATTTGACAGCTGTAAGGCTGAGAGGCTTTTGTAAGGCTCTTTTCAGTCCCAGGGCCAGCAGAGCAGAGATGACGCGACGATAACGTCTAAAAACCGTGCCAAGTGCGAGTCCCCCCCCAACAACCCTACAGCTCTATCTAGTGGACAAAGCGAGTAGTACACTCACAATCACATGATGCTGAAATATTTTCATTAAAGGGAAGATTTGTCCACGCCGGAATGGATTTTTCGTAATAAACTTGTAGAGAATTGTCTTAAAACACAAACAGTGTAGGCAGCCATCTATTCCTGAATATATATATATATATATATATATATAATTAAAGCAACACAAAAAGCACGCGTTTTAAAAATAAAAGCTATTATATTATAATGTTAGATTATATTATGTTATATTATATACTGCGGTCCACTCTCGACTGTACGCTCAGCATCCCTGCGCATGCTCAGACTGATCTCCCCACAAACATCTCACAACATCCATCGACTACATGATGGCTCAAGATTCGTCAGAACAGACCACAGCAAGCACTGTTGGAAAACCCCTAAATCAACGTGGACTGGGTTAAATTGGACCTCTCATATATATATATATATCATACACAAATAATATCATTAGAACTTAAAGATTCGTCTTATAGCCGTCAATTTCAGTCGCAGGTACCACCATTTCGGTTTATCTCGCGGTGTGCTGATCCCAGTAAGCTGTTAGTTGTGTTTAATGATTCTATAAATAAAAAAGGACACTCGATAATAGCGTTATTTCATTTGATATTAATTTAAGCACCGGCATAGAAGCAGCGATGGCAGATGCGGAGTTGCAAACCTTTACATCCATAATGGACGCTCTCGTGCGCATCAGCGTAAGTAGCAACATTTGCATCGTCAAAACCACATATGTGCACGTTATCTGTGATTTGCATGCGGTGGTACTAACACTCGAACGCACGTCATGTTTATACGAAATGGGACATTTCGGTGTTTTTCCACAGCCAAATGTAAAATAGCGTTAAAATAGCCAAAGCAAAAAAAAAAAATCTTTATTGAGAGCATGCATATAATTTCCTCGGAATGTAGAGGAAAACACCAGTAAGTGGAAACCGATTCATCATTTTCTTAGTACTGACAGGCGTGTAGGCCATTTCTGATTTTCCTCTGGTATTATGTATTTGCTTTCACTCGTGTAGGCCTAATATATAACAGAATACGATGATTTATTTCACCGTTAATTTAAGGTTGAATATATTTAATCTACCTTAGTATCGTATTGACGCATATAAGACGTTGATACAACGTCTACAACGTTGATTAAATGACTTGAAGGTAAAATAGGGAAGGCTTTTTAAATCCAAGAAAAGGTAAAAGGCCTATCTCTGTCGATGGACATGATGCATGTTGCCATAGAGACGGGATGCAGGAGGCCATGAGAGCTTCTGTGGGAAACGCCTGCGCGAGGGGCACGTGGAGTAAAGACGGATGGGCGAATTTAATTATTTGAATGGCTTATTGACTAAATTAAATGTATATGCTGTCAGCAGTGGGGAAAATAAAAACTGAGCACAAAACCGGCTTAAAATAGCCAAAAATTGATTTGCTGGCCTCCCAGGCTGGTCTAGAGGGGATTATGGCTGGCTGGCTTCAAGACCTTCTTGCTAACCAGCTAAACTAGCTGAGCACCTGCCTGCTAGGATGAGTGTGTTAGGATTTTCTTTGCATTTGATTTGAAGCAAAAAATACATATTGGAAAACCAAACAAAATAAAGGTACAAGATGAAGGTGTGCACTAGTGAAGATCTGGCGTAAATGAACGATGATGAATGAAATCAGAACGCAGATTTCACCAGAAATTCTTCTGTTGAACAAGATTATTTAAATAATGTGTTGAATTTACGAGGACTAACAGCTTTAGCAAAACCACAAACCCTCAGTTAAACTCGAAGCTCACAGCAGGTCTGTCTTTAAAGGTTATCATTCAAAAGAACTCTATTATCATTTCTTTCATTTAGATTGTACTGGTGTTGAATTGTATCATGATTGTTTAGGGGTATGACCAATTTGGAAAAACAGGCTAATATGAAGCTCAGGGGGTTGGAATTTAAATAATCCAGATTTCTGTAACCTCTATCTTTATTACAGAAGCCAATATCAAGTTTTTCAAGTTTGATGAGTGACACTGAGTTGCGTTTCCACACACTAAGAGATGTTTGAACACAACTCACAAATATTTCATTAAGAGTATGAATAAAACGAAGCTACTGCAAATGTCAGTCATGTTTTATCTGAGTTATGATTTGAATATTGCATACAATGATTTGTTGTAAAAACATTGTGACATCAGTACTGCAAAAGTAGACTTAAAAAAGGAGGTTTTGGCAGGGGTTTTAATATGGCTGTTTGTGTGTGTTGATGTTTGATATGCACATCTTTCTCTTGATATGCAAATGTTCTGACCTTTATGAGTTGTGGCTAACCAATTTCCATATTGTTTACCTTGCAAAAACTCCATAGCACAATGCATAATTAATTTCAGTTTTTAAAATGGGAAAAAAAAAATATATATATATATAGATATAGATTATATATCTTTATAGATTATATAGATATAGATATGGCTATGATCAAGTCTATGAGTATCAACATAAGCTATATTGTAAAGAGCTTGCATGACTGATTAAATGTTTTCTTTTGCAATTTGTTTAATGAACTCTGTCTCTTTCTCTGTCTAGTCCAATATGAAGAGCATAGAGCGAGAGCTGCACTGTCCAGTGTGTGAGGAGATGGTGAAGCAGCCGATAGTGTTGCCTTGTATGCACAGTGTGTGTGTGCTGTGTGCAGCAGAAGTCTTGGTTCAGAGAGGATACCCTCCACCCGAACTTCCCCCAGAGCCCAACACTCCCACCTCAAGCCCCATCACACGCTCTCCCCGACAGACACGCCGGCCTCCACCCAAAACAGACCGCCTAGACCGGGTGATCAGAACAGGTTTGTCTCGTTATCAGACACTGAGATCAAAATCAAGAGTGCTGACATTTAATTAAATGACATTTTGTGACGCTTGATTCTGATTCCAATCAATTGGTTGCTCAAGTATTTTTATAGTGAACACTAAAGTGTACACTACCATTGAAAATGTTAGGGTCGGTAAGATTTTTGTTTTGCTCACCAAGGCTGCATTTACTGGATCCAATATTGATATTTGTTAATTATATCCGATATTTGTTAAATATTTAAGTAACATTTACAATGTTAACATATCTATTAAATAATATTTATAGAATAGTTTGAATAATTATACTGCTTTTTATCTAGTAAAATAAGTTTAACAAGTTAGCAGCATGACTGTTTAATTATTAATTTATTATGATAATAATATTTATTTAATTTAACATTTAAATAGCATTTAAAATGTTGAAATAGCAGCATAGTTTTAGCTCTGCGCAAAAGTTACTGTATCATGTAGATGTATTGCATTAGTGCAGCACTTTGCTGGTGTAGCAGCCGTGATGGGCTGATTCTGAAAGTGTCAGCACACAGCGGGCCTTTAGATTCTGTTCTCTTTCTGCATTGATTAGCTTTTCCTTTCTTCTTCCTGCCTTAGATTTATTGGGGTTTAAAGAAGATTTAAAGTTGGAAACAGCTTTTTCAAACTGTATCTTTTTCTTTTTGTGCAGTGTGTGGGACACATCCAGGACGCAGGCGTAAAGACACCCCGCCTGTGATCATGCTGTTCCCCTGTCCCACCTGCGGAAAAGATGTGGAGCTGGGAGAGAGAGGGCTTACAGACTGTCTGAGAAACCTTACGCTGGAACGCATAGTGGAGAGGTCTCTCTCTTTCACACGCAAACACACAAACTCCTGTTAAATATTCCAGTTACTGAGCTGTACAATGCAGAAATGTTGTTATACTGGTTTTGAACACTTGATGAGATGTTCTGAACTTGCATCTATTCATAGTCACATCACCAAAGAGATTGACAGCTCACAGAGTACGTGGACCAATGAAATCAACTTACATGGCAAAGCAGAATGAAGTCAAAAGGAGGAAGCTAAAAATATTTAGTTTCCTTTTAGTAAGAGCATGCATGACTTCCACTCGAACCCGATTAGAAATGGCACCTTAAGCAATCAACCTCAAGCTTTCAAATGCTTTGTAGGTTGATTTACAGCTTTTTAAAAGCAAGAGAAAAAAACTGAAAATGTAATCCAAAACCTGCATAACTTTTCTGCCTCCATGGAACACAAAAGGAGACATGTTTGAATGATACATATTAACCAAATAATGAGAGTGAACAAGGTCTGTTGGGCTCCAAAATAATAAAAACTCAGTACAAGTAACATAAAACTAGTTATGCAATTTATTCCAAGTATTTGGCTTTAAGTGAAAAACGTCTAAGGTTACGTAGGTAACCCACATTCCCTGAAGGAGGGAATGGAGGCGTTACATATGGGATCTTGCATGAGACCAATCGTCTTCAAATCTTGAGAAAAGGTCAATGAATATTGTCGTGCAATAATTAATAATAATAAGCCAGGTGCACCTTATCACAGCGTGAGTATAAGTAGTCTGCACGTAACCTTCCCAACGGCCTGGGGGCCAATTAGGTGCCCCGTCGAAATGCCAACTTCTACATTTCCACAATTTTAAAGTTGAAGCATGGGTTGGGGGGCGGAGACATGAAAAGAGTTCTTACATGGAATTTCAAGGAATGCACTATATCGCTAAGTAAAGGGAAAGCCTTCTGGCTGACTGTGGAACAAATTGTAATTCGCCACAACCCACTGTCTCGCCCAGCCCGCAGCTCTACAGATATCTGCTAGAGAGGCACCGTGCGTCAACACTGAGGTGGAGGCAACACTCCTTGTGGAGTGGGCTCTCAGACCTAGGGGGCACGGCTCTCCCTGGTATAGATATGACAGGGAGATGGCTTCCACCACCCAATGGGCCAGCCTCTGTTTGGAGACAGCATTCCCTTTCTGCTGACCTCCAAAGCAGACAAAGAGCTGCTGAGAGCGTTTGAAGCTCAGAGTGCAGCCAACGTAGAGGTGGAGTGTGCGTACTGGACACAACAACTCTAAGTTAGGGTTAGGTGATCTACCTGATTTTGGAAGGGTGTAGTAGGAACCTTGGGCACGTAGCCAGGCCGAGGTCTCAGTGTTACGTGAGAGTCAGCCGGGCCGAACTCTAGGCACTCTTCGTCGACAGAGAAGGCTTGGAGATCCCCAACCCTCTTGATGGAGGCCAGAGCAATCAGGAGTGCTGTCTTCAGCAACAGGTATTTCATCTCGACTGATGATAAGGGCTCGAAAGGAGCTTGCCGCAGGCTGGTTAAGGCGACGGCAAGGTCCCAAGAGGGTACTGAGGGCGGTCTCGGGGGATTAACCCGACACGCACCTGTAAGGAACCTAACGATGAGTTGGTGCTTATCTAGGGGTTGCCCCTCCACTGCATCATGGTATGCTGTGATGGCAGCAACATACACTTTTAGAGTTTAAGGGGACAGCCTGCGCTCCAACTTTTCCTGCAGGAAAGAAAAAGCACAACTGCAATCGAACATCTCTGTGGGTCCTCTTGGCGTAAGGAGCACCAGTCAACGAACAGACCCCATCTCAGAGCCTGCCTTGTTGAGGGAGCTCTAGACTGAGAGGTGGTGTTAATCACAGCTGCTGGCAAGCCGGAGAGGTCTGCCGCGTCCCGTCCAGTAGCCAGACGTGCAGGTTCCAAAGATCAGGTCGCAGGTGCCAGATCGTGCCCATCCCCTGAGAGAGGATGTCCCTCCTAAAAGGGATTTTGAGAGGGGCTGCTGCGAGGAGCATTAGGTCGGCAAACCAGGTCCGGGAGGGCCAGTATGGCGCTATCAGCAGAACCTGCTCCTCGTCCTCCCTGATCTTGCACAGGGTCTGTGCAAGGAGGCTCACTGGGGGAAAGGCGTACTTGGGCCCAGGAGGCCAGATGTGTGCCAGTGCATCCCTGCCGAAGGGGCGCGTCGGCGAGGGAGTAAAACAGGCGACAGTGGGAGGACTCGGGGGAGGCAAAGAGGTCTATCTCTGCCTCGCCAAAGTAGCTCCAGATCAGCTGGACTGCCTGGGGGTGGAGTCGCCACTCTCCAGGGTGGGTGGACTGCCGTGAAAGCTGGTCAGCTGCACGTTTTCAGCCGCATCTGACTTCACAGGAGCAGATGGTGGCGAGTTGCGACATGCAGCGGGAGCGTAGACCACCCTGATGGTTGATGTACGCAACGGCTGCAGTGTTGTTTGTCCGGACGAGCACGTGCTTGTGGAGCAACACCGGGTGAAAGCGACGAAGGACCAGAAGCATGGCCAGCAACTCGAGGCAATTGATATGCCACAGCAGTTGAACACCTGTCCAGGTGCCCGAGGCTGCTTGCCCGTTGCATACAGCACCCCAACCCGTGGTGGAGGCATCCGTGTGCACCATGACACGCCTGGACACTTGTCCTAGAGGTACTCCAGCCCGTAGAAAGGCAAGGTCTGACCACAGGCTGAACATGCGGCGACACTCCGGTGAAACGCCAATCCGGAGAGTACCACTGTGCCATGCCCATCTCGGGACTCAGTCATGTAACCAACGCTGAAGCGGTCCAATATGGAGGAGCCCCAGCCCAGCGGCCAGCTCAATGTCGTGCCAGCCTAGCATCGTGTGCTTCGGCCGGGGACAGAGCTGATGTCCTCGGTGATGAGCAGCCTGAGGCGGGGCGCTAGGGGTTTTGGCATACTCCCCGCGTGGTAAGATGTGACTTATGGCCTCAGCCTGCTGCTGAACTGTCGAGACCTTCTGGGCAAAGTAGCCGCACAGAGTTCCTGCATCGGGAAACACCATGGCGCAACTACAGATTGTGGCAGAAGTCTGCAGGGCTTTTACACCCAACAGAACATTCTCCACAGCCACCACGCGATCCCCAGAAAAATTGCCGCCGGCGAAGAAAGGCAAACTCCAACAGGAACTCTTTTATTTGTCCGTTTCTTTTTATCAGACTTGAACTGCAATGAAGCATTCAGACAAGGCTCCGAAAGCGAAAAGCTGCATGTGCATTCCAGCCGTGCCCTCTTATACATGAACCTGTCCTGTGAACTTTTTCTTAAATCATAGAAACATGATCTATTTTGTCTTCCGCACCGTCATGTGTGGAGTTTCGCACGTGACTTATGATATATGACACAACATGGGTTATGGAATGTAAATAAAGAAAAATTTTAAAAGACATTTAAAATTAGGTTAGATTATTAAACTATTTAAATTAGGGCATGATGTTCTTTTCAACATTTATAATAAATAAAGTAAGTTAGTAAAATGTAAAGGTAGGTAATATATCAGTCTCTCCTCTCACATTGAGGATAAACACTTCAGGGTTGAACATTGTTGAGAATCTGAATGTTTTAGACAGCTGAGATTCATCTACTTCAGAATACACCACCAACACACACATGCTGTGTGCACATATGAATTTATGATAAAATTAAACAAGCATGCAAACATAACCCAAGCCAACAAGTGTTTATTCTTCAGATTAGCCTGATGTTATTCATTTCACTGTCTTTCTTTGTTGTTGTGTGCAGGTACAGGCACACCGTAAATCTTGGCAGCATGGCTGTCATGTGTCAGTTCTGCAAACCTCCTCAGGCTCTGGAGGCCACCAAAGGCTGCGCTGACTGCAGGTCCAACTTCTGTAATGAGTGCTTCAAGCTGTACCACCCCTGGGGCACGCCGCGAGCCCAACATGAACACATCCTGCCCACACACAGCTTCAGACCCAAGGTGAAAACACGTACAAATCTGAAAGGGGATCAACAGTAATGGGCCACATGTTTTACATAAAGAGAGTCTTTGAGTCAAACTATAAATTTGTGTGTTGACATTCAAGTTCCACTTTTTTTCCACACCTGATGTTGTTTGGAAGAAATTCATCAGCCATATACAGTGGGTATGAAAAGTATTCAGACCTCACTCTTTGTTATATTTTTTTCCTCATTAATGTATACACAGCACCCCATATTGACAGAAAAACACAGAATTGTTTTTTTTTTCAGATTTATAAAAAAAAAACAAAAAAAAACTCCTGAAATATCACAAGTATTGTGGGGCATATCCTAAGTATTGAGTAGAAGCACTCTTTTGATCTAATACAGCAATGAGTCTTTCTCTGAAAGTTTTTCACACCTGGATTTGTGGTTCCTCTGCCATTCCTCCTTGCAGATCCTCTCCAGTTTTGCCAGGTTGGATGGTAAACGTTGGTGGACAGCCATTTTTAGGTTTCTCCAGAGATGCTTGAATTAGGTTTAAGTCAGGGCTCTGGCTGGGCCATTCAAGAACAGCCACAGAGTTTTTTGTAACCTTTGCCAGATCTGTGCTTTGCCACAATTCTGTCTCTGACCTCTTCAGGCGGTTCCTTTGACCTCATGATTCTCATTTGCTCTGACATGCATTGTGAGCTGCAATGTCTTATATATAGGTGTTTGGCTTTCCTAATCAAGTCCAATCAGTATAATCAAACACAGCTGGATAATTCTTTTTTAATAAATCTCAAAAATGTCAACATTCCTGTGTTTTTCTGTCAATATGGGGTGCTGTGTGTACATTAATGAGGAAAAAATTACCTTAAATGATTTTAGCAAATGGCTGCAATATAACAGAGTGAAAAAATTTAAGAGGGTTTGAATACTTTCCGTACCCACTGTATATCATGTGATGCTGAAGAATTCAGTAATACCTGATGATTATTCAGCTTTGCCATCACTGCAGCAAATAATATTTAAAATATACTGGAACAGAAAACAGTTCATTTAAATGGTTATAATATTTCACAATACTACTATATTTAAAACATAAGTGCAGCCTTAGTGAGCATAAAAGCCATTTTTCAAAAACAGTAAGTAATCTTACTGATCCACATTTTTGCATGTGTTATGTAAACATGCAAAACAGTATTTTGCATTATTTTTATTTTTTGCCATAAGACAATGGCTTCTTTTATCTATTTTGAACTTAATCCAATGCAAATAATATTAAAATATTTCCCTTTTCCACAGTAATCAACACAGATGATTTTTGATAAACGTTATAGTCTCAAAAGTTCCTCTTAAACTCATGTCCTCTCTCTCTGTCTTTTCCCTTAACAATTTCTCTTCCTCCTCTCTTTCTCTCTCTCTCGTTCACATGCAGGTATTAGTGTGTGTGGAGCATGAGCAGGAGAGGTTGCAGTTTTACTGCAGGTCATGTCAGCGTTTGTTATGTGCACTTTGTAAACTCCGTCGAGCACACAGTGGACACAAAATCATGCCTATTGCGCTGGCTTACCAAACCCTAAAGGTATCCATTCCTGACATTAATCCTTACGTGCTCTATAATCTTTAGAATGTAAGCATTATAAATATGCCCACCATGCCCTTCTTTCCTGTATAAAATGGTTATTTGGGCTAATCTTTCTAAGCTCTGGCCCTGCACAGCTCTGAATGATGAAGGGCAGAGAGGAGAGGATTTCCTCTCAATGACTAGGCAGCTCTAGCAGAAGCTCTTATGTGTTGTTGGTGTTGAACGCAACTCATCATTCTCTATGTTGTGAAATCACAGGAGAAGATCACCAAGGAGATGAACTACATCTTGGCCAATCAGGAGTCTGTACAGGCACAGATCACCCAAGTAGAGAGCGGCATCGCTCAGACTGAGGTACACAGCCCTGGTGTTTTAATTATACTTTCAGTGTTTGGGAGACACCTTGTCATCTCAGGGTATGATAGTGGTGGGGAAATGGGGTGGGAAGGATTTTTGTCTTTAGCATTCAAAACAGAAGAAAGATGTAAAAAAGTTAAATGTAGATTTATTGTGGAAATTCTGAAAATATGTAAAAAAAAATAAAAAAAATAAAATATATATATATATATATATTTATTTAAAAAAAAAAAAAAAAAAAAAATATATATATATATATATATATATAATCTTTTTTATATGATTGATGGTATAATATCATCAAATTATACCATCAATATTGAATGCAAATATTTAGTCTATGAAATGTAAAATACAAATCATACAAATATTAAAATAAATTACATTTTTATATTTTACAGTACATGCATATTACATTATTCAAATATTTAAGACATTCAAAAAGCCACATTGAGAGGTCTTCTCCAATATGTAAAGAAATGTACAATCAAGCGTGGTTATTTCTCTTCTCTCCTGCTAATCCTCTGTATGTCTGTGTTCAGATGAACAGTGCAGTGGCCAAGGAGCAGCTGAATCAGTGTGTGAGTGAATTGCGCGGTGTCCTGGCAGAGCGTCAGGGGGCCCTGGCCATGTTTCTAGAGGGGGCTCGTGCCCAGCGGGCAGGTGCTCTTAACACACAGCTCTCCGAAAAACAGAGCCTTTTGGAAAACGCAGGGCTGCTCACATATACTCAAGAGCTGCTTAAGGAAACCGACCAGTCGTGCTTCGTGCAGGCCGCCAGAGTCACGCAAAACAGGTTAGAGTGTATGTTTGTGGGCGTGGGTTGCTGTGATTGTGCAAATCTGCCCATTTATTAAATACAAATTCCTCAATAGCCTATTGTGTGTTTCCATAGAAACATTTTTCAAGTGCACAACATAAATGTGGGAATATTATATTACACTTGGTATACAGAAAGTATTTTTCTTTTTTTGTTTCTTCAGACTGGTAAAAGCGATAGAAAATCTACAGCATTTCTCTCTATCTGCTGATCCCTCGTTTCGACACTATCAGATGGATGTCTCCAGAGAGTTCAAATCACTCAGCAGCATGGACTTTATACAAGGTTTTCATAAAAACTGGCTTTTTTGTGTCAAATATAATATATAAATGCACTTGCATTTAAATTTGCATCCCTTTAATCCCACCCCTTATGCTACTTCTGCAGCCCCATTGGCTCCCGTGATTGACACTCAAAAGACCTTGGCCTATGACCAACTGTATTTGTGCTGGCGCCTCCCACAGGACTCCGCCCCCGCCTGGCACTACTCAGTGGAGTATCAGAGAAAAGTGGGCGGAGCTGGAGCATTATGGGGCAGAGTCTTGTCTGAAGGAAGCTCAGGAAGTAGCGGCACACACACATGGCAGCGTCTGGATGATGTGGGCGGGACAAGTGCAGTGATTGACAAGCTAGAGATGGACAGCGTGTATGTCCTGAGAGTTCGAGGCTCTAATAAGGCAGGGTTTGGAGAGTACAGTGAGGAGGTGTATCTACACACACCTCCTGCACCAGGTAAGATGCACAAATACAAACACACTTCGGTCTGAACCGCTTTAAAAAATATCAGAGACCCAGTTTATCATTTATTGAATTTTTGTTTGTATTCAACATCTTTCCCACTCATTCTACTTCTTCGACTTGCAATTTACATTTCCTAGCATCCATGTTTTTCTGTTTTCTTGTCTTATCCTTCCATTGAATGGTTCATTGATTAATTGATCTATCACAGTTCTGTCAAACTGAACCTGATCTTGTTGTGCTATTACATGTAGGCCTATAACACATTCTCTTTCATTTTCTCTCATACAATTAATTCTGTTGCTTATCAGTAGTATATTTCTCCATGCATATCCACAACTCTTTGACAAGTCTCTGTTTTTGCTCTTCTCTCTATTATTTTTCCTTATGTTTCCTGTTATTCTCCATCTTCCTTTGCTCCTGTTATCTCTGCTGTTTCTTTGACTTGTATTCCTGTTTAACTGGAATATATCAGCTGCCTGATCTCCTCTGAATCCTGAAGTCCTTGAATATGTACAATGTTCCTGCTGTCCTCTGTTTCCTTCTTTTCTCCAAATTTCCAATCCCATTTCTTCCCTTTTTCGCTTATCCATATATACCCCCCTCTTTCTGTCTCCTATTATATGTTCACTCCCTCATCCTCTTTTCGTTTATGTTTTGCTCCCTATGACCTGGCCTTTCCAACCCTCTCCTCCACTCCATTTCTACTGCATAACTCAATCTCAGTGTTGTCCTTCTGCCTGGATTCTCGCTGGGGCTTACACGCGGAGCGGGTGGCGCTGGGAAAAGGGCAAACGTACGCCCGGAGTGTTCCTGGACTGACTCTGTTGCAGGCTGCTGATCGGGCCCTCACCTCATGTCACCTCACCTCTGACCTCCTTGTGGCCGATGTTTCCATCACACAGGGACGACACTACTGGGCATGCTCAGTGGAACCTGGATCCTACCTGGTTAAGGTCAACATAGAAATTAGTACACTGAATTGATCAGAAGACACAGTCAAGCCATTTATAATCTTTCAAAAGAGGATTTTCACATAAATACTGTTTATTCAAAGTTTATGTTCACCAAAGAAACCTAAAAGAAATCGATCACTGTTTCCACAAAATATTAATCAGCACAGTTGTTTTTAATAATAGTGAAAATGTTTCTTGAGCACCGGATCAGTATATTAAAAGGATTTCTGTAGGATCATGTGACACTGAAGATTGGAGTTACGGCTGCTGAGAATTTGTCTTTGCGTCAAAGAAATAAATTACATATATTAAATTAAGATGTAATTTAATATAAATATTAAATTACTTAAATGAATAAATAAATTACATATATATTAAATATATTAAATAGAAAAGTTTGTATTCATTGTATTAATTTATTATTATTTTAAAATGGTATTTTATTTAGTAAAAATTGTAGTGATATTTCACAGCGGTATGGTTTTTACAGTATTTTGTATCAAATGAATGCAGCCTTGGTAAGTATAATAATAATAATTAATCATTTAAATATGAATAAAGTTTTATTTTTGAAGGATTTAATTTTTAATGAGTTTTTTTTTTGTTATAGTGAGATTTTTGTATTTATGTATTCCACAAAAATAAAATGAAAAAAAAATTAATTTAATTAAAAAAAAAAAACACGTTCACAATAGTATATTCCAAATTATATTTAAGAATTGCATGTTTAGTATATTAATATATATTAAAGTTTTATACTGAAAAAAAAATCTAAAATATCTAAAAAAAAATTCAATATTGAGTCAAAAATGAGTTGTTTTCTCTCTGTGTAGGTGGGAGTGGGTATTGAAGCAAAACTACAAGAGTGGTTCCATCTTCCACAAGACATGGCAAGTCCACGGTGAGGAGAAATTTTTAAGGAGTTTAAGGTCTCACTAACTCAGGATGACTTAAATTTTTTCCTTCCATTTCTCTCCATAGATACGATCCAGACAGTGGTCATGACAGTGGTGCGGAGGACGCCCAGGACTGTCCTCCTCCATTCTGTTTCCTCACAATGGGCATGGGCAAGATCTTACTACCCAAGTGTGGGGCATCTAACACATCCACTGGCCCCCTCACTGCCCCCTTACCCCCTCGCCTCGGACTGTGCCTGAATTTCGAGAAGGGGCGGCTTACTTTTTATGACGCACATTCTTTGCGAATCCTGTGGGAGGGGACTGTTGATTGCTCCGCCCCTGTTTGCCCAGCGTTCTGTTTCATTGGTGGAGGTGCTCTGCAACTGCAAGAGCTAATAGCCAATCGCAGTACAGAGCAGAACCCGCCAAGAAGAGTGACCATCCAAACACGTGTCACCGACACCGATCACTAAACCTCCCGATCGCTTTGAAACTAGTCAAATGAGCACCTTTAAACAAATCTTCTTTTATTGTTTTCTATTGACTTTGTTTACCTGCTTATTTCATGGCTAATGATGCAATGACTGATGATATTTTATATTAAGATTCATTTAATTTCAAAAGATAGACATTAAAATGTGGTTATGGATGCTAACAACATGTAGCATGCTAACAACATGTAGGTCAATATTAAATAATGAGGAATTGTTCATTTTTATGGCCACAAAACCAAGTTAAATCAGGTATGATTCAGGTTCAATCATAACACCTCCATTTTGACCATTCTTATGAAAGCCAATGATTCCTCGCTATTTACAAACTCGTTCTCCAGCATTGTTAGCATGCGAACTGCCTAATAAGGGTGCGCTAATAGTTAGTAAACATACTGATTCTGCAACAATGTATGTGCTCTTTACGGGAATGTAACAATGCCTTGAAATCTGATCAAGTTGCAATTCAAATCCATTCGAGACAGTTCATGGCTGTCTTGTTTATCGGCTTCATGTTTCTAAGTAGTTCCCAATGTCCTAGAACTGTCTTGATACTTTGAGGCTCAACCAAGACGCTTAACTTTTGGTTGGACATGTTGTATTGATGTCAGTTTACGTTCTGTGCACAGAGACCTTGTCTGTTTGGTTTGTTTGGGCCAAAAACAGGGCTGATGGATGCCTTCAGCAAAGCAAAACTAAAAGAACGGTGTCATGAAAAGAACCTGCTTTTGTGAGATCTCTACAGGTGCCTACTCTTGTGTTACACAACCGACTCTCCCATTTGAATGTCCTAAATAATAATGACAGTCTTTGTCCCACATCATATGTTTTTTTTTTTCATGGTCATGACTGTTATTGTAATGTCTCATTTTGTTCTTTTTGCAAAATTGGTATGGTGACAACAATTTAGCGGGTTAGGTTTTATTACAGAAATGGATGCTGCTTATGACCGTGCAACTGTCAGTCATTAGAGTGTGTGTTGTTGAAAGGAAATTTTTGAATTGTATGTTGAATGTCAGTTGTATTTATTGTGTGTGTGAGTGTGATATGCTATTGCAATAAAGACAGTTGCTGATAAAGACAGCTCTGGTTTTGGCCATGTTTTCTGCTATTTGGATGGATTGTTGCAGATTCAGGTCTCGTTGTGTGAATTTATATTGATGTTGAGGATATTATGTAGCATTTCCTAAACATGCTGATTCTTTGAAAATTGCCAAAATGTTTGTAAAAGGCACTAATGGCAGAAGTGAAATAAAGCATCAATGTTTCTAACTTATATGATTTTTGCAATCCCCTGTGCTGCTTTTCCATTGTATAATTTCTATGTAAATATAAGCTAGGCAGTCATGTTTGGCTGTTGTGACATATGACAGTGTTCTAAACTGATGTGCTAAAGGTAAAGCAAGTTAAGTAAAAAAAAAAGTCTTGAGACTTTGCTATTTTCCCAATTTCTCTGCTTTACACAAAAACATCTATATGAACCGACCTTAAAGTGATAGTTCACAAAAATAAAACAACAAAAAAAACATCCGTCATTAATTACTCACCCTCGTGTTGTTACAAACCTTCATTCATCTTCAGAACACATATTAAGATATTTTTTTATCAAATCTGAAAGCTCCTTCACAGACAGCAATGATACTAAGACCAGAAGACATAGAAACAACTGATCATCTTTTCTTTTTTTTGTATGTATTCAAGACTTTTTATGAATTTTAAAATATGTCTTATTGATTATAGACAAAAAATCAGTAATTGCCCAATTTAGTTAGAAAACACACGGTTATTTGGAATTATAATAGATGATATTAATATCTTCGATCTTTGTTAATTCTGGGAAATGTGTTTCTCCATAAATGCAAATGTATGAAGACAAAACCTTATTTCTGATTGATTCAATTTAAGGCACAGGTTAAAAAGGTCTGTAACCTGGTCAGATTCAGTCTAGCAAATTTTAGATTTATACGTAATAATATGTCATCTGAGGCTGCTCTGTCCTATGTTTATTCCATGACTATTTCTCATATTACTTATCTTAACCACTTGGTTGCAAGCTAGTTTTACTGAAACAACTAGAATCTTTGTATACAATCACTAAACTCTTGATAAGAATATCAGTTCAGTTTCATACAATCTGCTAAACTGGGATAATTTGATCAAATATGTATATAATTGTGTACTGAAGCCTGACTTCACCGCTAAAACAACTACAAGGGTTGGGGAAAGGGGGGACTGTATGTAAATTTACACAGTCTGTATTTACAGTGAAAGCTGCTAAGGAATGGAACTCCATCCGAAACAAGAGGATCACATACTTTTTGGTTCTTTTCATTTTTATGTTAAAAATTGATTATTTACAAGTGGTTATTGACAGTATTGTTACTGTCAACATTAGTATTCTTGATGGTAGACCTTGTAATGATTCCGTTTAGCTATGTTGTCTTCTCCTGTTGCCATCTCTCTCTCCTTGTCTCTCTCTTTGTTTTTTAAATATGTATTTGTGTTATGATGCCTTTTAACATTCTGTCAAGGGTCTACAGATGACAAATAGCTTTTGTTGGTGCATGGTATTCATGAAATGAAATGGGCACATTATACATTTGAATCTTAACTTGGTTCCTGCAGTCACTTTGAGGCATCATCAAGTAAAGACTAAACAAAAGGTACGAACAAAGTTTTGTATCATAATTCCATCATTGTGATCCTCTGTGTTACAACACAAAACAGGTTCTTTTCATACAATGTGAATATTTGATCAGAAAGTCCCAGCACATATTTTCAAGTTATTAAAGTGAAAGGGAAAGAATGCTTCTGGGAAAAAAAATGCTACTAGTCAGTCCTGTTTTTCTTTGTCCTATACATAAAAGCTGGCTCACCCATATCAATGTTTATTTTAATACACTGCGTATATACACCTTTTATTGATCTGGCATTGTTATTGTTATAATCGTGATTGGGAAGCTGCAATTCGTGAGACCGTGCGCCTCAGTCTGAGAACATACAGTTTAGAAGAATAAGCTGATTAATGGATGAATGCTGCATTATTTTCATGATGTTCTTCAGGAACAAGGAAGAAGATATCAACAAACCCTCCCACTCCGACTCTTTTCTCTGTATCATATGTGAAAATGGGTGGTGATATGTAAATCACATTTCTAGTAGTTCTCCTCTCCTTGATCAGAGCAGAGGCAGTTTCTCTTCAGACCTGCTACAGGTAAGAAGCACCTGCACTTGTCTAGTTTTCTCTGCAAACTATTGTTTTAATTGCTCTTGTATTATTTTTTACTCTTCTTGTTTTCCTTCTGTTTTCAAAGTTCTGCTCCAGTGCTCACTGCAGGCTATAAACATTATTGCATTATTGCTATTACTGCTTTATTAATTTCATTTCCAATACGATTTTCAATCAGCTCTGTATATATTGATATGTTTTGATTTAACATTTGTGTGCTGAATGAAGAAATGAATAAAATACATCTGGACAATATCATCATTTAATCTATTAGGTCAGTTTCAGATATAAAAATCTCAACATAAGGTATCAAAGTGACACTTTCTAATAAGTTGCTTTAAAATATAATTCAAATGGCTACAGAGCCGTCCCAGATTAGAAGTAAATAAAGAATAATTACATATTGATAGATAAAAGACTTTTAAAATATACATTCAACCCTAAAATTAACAATAAAAAAAGTATAAAAATATACTCACCTTCATGTGGTTTCAGGCTTGTGTGACGTCTGTCTTCTGTAAGAAGCAAAAGATAGTAGACACTTTCAGTCATTTTTTTCAGTAAGTGAATGGTGACTGCAGTAGTCACACTGGCAAATGTCATCTTTTTTGTAATAGTGAAGTAAGACATTCATGTCAGTTAGAAGGTACTTTTAAATCTTTCACTTTTCCAGTATTTACTAAAAAGTGACGAGTGCTTGTGAAAACCCTCATGAGCTCCGTCACTGGTGTTTTGCGTTTAACAAAAGCTTGAACAACCGGATCGACAGCTCAAGAAGTACACACAATTAAGGTGAGACACTACAGGTGAATAGGGTAAAATTTTTAACTTACAAATAGGACCATGAAACTTCACCACTTGATAACTCACATGAATTGGAGAAAGAAATTTATTGCAAGTTTTGAAAAATTGTATGTTTAAATATGGAAAAGAGGCAATATCTCATTAAATATGCGGAAATTTGCATATATTTCCTGAATATATACCTGAATATATATATATACAATATATATGTTTATACAGAAAATGAAAAAAGTAATACAGAGGGATTTTAGGATATCTGCTTTCATTACCTAGGAAATCGAATTATACCATCCATAGCCTTAAAAAAAAAAATTTGCCATATTTTTTCTTTAAAATGTCACATAACTCAGGCCAAGAATGATTTATTAACAAATCCCTCTGTAAAGTATCTTCAGAATACTAGTGAGAGTATAACTGGAAAGTTTGGTGTACATAGGTGCAACATAGGCTGAGATATTGGTACCGGAAAATGACAAACTGCATTTAAAAAAAATGCAGAAAAAGAAAACTGCATTTAAAGATTTAAATACGGGAAGAAGGTTATGGTCACAAGTAAACAAAATGTTATAAAATAATAATTTTAATGTATTTGTTTTTTAACATTTTCTTTATAGTATTTCTAAAGAACACATATTGAGGAACTAAACTAGCACAAAATCTCAAAATTGACCACCGCATAAAAAAACGATGTTTTTGCCTGTAGTGTCTCGCCTTAAAAAGACGTACACGTATACATACTGAGTATCCCAATGAGGAAATAAGCCTGTAGAACCAGCTTATTATACCCCAAAACAGATTTATCATGCAATGTTTTTCCTGCTGTGGTAACCTTAAAGTAAGCTGTAACTAAAGACTTAATTGTAGCAGGGCAAAAAGAGGAAATAATGGAAATAAAGTTCATTTGACAATCCAGTAAAAAATTTCTTAAATAATGCTATTTTCTCAAATATAAAAACAGCAGTACATTTTCATGCACGTTGACCCATTTATAATGTGCAAAAAATCTAAAGCTGAAGATAACAAATTACTATTAGCTGGAAAAAATTTAATGTTAGTTTATACATATTGTTTTTCCTACAAATTATGTTGAATGTATAAACCTGATGAAAAACATTTTCAGTTTTGTTTTGCACACTATTGTTCTGAAACTATTCTTATATTTAAGGAAATAAAAGATGGACACATTATTTTTAGTGTCAAGGTATTATAAGCCAAATAAAAATGTATATAATATCTTAAATAATAATATCTTAAGGTAATACATTAACTTTGACAAACATAAAATAAGGTTTACAAAAAATATTTTCGCTGTCTTTAAACAGAAACTGACACACATGGTCTAATGGACTAATGAAAAATTATGTACAATTCACATAATGAGAAAATGATCAATTCTCTTCATTGTCTTTCTTTATTTTCCTCTTTTCTTGGGCAGTCTCTCTTCATCCGACTCTCAGTTTTGTTCTTCTTCAGTCGTCTGGAACAATGGCACAGTTTGGTCATCTGGTGGCAGTGTTGAGCCTGTGTCTGCTGGCTGCGGTGGTGAACTCTCAACGTGAGTCCAGTCACAGTTCATTAGAGATCAGACAGACCTTGATTTTCTAGTCTTTATCACAATGGTCAGAATTAGTTTTTGTAATAGTTTTTTTTTTTTGGTAATTCAGATTTCAGTGCTTTGCCCTGTCATGTAATTTTCAAATGGATCTAAAACCTATTCCTTTGCTTGCTTTTTCTATGATAGAGAACTCCCCACCACCACCTCCTGGTCGTGGACAAGAGACCTGCATCTACTACACTAAGAGCGGGACCCTCCTTCTGGACGGGCCAATGGTCTTTCAAATGTTGCAGCTTGAGTTTAGTCTGTCAATCCAGGTCTGTATACCTGTACTTTTCTGTACAGGCTAGTTCACCCAAAAATGAAAATTCTGTCATTAATTACTCCCCCTCATGTCACTCTAAACCTTTAAGACCTTCATTCATGCTTAATTAAATACACACACATGTTTATAGCTGCCTTTGTTATTAAGGTTCTATTTTGGAATTCACTAGTTTGAAACTGGTACATGTACGCCATTATTATTCTCTGTGTCTCTGTAGACCCTGAACCCTATGGTGTCTCAGCAGTGGATGGATGAGGTAGATGATGATCACGACAGACTCCTCAACCTGGCAGAGTGCACCAAACTCATCCAGAGAGTCTCTGATTCCGTTCAGAGGCCTCCACAATAAAGAAGTCATGTCGACTGATACTGATCGAAGTCACTTGTACTTGTATACGGAAGTATATGAAGAAAAATTTCTCACAAACACAGTCATTTTTTAGTATGTAGGTCTGTAGCTTAATCTCACGTAATAAAATCTGTAATGTTTAATCTACATTAATCTAAATAAAGTTATATACTGTTTTAGAAATGACTTTAAAAAAAAGAATTAAAGAGTCTTAGTCAAAAATGAAGAAATAAAATGTTGTCAAAAATAGCTCTGGGGTCCTACTGCAGAATTCTTACATTTTGTGCTTTTCTACACTGTGGTTGTTGATGCCAGTGAATGCAGGTAAGATAATAAAATATCTTTATTTTTACACAACATAACAGAGGTTTAGCTAGTGTTATAGCGCCATTTATCACCATGGATTAGCAGATCGCTGAAGTTTACTAAATAATTAATTCATTTACCGGCCCAAAGAAGAAACATATATCACATATTTCCATTTTTAGATTGTTCTGGGGTTAACTACTGATTCAAAATCATAACAATATAATTTAATTGCAATGATCCAACTGTTTTTGAAATCAAATATCTGCATTGCTATGACAGGAAAAAACAGGAGGATGTGGCATTCACATTTAAATTGACTTAACTTTACATTTTCATACGTTTTTACGCCCGGTTTCACAGCCTAGTCCTAGACGAAACGTAAATCTGTTTCAACTGAAAGAAACTTGCACCGTCTGATCTTAAAATGTATTAGTGCCTGTTTTGTCTTTGTTTATACTACTTAAATGCCCCAATTGAACTATGGCCTAATCCTGGTTTAGGCTAAGCCCTGTCTATGAGTAAAACTTTAAAACTTGGCATCAAACTATCGAAAACACTTGTTCAGGCGAGGTGATGCGGTTTGGCTGGCTACAGTGATCTAATCTGGCTCTGGAGGTGGATGTCATAATCTAATTGCAAAAGGCATCTTTATTCATCGACAGCCATTTAAATGTACCTGTGTAGGCAGAATAAATCCTTCCACAAGCTGCATATAATTCACAAATATTCTGTTATATTACAGTAGATATGTTACCGGAGCCCACTTATTTTTGGAGGGCTCTTAACAGAGTTCGTTTGTTCGGTTTGCTGCTGGGACATTACAGCTCACAACAGTCGCTCAGCAGCTGCCATTAAAACGAATAGTGCAAATGATACAGTACAGACAAATAAAGTAGGCAAAGCTTGAAATAGCAGCTTGAATGTTTTGAGTCTGCACAGTGCTGCTCATAAATGCCTGCCTAAAGCAACTGCACATAAAACGGAGAGTGAGGGAAGATGGTGAGACAGTTGGAATGGAGAAAAACAAGAACACCATTATAGCCTTTGACCTTTGACCTAACCTGTTCGACTAGGAGAAGTTTAACCCCCTGAAATGTATGACAGAGGTCAGCAGGTGCCGAAGGGGTGTTGCCTGTCTCTGCCTGCATCTTCTGCTCTCTGTCTCACGTTTATAACTTTTCTCTGTAGTTTTGAAGAATGGAGTCTATCTATTAAAAACATGTTGGTACAACTTGTGGTGCTTTTGGCAACTTTGTTAACATCTACAGTTCTGGCGTAAAGACAGATGTGAACAAGCATGAGGAGACAGAGATAATTAAGGCTGTAAGGAAAAAGGAGACCTGAATGAGATGAAAGTTAACAGAACAAACGTGATACAGGAGATGAGAAGGGCTGAAGGAAAAAAAAAGGAGAGAGCAGCACATTCCTCTTCCTCTGTCTCTGCTTCCCTTGTTTGGGCTCTTCAAAACAACAGCTGGAGCTCTCACAGGTGTGTTTTACTTGCTGAAAGCTGAAACATATGAGCTGACATTGCACACGCACACACACACACACACACACACACACACACACACATGCCAGCATGCTGATGCAGCAAACACACACTACTGTTTTCAGAGTTCAGCAAACAGAAGTTTAAAGTGCTCCTTCTGCACATTTATAGCATTTATTTGGATCATGGCTGAGATAGAAACTAGGAGAGACCTTAAGAAACGATTTTAAATTTGTATGCGAGTATCAAATAAAATCTGTTGTTTCTGTAAACACTTTATGCTGGTCTTTTATTTTTCCTAGCCATTTTTTGCATTTAGTTTTTGCTAGGGTGGAAGAAGATAGTATCAGGTCCGGGGGGATTGTGGGTGGTGGTAGTGAATATCCAGCGCTCTCTCCACCTTCCCTTGAGCAAGGCACTGATCCCCAAACTGCTCCCTGGGCAACGCAACATGGGCTGTTCACGGTGTGTGCGAGTTAAATGCAGAGCACGAATTCCAAGTTGGGTCACCATACCTGGCCACAAGTCACTTCACTTTTATTCATTTACTTTATTAAATGCAACTGATAACATTTGAATACTTTTGTAAATTTCTAATGAATGTTTTCAACTATTACTCACTTTCAAACTTTTAAAACAAGCAGGGTTAACTTTAGAGTAGTACTCAACACTGATTAGAATCCTTCATCACTTGAATTAAGATTATAATAGATGTAATGTTAAACCACACCCACGTACCAGAAAAATCAGACTTCAGCACTTCTTTTTGATTTAATTTATAATACAATATCCTTTAATTCCTATAATCCTACTGTTTTTTAAATCAAATCTCTGCATTGCTATGACAGGACAAAACAGGAGGATATGGCATTCACATTTAACTTGACTTAACTTTACATTTTCTTAAGTCTTTTCTCAGAAACGAACAGAAAACAAGTACTTTTTAAATAATAAATTATTTAAATAATTAAATTCCTCCTCAAACACAGACCCTAATCAATTCCTTTTTTAACGTTTTGGGAATAAAACAAACAAACAAACAAACAGAACCAAACAAAACAAAAAACGTAGTTTCCATATAGAACTTAACTCACCGCTATAGAACTTAAGAACTTCCTCTAACATCATTTCTCATCTCAGTCATTTAATAATTTGATTGTCAAACATAAAATTCATTTTAAAATGTAATTTTTTTTTTCCACACAATTAACGTTTAAAAAAATATATCTAATATTATGGAAGGTTGCTTCTGCCACTGAATGAAATAAAAAAGAATAATAATAAAGAAATAAGGTTAATAAGTTAAATAAGGTTATTGTGATTTTTTATCTCAAAATTCTGAATTTTTGTTCTCGCAGATGGGAGATATAAAGTTGGAATTGTAAGAAATAAAGTTGCAGTTTTGAGAAAAAATTTACAATTATGTGATATAAACTTGGAATTGCAAGGTATAAAGTCAGAATTGCTACTTTATATCTAAGAATTCTGACTTTATAACTCGTGCTAGTACATATGGCTATCACAGAAAATGTCACTGAGAGTATAGTTAGCAACCTAGACAGCCTTAAGGTGGTGTGTATATTTGTGTGTGTATCCCAGAGACAGTCTCTGCTGCAGGAAACAGTGGTATCCTGTTTTGCAGTGGACTCCCATTGTTGCGCTGATTAAACACTAATACACACACCCACACGTACACACCACAGCTACCGCGCTCTATTAGTGATGAGAACAGAGAAGCGTGTCCGAGATCAATCAGACCTGATTCATAATACACACATTTGCCCGGATGCTTTCACACAAGTGCTCTCATCTTGTGCGACAAAGGAAGAAACCCTGAACACTACACACACACACACACACACACTCTCTTGTGTGAGCGCAGATTGTGAGTGTTGTCTAGTCTCTCTGTCTCCACATGGCCATCCATCACTCCTGACCGTCCAGCCCCTGTCACTGTTTACTTATCTGTCTGTTGAGTAACAGAGACAGTTCACACTCTAATTACACTAAATTGTATTCCTAGTTTCGGTCTGATGAGCTTGTCATGGTGTGGCCACCATTTTGACCAAATCATTGTAATTTTTTCTTGCAATTTATGGGCTTCTCATTTATCTTTTCTTAAATTAATTCAACCTGTTCATGGAAGTTGTTTTATAATAAACACTTAGGGAATCAGAGATGTAAATGAGCTTCTTTATCAGAATAGATTTGAAGAAATTTAGCATTATATCACTTGTTCACCAAGGGATCTTCAGCAGTGAATGGGTGCCGTCAGAATGAGAGTTCAAACTGATAAAAGTATCACAATAATCCACAAGTAATCCACACAGCTCTGCATTTAGAAATGCATTATTTTAAAATAAAGGTAAAATAAAAGTCCTTTATCAATAATATCGCTTCCAACAAAAATCCTGTCTGAATCAGGAGAGAAAAATAGAAGTATGTTTTGATGTAAGAGGATCAACTTTTCATTAAAGGACTCATATTCTGAGCAAACAGTTCAGTTAAAAAGCCTTAATGTTAATTTATAGACTTACTGAAAAATTAATGATTTTTTAAATTTACTTTTTTTTAAGGTAAGCGGTTGCAATCAATTTATTTTAGCTACATTTTCTTTTCTTTTTTTTTTTTTTTTATTATTGATCAACTTTTAAAATGTTTTATTTAAATTGAGCTAAAATAAATTGTTTGTATCAATTTTTGTCAGTGCTGGAGTTGTGTGAATTACATGTGGATTATTGTGTCAGCTGTTTGAGCTCTCATTCTGATGGCACCCATTCGCTACAGAGAATCCTTTGGTGTGGAAATGATGCATTGCTACATTTCTACAAATCTGTTCCAATGATGAAACAAACTCAGCCTACATCTTGAATGGCCTCCTGATGTAGATTTTGTACAAATTGACATTGTCTGGGCAAACCATTCCTTTAAAATGTATTTTTACAGAATATAAAAAAAATCAATCCAAAAACCAATCACTGCCAGACTGCTGCTTCCGTGCATTTTTATACCTCTTTAAGTAATGGTAAAATACCTTTTATTTATAATTAAAATACACCCTTAAAAACAAAGGCTCGGAAAAGATGTTTCCGCAGCGATGTCCCCAAAGAACCTTTCAGTGAACAATTCAAAATTACAATTTTAAAAAACATTTTAGAAAGACTATAAATAACCTTTTCTGCATTAGAAAGGTTCCATGGATGTTTAATAAAGAAACTTTCTTTCCTACTGTCTGTGACCCTATGATTATTACAGAAGGACCCATTTTGGGTCAGAACTCACTAGTTGAGAACCACCGATCCAACACTTCCAACACTTTATTTCTCAAATTCTACCCCTAAAAGCAATAAAACAAACGTGACTGAACGTCTTAAAAATGCTTGTCTTCGAATGCTATGCTCCGCATTGTTTCTCTCACAAGAGGTTTTGCCAATCACAAATTTTCTCTTTTTCTTTCAGAAGCACACTTTCTTGATAAACAATCACCACCCACAATGCTTTTCCTCTTTCATGTCTTTCTCTGAGAAGCAGACAGGAAAGCATGTAAAGACTCCATAGGCACTGAGAAACAGCACACACTCAGTTCCCACTCGCTCGTGTTAACGAACACAAACTACAAACAAGCAAACAACACACATTCACAAACATTTGACAAGAGCTCTGCAAAACAAAGCACCTAATAGCGGGAGATAAATGTGTTGTTATTTCCCACAGAAACAAAAATGTCCGTCAGCACGCATTACAACTCGGCTTTGAGTGTATCTTAGTTTTCATTGCTCACAATCAGAGCTGATCCTCTTTGAGACCAGAACAAAATCCTCTCACATTCCCCTGCTAAGCTCTCATAACTTCTCTCAGTCTCAGCCAGACACTGAAGGTTATATGTTATATAAAATTTATTTGAGCAAGTTTTTTTTTCAGTAAACACCAGAAAGAACATCCTTCTAAATCCCCTCTGATATAATATACACTATTGCATAGGATATAAAATAGTAGACAAAAACAGAAAAAAATTACAACACCAAAGACATAAACAATACAACAATAAAACATGTTGATATGTTTTAAACGATTATAATAACCCTTTTTTTTGTATTCACAAAGCCCAGTGACTTGGAAAGGCTGTAGTAAATGAAGTACCAAATGATGTACAGTAAGATATAGAATAAAAGATTAAACCGGTTTTGCAACAAGTCAGACATTTAAATAAAATTCAACTTGCTGATAATTCCTCTACTAATATTTTGCCTGTCACCAGAACCCAGGGTAGAAAGCCTTCAGATTTGCATAACTTCGGTGTTACGGAAAAAAATAAAATAAATAAACTTTTTGTTCCAGCTACAAAATGAGAACTGTGAACAAAGACATAAAATGAAAAGAAAAAAAAATTATATATATATATATATATATATATATATAACTGCATATAACACAACAGAGAACGGCCTGAAATAACCCTTATGAAAACGAACCATGATTATGATTACAAATAAAACAAACAAAATAAAAGCATGATCAATGCAGTTAAATTATGCTAACCACAAATGAACCATGGTTTAGCTACACAAGCCATTGTATTTGTAGCAAAACTTTGGTTATTCAAATGGTACTCAAACTGCCAAAAAAACAACAAAGTGGTTACCGCTTTTGCTATGGATAATTTTCATAAGTCATTATTTACTCAATCTTTAGTTCTTTCAAAACCTGTATGATTGTCCTCCAGGAAACACAAATAAAGACATTCTGAGGAAATTCTTTTCCACCCAATTACAAAATTTTAAAAAACGTGTACGGGAACTTTCATGATATACAAGTATCATAAAATAGATCTTAAAGACATGTTTGCTACATATAAGTTTTTAGGCTATATGACAGTCTGATAATATTCTCCTCCAGTGAGCTGAGGAACTGGATCAGTCAAACTTCAGCTGGGCTGGAGTTACTCAGTTGAATGAACAAATTCATTAAAAAGATCACTCAAAATAATAATCCCTTCATGAAACAGGTGCCAAAAAGAGCTACGATTTTCAGTTTCTTAAATTTTAAACTTACAGCTTCAGAAAACCACAGCATCTACAGTATAGTAGTTTTCCTTTAAACACCGAGGGGCAGTTTCCTGAACAGGGTTTAAGACTAGTCCTAGATTAAAATAAATGTTAGGGCTGTCTAAACTGGAAAAGGCTTGCACTGAGATATCTTAAAATACATTATTGTCATTGTTTGGTCTTAAAATGCTCACAGATAATGCATTTTTGTAAAACACATTTCTAAAAATTCTTCAATGTCCTAAATTAGAAAAGGTCTAGTCCTGTCTTCATCTAACCCCTATCCGGGAAACTGGCCCTGAAAGCTCCTGTTCAAAGCCTTTGCAATTACTTACACAAAAACAAAACAAAACAGAAATTGCATTTAAAAAGTCTTCTTTTGTGAGCAGAAAATATGTCATACAGATTTGGAAGTGAGTAAATTCACTGTTTGTATTTTTTATTTTATTTTTTGAACCTGTTGTAAAGGGATTGGCTATTTAAAAATGAAAATTCTGTCATCATTTAAGCTACTCACTCTCATGTCATTCAAAACCTGACTTTATTTCTTATGTGGAATAAAAAAGATGATAAATTGAAGAATGCTGGCAGCGGAACAGTTTTGGTTAGCATTTTCACTTGTTATTGTCACAGATTTGGAATAACATGATGAATAAATTATAACAGGATTTTCATTTTTGGGTAAACTATGCCTTAAAAGACTGTCTGTCCTCGCAGAATTTTAAGTGGCAGTGTAACTAGAGGTTTCAGATGGTATCATGAAAGTCTGATGTAAAACCAGAATCTCATCTGGCTTGGGTAAAGGAAAGTAGAGAAGGCAAATAATTAAATTCACATTCAATGGAAATCCTCTCTCAGATTTGGATGAGTTTATAGGACGGCTTGTTTGGAATGACAGCTCCGAAAAACCAGAAGAGCAAGAAGCGGATGAGGCTAGTAAAGATGCCAGGGGTGTTGGGCACCTGAAAGACAAATAATAAGAATAAGAAGAAAAAAAATACACTGCCTCACCTCAAACCACTGTCTCAGTTCAGTCTCTTCATCATCTTACCATGATATAATAGTCACTCAGTTGAAGGCCATACAGCGTCCATGACGTGGATGTGAAAAATGTAGCGACGGTCAGGGAAAAAGACAAGCGCTCCACAGACTTAGTTTTCATGATATCCAACTGGTGGAAATCAAAAACACAAATGTTTTTTGTTTGTTTTTTTAGAGGAAAATTATTCTTTTGCTACCGTCAATTATTAAATAAAGTACCGAAGAGACTGGAAATGTTGGGAGGAAGAGGGGATTGAAACATGATGCAGCCAAGACTCAAACCCGGGTCTTTCACTTAAGCACCAAAGACAGGCAAATCTGAAACACCACTGCATCACAGCTCCAGCCACAACATGTTATTTAAACCCAAGCACAGCATCTCTCCCATAACAAGCTGATACTGACACTGACAGACAGTGACGGAGGCAAAAACAGGAAGCAACAAAAGGAGGTACGAGAATGACAGGAAATACACCACAGGGCACAGGACAGATAGACAGAGCTGGACCGATAAATATGGAAGAGAGAGATCCAAAACAGGAAGACGGAGACTATGAGAGGGCACAGAAGGATGAATGGAGTGATAAACAAATGAAGGAATGCTGGAATGTCAATACAAGACTCCACACCATTATTTTTCTCAAAGGAAGTAATAAGAAAAGGAACATGTAAATTTAATTTAGATATATGCTTTAAGTGATATATAAGGGTGTTAAGATAGAATGTATGTGACTATTTAACATGATTAACAAGGCTGAAGGAGGAAATTATATGTTTAATTCTATTAGCTCCTGTAATTTTTTCCCCCTCCGCCATCAAGCTATGCATAATCTACCTTATTATTTCAGAATATTTATATTTTATTATATTGTTTTCTTTTGGGTTATGTTTGATGCGCAGCACTTCAGCACTGATTTAAAAGTCCTATATAAATAACACATTCATACAAGCAGTTAAATTTATTTTAATTCTATAATGTTTTATTATGAGGTGCATTTACTGTCTTTTTTATTTTTTCCAAGGCTTATTAGTTTTTATATTTTATTCATCATCTTATGTGCAGCACACCCAACAGGTCTTACACAAATTAACCTTGACCTTTTTTTTTACACAGTTAACATGTAAATATATGCAATTACATATGCATAACTCCTTTAATGTTTTAACACGGTGCTATAAGTGATATAAGACCGAGTGACATAAATCTACTCCAGAAATTTGATTGAGTTTGCTGGTAACATGCTGCAAGGCTTGTGGTGCATTTCGCAGTGTGTACATTCTATGTTCATGTGCTTTACTTTAATGTAATTCTCAGTAAATATGCGCAGGTAATTGCTGACTGTGTATTTAAACCGGATGAATGCTGGTTAAATGTACAGGTGTGTACTCACGAGATCAGCGAGTGGAGAGAGGTACATACTGATGGTGAACACACTGCAGGCCAGGCCCAGCTGAGAGAGTTGAGCTTCTCCAGGAGGAATGATCACAGTAAAATACACCCAGCCAACACACAGCACTATCACCATCACCAGCGTCTGCGAGAACACTCGCCTCTGAAACACACACAGATACAGCAAAGCAATTTCACCATTTAGTTTGCCCCATTTGGACTATTTTCTGATCGTTGAAAACGTATTATTTTAGAAAATTGCTCAGCACGCATTAAACATCTGGGATCAAATTTGACTTAAACCAGGATCTAAAAGTTTTTATTTATTTTAAAAACACATTTTAAAATGTAACCTTTATAAAAATAGAACTTTTTAAATAAACTTTTAACTCGAACCGGTATTGATAATATCACATGCCATTTAAAACGGCAAATTTCTTTCAAAACGTGGTGCTGATAATGTAACTTCTAAATAAACTTCAAAATCACCATCCTAATAATAGAACTTGATATTAATATATTTAACTTAACTTTATTAACTTTATATTTAACTTTAACTTAATTAAAATAATTCAAACTGTTATCATGGTAATGGTATATGACCTTTGACTTTTCAATCAAACTTTAATGCAGATCACATCATTTGTAATTAAAATACTACATTAATATTTTATATTAATACCGAATGTAATGGTAACTCTGAATGCCAATGTGTAATGAATAAGAATGAATAAGAAGACAGTGCTAAATGACAAACCTTATCTTTGGTATAATGACAGTAGGTGATGATGTATAAGGTCTGTAAAAAGGCCCCAATGATGTTTACAGATATCACCGTTCCATCTCCCTTCAATAATCCATAGTACAGCCATCCTAGATTACTTAAACACACACAGAGGAACAGGATCATTCAGACTAAACCTGATGATACGAGGGCCGTCTTTTTAAAGCAGCATTCGCATTGGGAATGGGTAACAGAACCCTATCTGGATGTATCACGGAACCCGTGTCTCACTCGGTTGCCTGATGACAGCTCAAAAAGTTGCCCCATGTATCATCAGCCTAACTGAATCACACAATGCATGCACGAAGCTGCATTCACATATACATAATTACTGAATGAAAGCTACAAGTGTCAAATCTCAAATACATACTTCAAGCATGTGGTGAGGAAGGGCAGAAACTGTACGTTATCTGCACTCTGTGTGGCCTTCATTTTCTTCAGGTCTGTCCTGCAAATGCAGAGAGGACATGTGATAAGAGGAACATTATCTCGCAAGATGAGCGTAGATCCACAAAGTAATGTATATGCAAATCGTATATTTGATCATGTCCAGTGTAAATTAACACATATGGTGCATTTCGTTTGCTTTATGTGCCCAGCACAACCTCCAAATGATTACATGCTCAACTTGCATACACATTCCAGCCGTTTCAATATCTCTACAGTTTATTGTGAATGTTAAATCCTAATAATGTGCGATGTTCTTGATAACAGCTTTGTCTGATATTAGTGGTAGCAACCACAACTTTTGTTATTATGGTAAATTGCTGTGAGGGAACTGTTTAATAAGTCTGAGTGAAGTATTATTCTGTTAGATTATTAAACTCGTGAGTGTGCACGGTTTTGGTCAGCTGCGTTATAAGTGATATGGCTGGTCAAACAAATCAAGCACAACACACGTAAGTTAAGAAACTTACAATCCCGTCGTGAACATCCCGACGGTGAAGATGATGCACGCACATGACAGCAGCTGCAGAAAATCCATAGACTGAAAAAAAAAAAAGCGAAATTTTAGCTGTGCTTCTATTCTGACACCTGTGCAATCAAGCGAAGCAAATTATATTTCATAAAACCTATGAATCCTGTACTCATGCAACGCTGACGTCCACCTTCTCAGTTTCCGCGTTTGTAATCAGTGTGGATCGATTCTTTCCCTCTGATTGGCTGTTGGCGAACACTGCGCGCTGACGTCATTTTGTAGTCCGGCTGTGTCGTGGGTTGTCTTGCCTTGTAGATGTTCTATTCAAAAGACCAAATTTCTCAATGCGTTTTTTTGACTTGCAAAAATAAATAAAAATAAAATGAATAAGGTGTAGGGGATTTAAACAGCGCCAGATATGTTCCTTTGAATGAGTTTTTGTGTTGCAGTTTTTACAGTAAGGTGTAGTTTTTAACCAGTGCAGGCTTTAGGTGGAGAGCTGCCCAAAAGAGTTTAAAAACTCATGATTTTTGTTATGAAAAATATAATTGTGGCTTGTTTAGTGCCCCTGTGGTTGATATAATAGTTTTCTCTCTTGTGTAACTGTACTAACGCTGTCTTAGAAATATTAGGTTACCAAGCTTTCTTAACTGTTTGCACTCCTTGACCAGTCCTCCTTTAGTTACAGATATTATAGAATTGTTGCTTTAATATGATTGGCCTACCTGAACAAAGTGATGATTTATGTCATTGAGATTTCAATGTCATGATTATAAGTGCCTATTTTGAAATGGTGGTTTTGTCAAGTGATAATGCACTCAATAACATGCTTGAGTTGAAATGAGACAAAGCATCAAACATTTGAGAAAGCTAAGAAAAAAATCACTACAGAATATTTTCACAGTATAAGATGTACAAAAATATTGAATTGAGCAAAAAATGTATATATATATATATATATATGTGTGTGTGTGTGTGTGTGTGTGTGTCCAGAAAATTCTAGCTATGAATTATCTTAAACAAGACAAAGTCAGTTATTTTATTCTAAGGAAAAATTGTCAAACCTGACAAACACCTATATAGCGAGTCCACATGAACATCTTTAGATGGCAGCTTCATACTTTCAAACAAAATGATGAATTTTCCATTGACATGTGGTCAAACAGAGAAGATGTATCTTGTGTTTAATGTTCTCAAATGTCACAGAAAAAGCCGAGGCCAAGGAAATGCGCAAGTTACGTCCTTGCACCCAAGTGCCACTTTACTATCCCCCCTCTCTTCTTTCATTCATCTCACCCCCATTTGAATGTTTAGCTAAAAGCTGTGAAGTCCTGGCCAGGAAAAAGAGATGAAAAGGGAATGAAAGAGGACAGGAAGAAAGTTTGACTGAATGTTAACAGTGTTTTGACAATGTTCACAGGAAATATGTCTGTGTTTCCGCTTATATATTATATATTTATATATATATATATATTAATACAAAAACAACTTTCCCCACATGTTCATAATTAACAAATGTCTTTATTTTATATAACTCTCAATATGTACATTTTTACATTACTATTTACAAGTTTATAAACCAAAGTACAAAACACAATATTTTACAAAAGAAACTGCTCTTTTAACTTATTTGAGAGAATGTATCAAATCATGGAATTGTTTGTGCGTGTTGTGCTCTCAGTCAGAAGTCCGGCTTCTCTCTCTCAAAACACAAATGGCACAACCAAACATTCCTGTTCAAAACCAAATGTTGTTTAAAAAAACCTCTCATCTATACATTAGTGCCAGTAAATTTTGTAGGGTGTGTTCACATTACATCACAGAAACCAACTGAAACTACAGCAACACGAGATCCAAAACACAGGAAACACCAAAGCTTGATAACAAACAGATTTAGATTTACAAACACTGTTATATGCACAAACATCAATTCTTTATAAGGTGCAAGATCAGGGTCAGTTTTAAGATAAATCCTGTGATCTTTGGCTCATATCGGTACAGTAGAGCGAAGGTCTCTATCAAAACACAACATCTAATTTATTGTTCACCCTTGTGATCACAATTCCAGTTATACAGCTGATGGTTACAAGACAAGCTCTCGGTCGTCAGGGTTTATTCTGCATCACATCGGTAAATACATTTGTGATGAATTTTCAGAAAAGAGTGAACATGTACAATCTACAAAAGTAAATCAAAAAGAGCTGATGGGGAAAAGAATCACAGAACGGTAAATACTCTTAGAGAGAAGGTTCTTCAAAAACCCTTTTCTCTGGTCACATCACTCTCACAAACACATCACTCAGCAACTTGCACGCCAGCACCGAAACTTCAGTTTGTATAAAAAAAATTCTTCGTATAAAATCTATTTTCAAAGCCGGTAACCAGCACCAGCATTACAGTCTTTTTGGGTCCTAACGGACCAGCGTCCATAGTCTTCTTATATTAGGTTCAGTGGAGAAGCAGGAAGAGAAATATAGAGATCAACGTGACGAAACTTGAGACAGGAGCAATGCGAACACCTGAACTGCCCACGCTCCTCTGCACTACTGGGATCATAGCAATAGGGTCATCTGAAAGCAGACAAAGAGAAGGTTTATGAGTACATTTCATGACTATGTAACTTACGTAATGTCACTCTTGGCTCACAGAGAATTCCAAATGTTTTCTAAAACAAATGAACACGCTGCCAGAAGTGAGGAGAAGAGTGACAGATATGAAGTGCTCACCTGCTGGAAGCCTGTTTGATGGGTTATGGACTCCACCAGCAGCCATCTTCCCTTCTAATTCCTCATCTTTTTCCATGCTCTTCTTCTTGTTCTTGGAGCCTATGAAATGATATAGTTGGACACTTAGTAAGGGTTCATTGTCTACGTAATCCAGTAAAGACTTGCAGAAATGTGAAATGCAAAAAAAAAAAAATACTCTGACATACCATGAGGTCCAACTACATCCACCTTCAGTCTCAAACACTCCTGTCCATGATGGTGAAGAGGTTTGGCTGTGGAAAACACAGAGTACAAATTTAGAACTGGAATCTGACATACTACAAATATACAGTTAATACACTTATTGTGCTTATAAATGCTAGTGCATGCATACATTTTGTAGTCATTTTTGTTTCATAAGACTTGGAAAAATGTGAAAAACTTGAAAACCTTAATAATTATTTTCAAAAATATTTTAAACCTATTTTTAAAGTTAATTTATATATACTTCTCTATGATAAAAGTTACTATTCTGTGTATTTTTTGTGTTTAATATATTTTTTTATATTTCAAAAAATATTTTATAAATTAAATATATAATATTACTTATATAAATATAAATGTATGTAAATATTTTCAGAATATATGCTTTGATTTGGTGGACAAAAATATGATAAGCATTAATGCGGTTTTGTTAAATAGATTTTGAATAAATTGATTAAATTTGCTTTTTAAAAAATACAATCAAAATAATTGTACTTATCATTATCATTGTAGTAAGCTGTTCCAACATATCTACCCCGCTTTCTTACAGCGCGCTTTCTTGAGTTACAATTGTGGATACTTACAAATATAGTAGTAACTCTCTCCCTGGCGAAACTCTTTGCCCAGAGTGAAGGGAGTGAAGCGCTGGAACTTCTCGGAGAACTTCTCTGGAGCGTGAGGAGCGAAAGGCCTGGAGCACTCCCAGCGTAGCTGGTCGAAGGACTGCGGCTTGCAGTTCTCATAGTCCTCCAACTCCACCATGTAGAGCACATAGCGCTCAGCCTCCTGGGCTGGGATCTCCCCACGTGTGTAGTGAGGGCAGATGATGTCTAGGTAGTCATTAATGCGGACCTCCACGGTGTAATCATCCCATACAAAGCTGGAAGAAAGAAAGAAAGAAATAAAGAAAATCCATGAATGGCTGTCGATTTTTACAGAACACAACCTACAATAGTGTTGTACGGAACACAGACACACCTCAGGATTAAAACGGCTCAAAAAGAACTTGACGTGCGCAAACAAACAGAAACAAAAGTTCTGGTGACACTGAAACAACCTCAGGCAAGCATCAGCAACAAAAACCAAAAGCGAGAGCTACACCCTGATGAACGTGTGTGGGTGACTGGTGTTCACCCTTCACCTGGTGCTTTTATTTGCGTAAAACACCCTGTAAAATCCCTCTTTTCTTTTGCTTTCTTTCCTTCTCTGTACTTTGGTGTCACACTAGGTGAAGGAGTGGAGATGGGAAATTGTCCAACTGTGTTTTCCTTTATGTCCTTCATGAAAAGGCAAGTTTCCTTTTCATTCATTTCACTGATTTATTTCCATCTTTTTTTGGTTTGTTTCGCAAACCTCTACCGAATGTTATTTCACACATTCCTCTTTTACTCCCTTCCTCTTATAAACAAAGTGTTTTCAGAATTCAATTATATAAATAACAAAATAATGACAGATTTTTCAAAAAAAAAAAAAAAAAGTTAAATATATTAGAAACATTTTAAGCTAACACATTAACATCAACGCACCTAAAATACATTTTGTACTCATTTTTTATTTTCTGATGAAAACCTCTTAACTTCATTTGATCGATCACAACCTTTTCCTTGGAGCCGCTTAGACTGACTGGCTCTTTGAATCGGCTCTACGTGTTTTTACAGCCTCCTCTCTGTCTGTCTCTTCTTTTATTGTCGTCTCATTTGCTTTTCTCATTTTCGTCTGATGTGAGCTTCCCTGCTGCTGTTGCCAGATGTACAAATGACAAATCCACAGGCTTCTCGGTATGTTATTCTTTCTGTGCCTTTGCTTTCATGCTGTCGGTGATTTACTATTGTGAATTTTGTTTAAAAAATAGTCTCAAACTGATCACACGACGTTTGTGAATAAATCACATTGTTTTTCTTAATACTGTCATTCCCACAGTGACCACAAGACCCCATTGTTCGAAACCCACAAGTCATCTGATTGGAGAGCGTTAAAACGCTACACGCCATCACATTTCCATATCCCCAAAATCATCAAACCCAATCACATTACCATAACATTTACTCACACGGCCCTCATGTGAACCGCCGTCAAAACACAAGGCGGCCTCTTTTCCCCCAGCATGCCCTTTGCTCCATCACTTTCTCCCTTTTGGCACATGTATTTGTTGTTGTTGCCATTGGGAGCCATGGTTAAATGACGGACAGACACACAGGCTCCTGACTGGCCCCCCGTTGTCCATTGCAACCCCCTTCATCTCTCCCTCTTTCCTACTGCAGTAAGCATTAGCCGACCTGTCTAAACAGCCTGGCGCTCTATTCAGACGGGGGGTAAACATACACATCACTGCACTCATTAGCGCCAGTTAATGCGGAGATTAGAGTCAGTCTCGCACGGCTTCTAATCAGCGAAGTGTTCAAAAGACAGGGTTGCACGCCTTGCTAAGCCAGCAGACTTTTCTGTGTGTGGGAAAGCAGTGGTTTTCAATACGCCAATCAACGAATCACGGCTGATGAGACCATGTAAGGGTGGATGAGATTCGAAATGCACAGCAGGGCAAAGCGATTCAAATCACTAAGCAGTGTGAACGGTTTCAGCTTTAGACTGTTTGGTGGATTGCCTCACTGTCTCACTTCCTCTGATGTTCCTTTGAAGCGGTTGATCTGGCGCTGTTTGAAACCTAATGGCAATGTGTTTGCAAGACCAGGACAACAACACAAATTGGGTGTCATTAACTCCTCCCCCCTCCTTCTCACACACATCAGCCTCAGGATAAGGTCTTTGGATGCACAATTGGTCCATCGATCAACATCTACTTTTTTATTTAAGTTTAATAATTATAATTTATAATTATTAATAATTTAATTTCTTTTGACTCAAATAGTATTACATATTAAGTGCATCCCTATTTTAATGAATCATAGTGAGAGAGTCTGGTGGGCCCTCACACTATGATTCCCACGCGCTTCTAATCTCTCTGAGCTGATCCAAGGCCGGCCGCTGATATCTCAAACAACAGAGGAGCTCTGTTGTGTTTTTCATCCTAGTGATCGGTCACTTCAAACGCCGCTTTGCCGGCATTTTCCCGTGTGACAGTTGTGCTGTGATGGGCCGAGCGTGAGAGTGATGCTGTTTTAAGAGAGGCACGGATACATGTAAACATCACACATCTGAGAAGAGTGTCTGTACCTGCAGCCCCTCGGGGCCACGTCACCCATCTGTTTATCACAAGACACAGAGGAGCCTGAGTTTAAACGCTTGTGTGCAGGCTTAAAACCTTAAGCTAGAGTAAGCAATTGGTCATGTGATCTCAACAAGGCTATGGAGTCTTAATAATATATATATATATATATATATATATAAAACAGTAAATGCTTGCTATTACAAGAAAAATACGTATTTTAATTGGTTTCAACATTGATAATAATAATAAAAGTTTCTTGAGTCCTAAATTGCCATATTAGAATGATTTCAGAAAGTTCATGTGACACTTAAGACTAGAGTTATGCATCACAGGAATTAAATAAACTTAAAATATATTGAAATAGAATACGTCAATTGTAAAATATTATTAGAATTTAAAATCAAATAAATGCAGCTTTATTGAGCATATTTATGATATATAGTCGAATCTGCTTTCAAATATGTTTGTCTTCTTTCTCCTCTATATTTTGTTTGTTCTCCCCCACTTTTGGTCTCTGCCAAATGTTTTAAACTGTCAGGTGGGTCAGTAATGTCAAAGTTCAGGGTCAGATTTTTCAGACACACCCTAACTGAGTCAGCAGCATACACACACACACACACGCGCGCGCTGAGAGACGCTCAGTGCTGTGTTCAGAACAGATGTACACACTGCCAACTGCACTGTACTCGCTGTCAGCAGTTGACACACACACACACACACACTTGAGGGTTTGGTTACTGAAAACCTTTAAGACCTGCTGCTTGTCATGACAAGTATTATGATCCTATTTTAGCTGCTTGTTCTCACACCATCAAGTAATAAAACCTGTCTGTTCAAGCGCGTGCACGAAGCTTTTCCGCTATTTGTGTCTGTCTGGCTTTCTTTCTCCATTACAAGTATAATATACAGAGACGTCTCAGTCTTACACCTTCGTATCGTTAAAGTCTGAAAGGTTCGAGGTGTTAAGTCACCGCTAAGTCCTTTTAACCTCACCGCTTTCTCACTTTCTTCTCGATCAGTATGTTCTCATATTGTCCTTCTTGCCGATTACATGCTGGTAATTACCCCAGCCGTAGCGGAACAGGTCGGAATGCCATCCAGCTAATCCGCTCTTCCAAACCAGGGATTATCACACTGAGCACACGGATCACACCGCTGCTATTCACCGGCACCAGACCCATCCAGTACAGGCCGTTTGCAGGGGTTAAAGTGGGGCTTGGGGGAAGGGTTTTACAGAAACATGTGGGGGGCTGCACAATACCTCAAATTTAGTGAAATATTGCAAATGTACAAATCGTGATATGTATATTACAATGAGATAATGAAGTGACTCTACTTAAGTTTTAAGTCAATGCAAAACTTCATAGCACAACACTGTTGTGGCTGTGTGATAATGCACATTTCAGTGAGAGTTTGGGAGTTTAAAGCGGACAACCAAAATTTCACTCCATTCATCAATGTCATTTTGCTCCACCCCAATCTTTATATATCTTATAAATATATATATATTTCTGTCTCCCATCCCCCTTTTCCTCCATCTTCCCCACCCTCTTTCTTTCTCCTCTCTGTTTAAAATCACATTATAAACCTGGGCCTCTTCATTCAGGCTAATTTTTTAGAGAAACACTTCTTTCTTTCTTTCTGACCTCTAACCCATCGCCCATCCCCCGGTCCTATCTTTCTCAGTCCTTCCCTCACAAATGCTTGATTTCCCCCTCCTCCCTTTTCCTCTTTCACTTTTAAATGGATGCTAATTGCCTGCTGATATGCTAGCTTGTTGTTTGGTAGCATACTGTGAGCTTTATTCAAAGTCAGCGACTTTAGTCACAAAAAAGTACTTGAAATTATAAACTGAAAATGATACAGGCACTGAATGAAATGAACACGTTTAAGTACTGCAAGCATTCTGTAGATGGCAACAGTGAGCCGCTGAAGACGCTGAATGCAAACACTGCACTTGAGGTAATTAAGTAATGCCAAGCCATGAGCTTCAGGTTCTTTTGTTTACATTTGTGAGCTCACACTTTACTACACCGACAGCTACACAATCTAGCATGCTGCAGACAAACAAAACAGGAAAACTCCAACTCAACAGGGCAGTGGGAATCAAAACAGTAATCAGGGACTGGACGAGATAGACAAAGGGAGTTGTGTGGGAAAAAATTGCACGGAAAAAGAGGGTATAAGGACATACAGAGAGAAATAGTGAGGAAGTCTGGGCTGGAGATAAGGAGAAGAGAGGAAGAGCACAGAATAATGGGATTTAAGGGTTAAAATGAGCGAAGAGAAAAGAAACGAAGCACTTAAAAACAGATCCTAACCCACAGATCAAAACTGAACTGGAATAGCAGATTATTTCATGTTAGTAAGTAATCATTATTACTTGACCAGTTGAAATCCTAAAATGGAATTCTAATCTGATTGAAAAAAAAAAAACAACATAAATGATCCGGAAAGGGCTATGATTTCATAATCAATCCAAGCCCTAGATAGTGGAACATTCTATAATGCTTTGTGGAATTATGGATTATATTTTCCATACACATTATTTTCTGTGTAAAGTGGGATTATACACTGGATTACACTGGAGTCTATAAATATACACTGTGATTTCTGTGTGAATGGGTCATCCGGTAAGATTACACACATCTATGTATAATCTGAGGCTGAACTCTCTTCGTTTCACTGATTATAGCCCTGCCTACGTAGCCCACCATGTTTGCGTGCATATGAGCCTTAGACAAAGAACGAGAGGGTTAAAGAAGATGGATTTACTGTGGAATCTGTCTGGATATGTATGCTGATCTGTCTGCTTCCCTCCACCTCAAGATAACAACTCAGCAATATAATGCTCAGATACATGTAAAAGATCAAAGAAAGCAAGGTTGCCAATTGGGGATGGACGATGAGGAAATAGGGTGGACAATGAGTGGACAGCTGAAAGGTCAAGTATAGCAACTTGTCTGCTGGAAGGAATCCCAGTCTACTAAATATACCCGAATCTCACATTCCCCCCCTGTATGTGAGCCAGTGAAACTTTGACGAGTGAACGCACATGACAACACCTACGTGAAAATCAACAAATGATTCGACGCAAAAATAATGATTCAATGATGCTAACATGATGAGACTGTATACTTCCCCTTCAGCACGCTGAGCGTGCAAGCGTAGGCATGTGACAAGCTCAAAAACAGACTGTCGAAAACAACGTCCGTATGTCAATCCGGACCTGAAAATCCAGTCTCCTCGGGGCGAACACTCACACATATACCCGTCAAACCAGAACGTCAGCCCGGCCAAAGGCCACGCGCAAGAGATTAAATCATTACTGTTCACGCACACCCACATGGTTAAAAACAGTCGAGCGCATGTTTGTGTTTGTTTGTGTGCGAGTGATTTTATGCCCCCTGCAGAATCATCTGATCACGCCAATAATATTTCAAACCTATCTGCCATTGATTAGTCAAGTCTAACTAATCCATTTACACACAGACCGATTGAGTTTCACCGGCTGATTGAACAATCGCTGGCTTTGATGGACGTCGTTAAAGGAAAGAAAAGTAAAAGAAACCTGAAAATCCCATATGCAAACTGTTACTTATTTCTTAGAATATAAGATTAATAACAGAGGTTTATCTAGGAAAGAGACGCCGTTAAAACGCAGATCCCACCACACCTGCCAGATTATGACCAGCTCAAGGAGGGATTATATTTACAATTCTCGTTTTGATGTGTGGGCGTTTGTTTTTAACCTTCTCAATGCTAATAGAGCAAAGTCTTTGTGTACAAGTACGGGAGCTTTAAAAGAAGGGATCCACTAAAATTTTTAATGCTGAGAATTTCTGAGGGCTTAGTGTTTTGTTATTACGAATTTTCTTTTTGTGGTTACGCAACCATTTCCGTGGATGTGGACCATGTCGGGATTAGGGACCGGACCAAGCACCATACTGCTGCCACATAATCCCCTCCCACCTCTTTTTCACCATCCTCATCCCTAACTCAAATTACCAATCCTGTTTTTTTTTTTCACCCAAACAGCTCTGATTCATCTATCACTTTCTCTTCAGCCCCATTCTTTTCACAGCAGGTCCTAAAAAGAGTTGGGTCTCTATTACATGATTTCTTCCGTCTTTCTTCAGGCACAGCTGCTGCTTCTCTCTCTGTGCTGCCTGATAGTGAGCCAGGCTCTTCCGAGACCGTGTCTGGTTAAAGCTGGTACGCTCATGTTGCGCAACAACGACATTGATAAATTACTCACTGAAAGCAGACTGAATCACAACAGATGGTGTGAATCACCTGTGACATCATGAAAACTTCCAAACAGGTCATGAGCACGGATTCAGTTAACTTTTATGACTACAAGTTTATCAGTGTGTACGTGTGAATCCAGGTGAAACAAGTCAATTACTATGAGAAGGAATAATAAGATGTCATCTCATGGTCAAAGATTCCTTTTTACAGTAACAAGCTTCTGATATCCACAAAAAGCCATCTTCTTGTTCTTGAGTTTCCTGCTAAAAGCGTAATAAATCGCTCTGAATGCTGTCATTCGTATTGATCCCTCTAAAGTGCCTGATGACCTGTCCTTCCTCACTACGAGGTGAGATTACAATCGCCATCATTTGATGAAACACCCATCAAGGAGCTTTAGGGTTTATGCAACCCCCGATCTGAAACTGTAATGAAACACTAAGAGTAACAAGTCACTTCCCATAAAAAGCTCAAGCTACTACCAGCCATAGATATTCCCGTCTTGTTTGCTCATGTCTGTTTATTTATTGCTCGGGTGTATGTCTGCGTAAAAGTTAGACTTTAGCAAAATAAATAAGGTTCTTATGAATATTGTGAATCAAGAACTAGCTCATTAGTTCTGTTTTTTTATGCAGATATCAACAGGTTTGTCTGACAACTAAGTTACGATAAAAAAAAAAAGCCTGTCAAAAAGATGCCCTCATAAATATAGTAAAACTAACATGTGTGTGTATATTTAGCCTGATCTGTCTATCCATCTGTCTGGCTTCCATGTACTTCTCTGTCCAGCTGCTGTCTCTAGTAATTACCATGTCATTCACTAGCATGTTAAAGCTTCGAGTAGAGGCAGAGATAAGCAAACCAATGAAGAAAAGAGTAAATAACTTGAACCATCATAACCTGCAAGTCAGGGTCAATGATTGATTATCTATTAGAGATATGATGTTCTTCCTTAATCTATACATGCTCCTTGAATCTCAGGAGAAGCAAATAACTCGAAATTGCAACGAAACGTTGCACGGACCAGATAAAATAAAATAAGGCAACTAAAGACTTGTTTAAGAGTTTAGACTG
>JAUMHI010000058.1:9375443-9404443 GCA_032359435.1 Enteromius unitaeniatus | reverse complement strand
AATGCAGTGAATACAAAACCTAGTTCTTACAGTAATATACTGCGTACCGCATGCAAGCTTTTAGTTGGAGAACTGTTAGTTCTCTAGGCAGAGATTTCAGATATCACTGAAGAGTGCTAACAAGAGTAACATTACATAAATACAGCTGAAAGGTTTTATGCAGCTAAAGAAGTATAAGTCTTACTTTGCGTTCGTGCTGTTCCAGTAAACACTGTGTCGCTCTGCAGACGCGGACCAGGCGCTGACGCTCACCGTAACGCACATGAGCCACAGAAAATCCATGAATCCGGGGTATAGCGCTCTTCAGATGAATAGATACTAGTGCAATGGATTGTTTTGCACGTTGAAAACGTAAATATAAATCTGCGCTGCGAGGGTCGCTGAAACACTAGTGATTCTGTTTACATGAATAACAGGTTCGCATGAGTCTCTAGCTGCAACTGTCGCGGTAAAGCCTGGAGAAATGTGCTTTCAGTCCGCTTTATCAATCAGATTCGTAAACCACGCCCCCAAGAACAAGGAGCCAATGAAAACAGGGAAAGCTTTATTTTTTGACACGCCTCTACGCACAGGCTTACAGTGATTGAAGTGAACGGACCATGACAAATAAATCAGTGCTGTTTTAGTTTTATTAACATACTATTACAGTTTTATTGATATTGTGAAATTTAATTTGAGGTATTTCTTTTCTTTAGTACTTTTTAAAAACTTTCTAGGTTTGTTTATGTATTTTTAGTTTAGTTTTTATTTTTCATAATTTCAAAATTTCAATTAGTTGAACATGCAACATTTATAATTGCATTTATAATTGCTATAATTGCTTTACTTTAGCTTTATTTTTAATTAACAGCAATGTTTTTAATAATTTATAATAACAATATTTGTAATAGTTCAATAACTCTAAAATAAAACTCTTTTTATGGGTAATCCTGGACTACAAAACCAGTCACAAGGATCCATTTTTTTTAATTTAGGTTTCTAAAAAGCTAAATAAATAAGATTTCCATTGATGTATGGTTTGTTAGGATAGTTTTATATTTGGCAGAGATACAACTATTTGAAAATCTGAAATCTTTGGGTGCAAAAAAGCTATTGAGAAAATCACCTTTAAAGTTGTCCAAATGAAGTTCTTAACAATGCATATTATTAATCAAAAATTTAATTTTGATATTTTTTACGGTAGGAAATATAAAACATATCTTCATGGAACAAGATCTTTACTTAACGTCCTAATAATTTATGGCATAAAAGAAAATGAACCCATATACATTTTGACCCATATACAGTGTAGGCTTATTTGGTATAGAATTCTAAATACATATTATTTTAATCTTATAAACTTTGATATAAATAATACAAATTACATGTTTTTGTTTTTATGATAAAGAAACCCAATTTCTTATTTTTAGAAGTTGTTTTATAAATTTTAGTTAGTTTAGTTTAGTTTTTCCTGAGCACAAGTGTCAAACTATAACATTTCTATAGGTTATGTATAAGGTGTTTACTGGATATTACAACCCTGTTCAGCGTTAATCAAATCAGCATGACAGCAAGTTGAGCAATTTACCGTGGGCAGTCTTTTTCAGTCAGTTATGAAACATTGCGTTTGGAAATTGTGCATTGTTTAGAATGACAAACAAAGCAGGCTTTTCCTGGGTATCAGTCAAAAAAACGTAATCCCTAAAATCCCCTTTTACACCTGATAGCGCTATTATGACATCTATTCCAGTCATCAGGGCTTTTTCCCCTCGTCCCACCTCCACAGGGGCTCCTTGGTTCTCTCTAATCCAGGTCTGACTACTCATCCCGGGGTCACAACGCAGACCAATTATCCTCACTCAGTCCAGGTCTTCTGACTTGAGGGTAGAAAGGTGAGCCAAGTGGGAAGTGCGTGAACCTGCGGACTATTTTGGGCTGGGTTAGGCAGGGCTGGGCAGGCTCATGCATGTTCTACGCTGTTGAAGGCTTCAGTTTGGGACATTTAGTCAAAGCTGAGTGAGTGTACATGAGTGAGGGTGCTTTTCCGTCTGCTTTGAGAGCAATGCGTCACCTTCACCAGGTGAGCAAGGACATTATGGATGTGTCTTAGACAGTTTTTGATTATTCAGTCTGAAAATCGCCGAATAAAGTATGCTCATGAGCTCCATCGGCGTAGGAGGTAGAGCTCAGAGCAAATGTTCAGGAACAGATCTGCCCACAGCAGGCTTCCCTTTACAGCCTGGCTTGGCATCATGCATAAGTCTATGACAGAAGTTGAAATTCCTCTCAGTTATTCTGTCTTTTCTTCGCTCTCGTACACACTGTCTTTTTTGTTCTCTCACTATCCCCCTACACAGTAGCCGTTGCTGTCTATAAAGTGTGGATAGATCTGTGTGGGAGTGTTTAGCATTTGTTGGGCCATACTGTCCACTTGTGTGTGAGAGTGTGTGTATACGCGTATGAATGTGAATGAGCAGGGGTCCAACGTTCTGAACAAAGGCTGCATTTGCATAATACAAAGCGATCAAGGTGTAAACGACTTCGCCATTCAACCTGGAAACCCTGCATCCAGTAAAACACAAATTCTCTAATGCCCTGTTAATGTTAGCGTGTAATAGTGCTCCTTCATTGTTATTGCAGCTTTCAACAAATGCATGGCCTTCAGAATCATTTAGTGAGGGGGGGGACTTGCAGGATATCCCAGGAAAACATTTGTGTTGAAAAATGAGAAGAAGAAGGATAATTTAATAGCAATACATTATGAAGTGCTGTTTAAAGTTAATTTAGCGTTTAAGCTATCAAGTTTCTAACGCACATCCTCGTGGGCTCAAGAGATCTCATCTGTGCAACAAAGAAAATTATTCACAGCTTTGATTAGCTTCTAACTTCAGATGGGAATGATGAAATATCTCATGAAAAATGTATTTATTCCTCTTCTTGAAACAAGCCCATAGCTGTTATCACCAACTGAATGCGTCTCTATGGAACACTTACTTTGTTTGTTAGTTGCCTGACATGCAAAATTAGCCCTGCAGTTATGCAACAAAAGAAATGACAACAATAATAACACTGACAAACTTTGGTCAACCTTCATGTGCTTTAAGCTGTGTCTGCCCTTCGGGTACATGCAGATGAAATTTATATACACAGTGATTTGGTTTCTAAATCTCACCTGAGTGAATAATCACTGAGATATAATTACTTTTTTTTTTTTTTTGCTAATAGCGTGCAACACTGCTACTGAAACAGGGAAATGGTTGTAGTGGGTGGGATAATTAATCAAATATGGGAAAGATTGGTTTATGTGGTTAGATGAAAAAAGGTGAAAACCAGGTAGGGTGTAGAAGCCGTTGAGGGTTTGGTTGAAAATGGGAGTGGATCTCTGTTTTGTTGCGCCAAGATACACCCCGAGGCATACAGAGAACCTGCTGTTGCAAAACACAGAGAGGGAGAGATGGAAAGATGTATAAATGGGTTGAGTGAAAGAAAATAGAGAGAGAGAGAGAGAGAAAAAATGGAAAGCAAAATAGATTTACTTTGAAAATTGCATAATATAAATGAACAAAGTGATGGATGACCTGGAGAACGGAGTAGGTGTTCATGTAGGAGAAAATCAACAGTTAGAGAACTAACTATTCAGAGTGCAAAAATAGAGAAAAGGAAAAAGCCTGTCACTCCCATATAGGGTCATAAAGCAGTTTTACCTATGTTGACTGCTGCTGCAAAGAAACTTTTCACAATCATCTGATGTTAAAAAATAATGTATGCTACTGTTCAAAAGTTTGGACTTGGTAGAACTTTTTAATGCTTTTGAGACCCTTAAGCTCAGCTAATTCTGCCTTTGCTAAAAAAATACAGTAATATTAGGTTATGGGGGCCATTACATCATTCTTTGGTGTTACACCGTGGTGCTACTAAATATTTCTGAGGTAACTGTAAGACTTTTTTGCAACGTTTTTTTTTCTTCAGATAAATAGATTAAAAATGCCGTTATATTTCTTGTTAACTAATGAACCTTATTGTAAAGAGCGACCATTAATTTTGTTTTACCTCTCCCTCTCAATTTTTCAATTACAAATTGTGATAAAAACAGTGTGAAATCCATTTTTTATGGTAATTTATTTCTTTATTTTCTCAAAATTCAACGTTCTAACCCTAACATTCCAAATTTTCAAGGATGTCTCAGACTTTTGAAACAGTGCACATGGACAATAGAGCAACAGTTTTAAAATAAATCTGGCCAGTTGTATAGAAATCAAGTCCTGTTAACTATATGACCTCCATCTGAGGTCATCAATTAGAAACACCGCGATCTGACCCCTTGACACACATACACACTTCTGTCGCTCTATTTAACTCCCTGGTTGGTCACACTCAGTCTCATTGCGGCACACTCCAACAAGCTGTTCTCTTTTTGTGGATACAATAGGATGATCCCTTATTAGCATACAGGTGGTCCGCATTGAGGGCCAGGCTCTGGTTGAAGACACAGGCCCCTACAATGGAGCTCCTGTTACTCCACAGGGGGCAAATGAAGGAGCAGGAATGTGTTCAAAAGCTGATGTTCACACACACTTGCAGACTCCTGTTTTAACTCTTAAACACAGGCCAATTATTAACTGAACTATTCTCTGCACAGACGTTCGGTCAATTTCTCTGCTTCTCCCTAATCATTTCCCTCCGTGTCATCTCCACGTGTCCTTTCTTGGTTTCTTCAAGCACTCTTTTAATGTTTATGATCTCATTCTTTTCATGATCCACTGAAGTAGCTTGTTTAAGCCATTGCTCCTTTGCCTTGTTTATTTTAACCATATATCATTTCCTCTTCCAGCTCGAACTTCTCCTCTTCTAATGAACAAAAAGAAGATTTGTTTTTTATCTAAAAGATCAAAAGACTGGCAATACATTTTTTACCCTCTTATTTTATTTATTTATTTAAGTGTTTTCTTAGAACACTGGCAGAAAACATGCATTCAAAACCAAAGGTATTAGATAATTTGCTTTAAAATGACGATTTTTCCATCACTCATGTAATTTTCAACTCATATGAAAAAAAGCATGCTAGTCACAAACACTTTTTTGTTTGCATACTTCTATATGTCTAATTTTAGAAAATGATATGCCATTTGTAATTTTTTAAAGGGGGCAATGGCAAGAAAAAACATATTTTATTTATTAATTTATTTTTCAAACTCAAAGCTGTGACCTTTTTGGTGTTTCAACACTGCATATCCATTTTTCTGGCACATTGGTGTCAATTTAAGCATGTTTCTCTTGCTCTCTCTCAGTTTGCGTAAAGCCTCTCTAAATTTAGAGATGGTCAGAAGGCTTAGTGTTATGATTATGAATTTTCTTGTTTTGGTTATGCAAGCTCAAGCTTTATCATGAATGTGGACCATGTCAGGATTAAAAGCAGCAGATGAAAGATCGGTCTATGTGCCAGACAGCTGCCACAGTTTCTCTTTATTTCTCTCTCTTTCTTCTTCAGCACCTCCTCCGACACACAAACACACACACACACACACCATCACCACCAGTAATTATCATCCATATCTGATCTCTGTTGTTTTTTTCCTTCTTTCATCAGGTGGTGTCTGTCACATTTCTTTCCTGTTTTTACCAAGAAGTTAGTTTGCTTCTCAGACTATAGTGATTTGTGAGATTGATTCTTAACACATTTTCAATTAAAAATGTTGAAAATATAATTTGCACATCTCAGATTGTAAAATTGCATGCTGTAAACTTTTTAAAAAGATATTCAATGTCCAGCATTTACATTTCTTCACAGCAAACATCCAAACAACCACAACTTAAATATTTAAAGAGCAAACAACCAATGAATAAAAATAATGAGCAATGTTGATCTTTGGGACATTCATTGTAAATTTTCAAAATGAAAGCCATAACACCTTATATAAAAAAAGGAATAATAGCCCAATTCCCAGTCAAACTAGTCCTTGCTAAGTATATAGAACAAAACATAATAATGAGAAAATAAAAGTCTTTCATGTTAATAATCCTCTTACTCAACAGCCATTCACAACAGTGTTGAGAAAAAAACTGTCTCTAAATGCATCTGTGTGCTGTTGTCATGACATTCTTGTTTTTGTTGGCTGTGTATGAGAAATAACAAGCAGCAGATACACTAAACTGAATGCTGTTAATGCGGCTGTGATTCCTGGCTAAACAGATGCTGCCTTTGTAGTGCAGAAAAAAGACCTTTTCATTGTATGCTTTATGTCAACTAAACTTGCGTGTTTATCATTTCTGTTTAATTCAAGACACTTTTTACGGGCTTTTTAAAATGTTTTTGGCTTATGCTCACAAAGTCTGGATTTATTTGGAAAAAATACAGTAAAAATAAAAGTACTGTGAAATGTTATTACAATAAAAAGCTTTCTATTTTATTCTATATTATTTAAATGTAAATTATTTCTGTGATCTCAAAGCTGAATGTTTAGCAGCCGTTACTCCAGTCTTCAGTGTCACATGATCCTTCAGAAATCAGAAAGGATTTCTTATTATCAATGTTAAAAGCAACTTTGTGCTGCTTCTCCAGATTCTTCGATTAATAAAAAGTTCAAAGAACTGCATTTATTTGAAATGGAAAACCTTTGTAATATTATAAATGTCTTCAGCGTCACTTCAATTATCAATTCAGTGTGTCATTGCTAGTATTGTCCTTCGAAGACAAGTATATGTTGACCTCATATATTTAAACAGTGAGAAAGAAAATACCAATATAGACCAATAGACTGAACTCTCTTTCCATCCTCAGGTCTCTGTGTCTCAGCGTCTCTACATGTATTTGCACTCTATTCATCAGCAATGAAACACATATTCAAGGATCCCAGATGGGCTGATTTTAATGTGGAGGCGAGACACGACGGGTGACAATTTATACACACTCATGATCACACAACACTGTATGTGTATATTTGGCTTTCTGTGATGTTCAAACACAAGAACAGAAGATATAACAGGAACAAAAAGGCAGACAGAGGGATGCTGGGTCATCCTCCGAGCTGAAGTGCAGTCATTGTTTAGAGAATCATCACCGTGACTCAGACAAACACAACTGAATGTGCGCTGACACACTTTTATTTTCAACCATAAATGCTTGTGATTATGTTTCTGCATTAAAATAGAAGCAGCATTGTCATACGGTTAGATGGCAGCATTACTGGAAAGCACACGCTGAATAGACAGAGTCAGAAATGATCATGTTGTAGATTTGTTATTCCTGTCACAACAGATGCTTCCAAAGCGTTGTGCATTCAAGCTTCACAAACCAGCTTTAAAACTTGAATTAATAACAATTAAATGATAATGTGCACGGGAATGGCAACACCGACGGCAAACATTTCTTGATTCTCAAAGCACAGTTTTTATTAAATACACTTTAAACTTCATAAATCTTAAATGCTAAAATCCACAGTCACTTCTGCTTTATGTGCAGTTGTAGATGCTAAATGACTATTGCTGATTTAAATTCACAAGGTCGTGACCTGGTGGTGCTTTACATTTTAAATATGTTGTAGTTGCTTATGGTGTGTTCATGAACATGTGTATCACAAAAATACACACATTCCATAACAGTTGTAACGTGAGAGCTTATTCTGTAAATACATGCTCAAGAATGTTTGCCATATGCAGCTCATTCACAAATCTATCCATCTTAAGCCACTGAATTTAAAAGACTTATAGGTGTATTTAGGACTGCCAAAATTTTTAATCATGATTTATCATTTTAGAGGGAAAACAGGGATTTTAAATGAAAGAAAACATAATAATAGGCCATTGTGTAATTATTAGGTTCAGGAATTTGTGTGGGTGACAAAGAGCGTAAATTTATGCAGCGTTCTTTACTCATCTCACTACATCTCACAACAGTTTCTGCATTTGTCAAAGCCCACTCAATAAGCAAACATGAAATAAATTGCAATAATTCAATTAGGAAACAACTACATACAATTTCTGGATTAACGTTTTGCTTTAGGCCTTTGATCCTCTAATGTTAAAGCTAATGATATTGAGTTATATTTCACACTCATAATCATTAATTTTCACCATCTAAGAATTTTTAAATAATGGGATTCGCACAGAACACATTTATATGTTTAGAAAACACAGGGACGTGGAAAGAGTTTAAAACACTGCAAGATCTAGAAACACATTTAAAAAAAGTGGCATGACTTTTCATTTCGGTGAGGTGTAGAGCACTGTGTTATGCGTTAAACATTGCATTACAAAGACCTTCTCAAAAGTAGAGCGGTGGAATGAAAAAGAAACAGTGTTGTGCATATACAGGCAAAGTTGTGAGCAGTTTTAAATTTCATTCAACAACCCTTATTAGGGGTTAAGTGTAGGTAAATCGTACAAATTCATACGCATTGACAACTCATAAAATACGTACGATTTTAAAGAATTGTATGAATTCATGTGAGTGAGGTCATACTAATTTGTACGAAATTAGCCACCTCGTAAAATATGAACGAATTGCCATGAGTCTGGGCTGCATGTCCACATCAAGGAAGTAGCTTTACAGATGTGAGCCTTCCAAAAGTGCTTCCAAAGTCATTGTAAGCCTAAGTACACTGTAGTCCCATTGCCACCAATACAGCTAGAATCAACTTGGGCTTACAATGCTTTTTGGAAACGCAGGCCCGGGTGAGTCCTCACCATTCATTTTGAAGATAGATGGTGAGACAGAATAATTTCAGTTGGTTTGAACACATGCATTACATGTGAAGTTTAAATTATTGTGTGTGTTTAATACTATATTAACAGTATAATAAGCTGTTAAAACCAGCTAATGGGGTGATGTATGCCATGCTGCGTTGTCATGGTAACAAATCCAGGTGAAGATATAAGAAATCAGTCTTTCATTGCTCCTTTCGCCGAGTGTGTTGCGAATGGCTACACTGCGAGACACTATTTCTCTGCTTCCTCTAAAGTCAGCACTTCAAACAGAGCAGGGCAAAGTGATGTTCACTTCCAACTGGCATCCAACACTCTAGGGAAAGCTGCTCGTCCAATCAAATATGAGTACTATTAATTATTCAAATTGAATAGATGCAAAATAAACACAACATCTGTCAACATTTTTATTGCGATAAAACTGACGGCTTATCAAAACAAAAAGTATACAAAATGTGTGGTGCAGATATACTTGTGTGTGTATTTCTACATGTGGAAGAGAGGTAAAGAATAAGTGTGTATTGCTCACCAGGGGCTGACCACACTAGCCTCAGTGGTCTAGTCATGGCTTCTCATGTCCCTTCTCCCTCCTTCTCTTTCACCTTTTCACCCATGTCTCTCTCTCTCTCTTTTCTTAATTTCAGAGTATTTCTCTGTCTCATTGTGTACGGTAATTGTTAGATACCATTGTTGCAACACAGCATTTTCAGTTTTTTTTTTGCAACTGACAGCTCCTTTTCACTGCTTTGGTGTGATTCGTCTTGCTGTTGCCTTGAATGTGAATCGAGCTGTCACTCTGCATGAGAAAGCAGCAGGATCCATTCGTTAACATCCATTAATGCATTAAATATCAATTTTGTTATACGGTTGTGTTGCTAGTGTGCGATTGTGTCGTGTTGTTTGTTTGGCTGGGTGTTTGGGACAGCCTGTGTTATTGGCAGCAGGAAGTGTGCGAAACTTGTTGCATAAATGACACCTAATTAACAAGAACTCTGCGTCTAACACTTACTCTGCCCATGAAGGGCTCTCCCTCTGGCCATACACACACACATACACATACATGCACCTGGTGCTGAATATTTGGGACTGTCTGTTCTGTATTATGGATCTTCCCACAGGACATAAACCAGAAACACAGATGATTGATATTATGAGCTCTTGCAAGGTTATGTATGTGTGGTTCCTCGCTGCATATATGAGTACAAAGACACGTGTGGTTTTGTGAGAGCAAATAGTTGCAGGGGTGTAATTAGATCCAGTGACCTAGATGACGTCATCTCAAGGGTGTTTTTTCCCTTTTTATAATTATAATTAGCATTTTAATTAGGGCGGTTCATTTAATGTGTTAATGTTGTGCGATTATTTAAAAAAGGGAAAAAAGCATATAAGCATGTCTGTACTTATTTTTGGTAATAAGAGATTTTCCAACTATTATAAGCTGCAGATACCACTTGCACATAATTAAAATGTTTTTAACTTCAAACCATTGCTTCAATTAGTCCTATATCCATAATATTGTTGCCTATTATAAAAAGTCATCTCTTCTGAATCAGGAGAGAAACGTACACAGATTAAGCATATAATTTGTAAGCGAAAACAGCCTAAAACGGGTCTAAGCAAATATGCTGGAGGACAAGGGTTGGAGTTTTTCATTACAGACTTGCATTTTGGCCAAAAGTGACGGTTTAGAGTTAAAACCAGCCTGATCTCACGACATTTCGTACATATTTTGGCTTATTTTTACTACCTCACTCATACAAATTCACATCTTCTTTTGCTAAATCATACGTAATTTACAAGTTGCCAATTTGCATGAATTTGTAAGAATGACCTACACTTCTAAAGCTACCCATCACTGGGATTTTAGATAAATCATACCAAATCATACGAGTGAGGTTGTGCTTGCAATTTGCTTTTGTAAGGGAATCGGGCAAACCTCTACGTTGAGAACTTCAGCATTGTATAATGCATAACACTGCATTGTTTATCATTACTTGAAGTAATGAGACAGACAGACAGTCAAGCTGCATCAATCACAATGTTTACACTATATTAGGCCCACAGCTGAACGAAGTTCAAGTTAGCCGGTTACCAAGACATGTGCAGGGTTGTTACACAACAAAACGTACACAAATACGATCGCTAGAAAATACAATCATCAATTATTAATCATACTTATAGGTAGAAGTTCAGAGGAGCTAAGCCAGTCCAAATAAACTGGGCACTGATCCATCTTTTAAGACCAAGCATTTGGTGAATATCTCATTGTACTCCAAGATTGGAAAAGCAGTCATCAGTAAAATGATGCGAACACAACAAGATATTGTACTGCTGAGGTGTTGTTGAAAAAAATGAATGTTAAAGCACTCATTCTTTGTAGATTCATCTTTTAGAACAGCATATAAAACCAATTTACCCTCACAGGATACAGTGTCTTCTTGACATGATGTAATCCACGTGGAAATTGTACTGTTTGTGGGTGGGGCAAATTGTTCGCGACGTAGAACGTGGGTGGACGTTATGCAAATATGTTACTTAGTGATGTGGATCAGTAACAGAGAAAGATTCAAATTGCTGACGACTTGTTTAGGCGAATGTGAGCTGACTCACTTTTTTGATAGACAATGACTTTATTGCACTGTCGGTGTCACAACTTTGCAGAATTTTTTGAAAAGGCATAATAGGGGCACTTTAAAACACATTTAACATATTTGAGGTTTATGAATATGCAGCTTTTCACAGATGTTACCTGATGGACTGGGTTCTTGTGTTTTTATCAGCTGTTTGAACTATCAGCACTTTTTCAACATACACTTTAAACCGTTTTTAATTTGATGAATTGTTGAAGCAGTGATTGGTGCAACATATATATTGAATTCAATCAGTGGCCAGTGGCCAGTGAGTAATTCACTCATTAACTGACAAATGCTACCACATACACTACTCACCAGTTCGGTTTTGCAGTTTGATAAGTAGCACGCCAGCATGTAGTGTTCAGAACACAAGGTGCATGAGAAGAACTGTGCTGATTTTAAAAGGGATTATTGCTCTAATCTGATGCTTACTGATGACTGTTACATTTTCTACAGGAAAAAGCGGAACACATGTGTTGCATAAAAATAAACATTTAAATGACAAAACATGCATCACAAATCTGGAACATTCTGTAATAAAATCTCTTACAAATCTTTTTCTTGTGATTGTCATTTTCAGGCATTGTCATTCTTTTTGGGGTTAAAAGGTCAAGGCACTGGAATTTACTTTCTAGTAATTTTTTTTTCCTCTTACAAAATGTATATTTTATTCAGTAAATATGTAAACATCCTTAAAACATCCCTGTATACTTACTGATATTTCATTATCTTATGATGTCTTGTACACTGTTTTGAATATTTATAAAATAAGATGTATATATTTAAAGTAAGACATTTTACACTTTTTAGTGTGAGATGCTACTTTCATTTTTTTCATTGTTCATTGTATGTTACTGTAATTATATAATGATTTTAATGAGTTAAGGATGACAAGTTACCACAACCATGAGTCCAATATAAAGTTTCTTATGGGGATTGATTTAGTTTGATTTCCAGTAAAAATCTTACACTGTTTAGATATACCTACTGGACAATAGCAAAGTAACTGATTATGTATGTGGTAATCCAGTGGATGAATCGGTCAGTGTTATGGCAACGTGTGTGTGCATGTCTTTGTGGGTCGGCGTGATTGAGTAGATTAAGATCTCCATTACAGGACACACGGTGTGACGTTTGCCTGCGGGGATTGCTGTTTATTTAACCCAATTAAAGGATTAGCTTGTCTACGCACTAGCCATCGATAACACTCGCACCGGAAACTGGGGGGCAATTATGGGTTTAGAACAAAGAGCATATCCAGTGACCACAGAAGAGCCTTTCTGACTAGCAACATCACTGGCTACATAATATGAGATCTGTGTATGATCTAAATCTAGATTTAGATCTGTTTCTTTTTCACAGCGAATGACAGTAATTTAATAGTAATTTAACTAATTTCTCCCTAAGAATCAAAACTATTTAAACATGGATTTGGAATTTTTTTAATCTTTTCAGGTTTTCCGTACAGCTAAGTGTCTAACTAAGGTCTCAGTAAAGTAAGCCAGATTGCAGCAGTCTGCATCTTCAACAACCCTTTGTGCCTACCTGATTTGCATAATTCCTTAATTGACCCAGAAATCAAATGAATGTAGACAGCATGTGCACATAAACATGGCTTTCGGTGGGCACAGTTTGTTCTTCGTGAATTCCCCCTCATTCTTCAAATACAGAATATGTTCCAACATCTGGAGGCATTTACTTGACAAACAAAGTTGCAGACTTCTTTTTCTTTTTGCTTGTGTGAAAAGCAGAGGCAAAAATAAACAGAATCTATATTTCCAAGACAAAACTGAAATGTTGTCATGAACTATTGATGCAGTTTACCTTGAGTGTTTTAGCATAATACATTCTCATGTCATGTCACATTGATTTTATTTGGGTAGTTAACATCATTAAAATATATTATATATATCTTGTAAATATCCATATTTTTGTATAATATTTTTGTTGTGGTAATTAAAAACATTCATGTAACAAATGCTGTTTAAACTAGTTTTAGGAATATTTTAGTAGTCAAGTCAAGCTTATTGTCATTTCAACAAGTACATACTGTAACGAAACAAAGTTTCTCGAGGGCCGCAGTGTCAATTATCTAAAAAAATAAAATAAAATTGCCTGAGGGATATTATTTGTAGGCAGCACCCTGTGTAAAATACATTTTTAAAAAGTTTCTTGTTTGTTTTCCAAGTTGTAGTTTTGCGTGGTGCTAGAAATGTACTGTGACATGTTTTTGCTTTCATTTCCCTCCCTTTTCTTTCCTTCCAGTGTTTCCTCTATTCTGGGATGGTCCTAATTACAGTTCTCCTATGTGCGGCTGGACTTTGTGGCAGTACCATGAGGCCTCTCACTCGCTCTCACTGACTCATGCTCTCCTTCAACCCTTCATTATGTCACTCCTCTGTATTTCTGATTTACATCCATTCACATCCTATTAGTCCTCCACTAAAAAGGCAGATTTCTCTCTATCCCCTTCGATTGAGTTTGCTCAGCCTGACCACCCCTTCCACCCACACAAACCTGACATTAGCAGGCATTCGCTGCTCCTGTTTATTCTGAGTATGTATTACAGTAGTCAGTCTGTTAATTAGAGCCAGTGACTCCTGCATAAGTCACCACCTGCACAGGGATGAGTAGAAACCAATTTAAATTCAGCCTCTTTTCGACCTGATCATCTTGGCTGACACGAGGGAGTAAATTTTCAGGAAATTTCATTTCATTCTGGAAGTGAGCTACTTCTTTAAAATATATATTTTTTTAATTATTATTTTAAAGCCATGCATTTTGAATCCATTCAAGTGGGTGATGGTATCAGAGCATCTGGGTCGAGTTGAGGTCCCTTGGCTCAGATATATGCCCCCACACTAGCCAAACTAAAGAAATGGACAATAATATGATAAGAACATAATAAAATATGTTCCATGAATAGAGACCAGGGCTGTTTACTCTGGTATATCTGCAGATTAAAGTGTGTGAATAAGCATTGAATAAGTAATCAGAGATCACTGTAGCTTAACTTGTCTGGAGCAACTCAACTAGGTCACACTCTGCAATGATTGAACCGTCCGCACAACTGAATTGCACACATGGAAAACACTTCTGTAGAAACTTAATCAAGATCACATGACCCAGCTCCATGCAGACACATACGCACACATGCATTGATTTCAGCTCAGACAAATCTGACCACACACACACCCAAACATACCCTCTCGTGACCGCCCAGACTGACTTTATCTGTGACCACACACACATCTACCCCTCTCCTGACCTGCCTGACATTCATTCATACCCTGCAGCAAACTGCAAATCTAGTCGCGCCACGTTTTATCCTGAACACGCTTCTGACCCCAACATGAGCTTATCATTCAGAAATGCTTCGATCATCTGTGCGTAATCCTCTGTTTGGCCTGCCAAATGTCCAGCACACCCTATTCTGGCCTGAATCTACAAATCACACATGACCAACACTGGCCCTGATTTCATAGTCCTGCCCAGTAATGAATAAGTGTCTCCTCCTGTCAGTACAACCCAGATCTCCACCCAATCCCTGCAGAATTATAGCTCAGTCTAAAAGCATCTTACACATACAAACACACAGGATAGTTTGAAAAACAATTAGCTTTTGGGTACAATCTTAAAAACTCCCATTTAATCCTTTTACTCCACACAAATTGTTTTTGGATGATTCAAATTATGTTTCTCGCACTTTCTTTTCAAAAACTGCTCAATTAATTTTTTTTTTCTGGGTGTATTACCCAAACTGGTATGTATGAAATCACTGCGAAAAACCACCTTTTAGCACAAACCAGTTTAATAAAAGAAATACTGTAATAACATTTGGTTCCTGTAACAGTTCTAGCATGTTCAGCCGTTCAGCCAATGTGAATGGAAAGCTGTAAATAGTTTCACTGTATTTTAAAGTTCAAGTCTGGTAAACTCTAACCTGTGAATTTCTATGACTCATCCAAAAGACGACAGTGTAACTGATGTAGTCCGATTAAAGGACAATTCTAACAATTCTTTCAAGTGGTGCTTTTTAGTGAATCAAAAACATACAACACATACCATGTAATCTGACTCCAAAGCTTATGATTCCCCTGACTTGGTTCTTTTTAATGAATCAAACTCCTTTAGCAAAACCTGTGTAGTTTGACTACAAAGCTAAAGATTCTTCTGAGTTGATTCTTTTTAGTGAATCAAACACATACCAGTGCAGCTTTAAGTCAGAATTAAGTCTGACTTAAAAAAGTGTTTTTTTAAATACTTCCATAAAACCACTAGAAGAATCGTTAATCATTCTTTCTCATTTTTGTGTTATAAAGTTCTTTTATGATTAAAACTTTCAGTATATTTCCAGCTGTAAATCTAATTTTGAATCCCCTGTTTTCATTCTAGACCTTTGGCTCCAACTGCATGTGTGTATGTATGTGGGATGTTTAGCAGCAGGATTCGTGAAGATGATTTGCAGCAGGGTTTCCAAAGATCATTTGAGCACAGAGTTCCTCATTTAAAGAATCACATTAAAAGGTCTATTACTCTCATTTTCGCATTCATTATTTTCTGCATGTGGAGAATGCTCAGCAGGAGAGAGAATGAAAGAAAGAACAAGCGGGTCAAGGTTCAGGCCATGGGGGTGTTGGGTATTAATTAAGTCCAGTTCGTTACCGGCTCCTGGCAGTCTGGTTTGCTGCGACAAATCCAGAACAGCTGGGTCACATTATGAAAAACCGACCTCCTTTTATTACAAGTCAACAAGAGCACAAATCCATATATGTAAAGGTATTCATTCACGTTTATGTCTGCTTGCCGATACTGGCCAGTTCCTGGTCAAGAAGGCATAATAGGATGTCAAGATCAATGTCTTTTGCAAAAATGCCTACGTGCATCTAGGTGAACCTAAGTGTGTGTTTGTGAGCACGCTCTCAACTGTGATAAGGGTGGTTGACTGAGTAAAAGAAATTCCAGTGTATTTCCTTATCTCATTCGAATGATGTATTCCATGTGTTTATGGCCTGAGGTGCACTTCACTATTTACACAGGAAGGACTTTTACCCCACTGTAAAACACTTGAGAGCACCTGCAGAGAGCCGAGAGCCAAAACATATCCATAAACGGCCATGTTGCATCAGATTGAGTTGCCCTCGAACTTGACTTGCGATCACGTATCAAACATAGTTTCTAACACATGTTAGATGATGTGGCTGCAAGGACGGTGTGGCTAACCTTTATGTTTTTATCTGAAACCGCAGGGCACCTCTGTTTGAGGACCTCGGATGACATTCCTGCCCTCTCGGTGCCCCTGATGTATTCAGGTTTTTTATTTATTAATTCAGGGATCGGCCAAGAGCACCCCAGGCATTAATATGAAGTGGTTCAGTGAATATTAGCATGTTAGCAAGCATGCCGCTTAAATGATTCAGTTAAAGTTATACAAGAGCACGGAGTGACTCTGAAAACTATAAACTGCAGGAAGGGTGTTACGATATCCCATAAATACATGCTCGTTCTTCCACAGTTCCTCTTTTCCTCAGCGGGCTGCTGTTTATTGTTCTTGTTTTTGGTAAACAGTTTGCTAGCATAAATTTTACCACAGGATAAAAGTCATTAGCGTTGTGACTGTTAATGTTCATAACGTTCTCATTTATCACACATAACTTTTTGTTTAGTTGCAGCATTTGGGTATGATTGATGATTCGCAGAGGAATGTTCTTATTTGATCCATTGCGATGTTCGAGGACAAATTAGTTTCTGGAAATGTATGCAAATAGCTGTATGTGAGATTGTAAGTTACCTCGCTGGATGCAAGGAAATGACTTCTGTAAAAGATTTGGGACTTCAGAGGGTTATGAATATTTTTTTGATGAAGAATTAGAGTGATAGTCTGAAATGATATACACAAGGAGGTGGGTGATGTGACAGTTGAACTGCTGCACAGCATCTCATTCACAGCAATTCATTATCCAAAGTCAAAAAGGCAGCATGTATACACACAGCTTGTTCTCTACAACAAAGCGGATGTGTGTTCATAGATACAAATGGAGTGTTTGGCTTTGCACATGTCTCTGTTTGTGTGTGTGTTTACATGATGTCACTCAATTTGTATTGTGGGTTTTGGTCATGTTCTTGTGTGATATAAAACAATAGGACTCTCAAATTAAAAGCAGACACTAAATATATTAACTTCAGCATATGTCATTGAGTATCAATTAAAAACCAGCAGTGGAAAAACTGAGAGGACCAAGGACTAAAAAGAGACCACGAGGGCGAAAGAAACATGAAAATTAAGAGAGAGAGGGAGAGAGAGAGAGAGAAAAGACGCTAACAAGCAAGAAGAAGAGCAGAAGTCTTGATGCACATTGGCATTTACTCAAAAATGGATTTAAGTGATTTGAAAAAATCTATTTCCTAATATAATTTCATTATGTGCAATCTATTTAATTTAGATAAATGAAAGTTTCTTGTTTGTTTTTTGTGCCAGGACTGTGGATCATTTTTGTTGGCCTTTTCTGTATTGCTTTCAGTGGCATTTTATTTCAATTTATTTTATTTAATTCCTCTTATGCTAGAAATTTTTTTTCAGTTTATTTTTTTAACATTGTGTATTTTATTTACATTTATTTTGTATTTTAATTTTTTTAAATTTTATTTACCTTTGTTGTATGACAGAAAAAATATCAACATTCGGTAAGTTTATTTATTTTTGTCATTTTCAAAAATACTATATACTTTTTTAATACTTAAAAACATAAATATAAATATGAAAAGAAAAATAAACTATCCTACAAGTAATAAAACAAAGAAGATTGAAGACAGCTTTATTAAAGCAGAAAACAAATATTGTTTATAAAATAATTAAAAAGGAAACATTTTTGTTTATGGAAAACAATGTTTCGTTTTTTTTAAATGCATGGAAAACTTCTTCAAAATATTTTTTTTATGTAAGACCTCAGTAATTCCTAGTATCTTATTAAGTTTGCATAATATAAATCACCTCTTAAAGGGATAAAAATAACATCTACTGTATATTAATGACATCACCTGTAATGTTTAATGACACACGGATGCTCTCTATGACTGCATAAATGCCGTCAAACCTTTGTTTACCCAGAGTAACGATGGAATACCCTCCATAAATAGCTCACGGTAACTAAAGTGTTGCCGAAGGGAAAAGCCCTGCATTGAATGCAATGTTAGAAACGTGACAATATTTTGAGCACAGGGAGTGTCATATCTCAGTCTCTGCTTAGGCAACAAGTTCATTGATTTCTACACATCTTTTGTTTATGCTTATTCATCATCAGCCCCATGATGGACCTTTTAAATTCCTCTAATCGCCTTTGTATGTCAACTATGTTCATGAGCAACGTAGAGTGTCATGTGTTCACGTCAAAAAAGGTAAACGTGCATACAGTAAGCCTTCCTGGTTAGTGGGCTGTTTTGTCAAGTTCCACAAATGACTCATAACTAATGATGATTGCAAAGCTTCACAGATGACAATATTTTATGCTCAGACTTGAGTCAATGTTGCTAGATCATTTTATCTCCTTGCGAGAAGTCAAGTGTGTTTTCGCTTCTCAGAAAACTTGTTAAAAGCAAATAAAACATTCGCCACAGTAGTTTCTCTCTTTCCCAGAGTCTTTCGAAAGGTGGTGTGATGTTTGTGAACTCTTTGCGATCTGACATCACTGACATTGCAAAGGACTGTGTGTGTGCGTGTGTGTGTGTTTAACAATCAGACAATCAGCCTCTGTGACTGTGAGAACTCAAGGGCAGGAACACAGAGATGTATGGATGAATGAAAGGGGCCTGTTGGGAGGAAAAACAGCTGTCAGAATGAACAAGTGCATCCGTCCCTTTGAGGAAATGTGAATGATATGAAATTGATTAAAAAGGAAATAACGCTGCCCTACTTTGAATATGCTTGTATGTGTGAGGGCCGACTGATGCCTGAGATTATGGCCTATGTCCCAGTGACTGAGCGCATTTAAGCTGTTATCTGCTCTCTTTTATTTTGTGACCCCGTTCTATCATTTTAAGATCAGTGTCATACATAAAATGTAATGCGAAAAGAGACTAGAAATAAACAAACACTAGACAGCCGAACTGAGAACCCTGCGACCCGAACCTTGACCTTGTCCCCCTCCCCCTCTGTCTTTCTGTTGATCTGTCCATCTCTGTATCATGCTCTGTCTCTTCTCTCAATGGATTGAATATGCTCTTTTAAAGCAAGGTTATATAAGTGCTGTGTTTGTTAGTCGGTCCGGCTGGTCAGGTCACAGTGAAGTGCAGAGGATTGAGGTCTTCAAACTCTTTTTCCATCTAATTGTGATAAGAAATGTTCAAATTAAAGTCCTAAAGGTTTAAAATCTCTGCCTGGTGGTAAGTTGTGGGAAGATTTAGGGAATATGTTTGTTTATCTGTGTGTGTGGGTGACTGAGAGAGAGAGAGAGAGACTGAAACTGTGTGTGAGTTTTTGCTTTTCATTACCTCTAGTTTCGTCAGTCTTTAAAGGGCAAAAGGGGCTTTGTGAGACCCCATTCTGAGTCTTCTGATGAATGTGTTTTTATAATAGTAAACCCCTAATTGGCAAATCTAATGTCAGCTATCCCCTGATTCCTGGTGGTATGAGAACTGCTTCAGACTGAAGATAATTAGGTGTTTCTTCAGCTAAGAGGACTTCTGGCCCTGTGGACTTGAAAATAAACTCTTTTCACTGTCACTAGTTTATTTAATTTGTCCACTTTTATGTCTATGAAATTCTGCCATTTACGTTATGAACATGTCCATTCCTCCATGTCCTCATGAAATGTTTTATTTAATTTGTTAGACTTGAGTTGAGCAATTAATCAGAACTACCAATTAAATAATTGTAACAACATTATGTGATGGAAATTGTATTTTTAACTCCTTTGTCTTGCGTTGTTGGCATTTTATACATAAATACAATTAAACTGTCACATTTTTTTTTGCAGAATTAGAACTACAGAATGATTAAACAAATATGCTGTATTTAATTTTATTTATTCTTAGCACATCGTATATATTATATTATATTCTTTGCACATCGTATATATTATATTATATTCTTAGCACATCGTGTTATATTTTATTGTAAATTCTTAACCTGCACTACTGTGTCCTTCTTAAACTTCTAAATAAACGTTATTTATGGCAAAACTTGGTTGGGATGAAAATTAATGCTGCGAGTCATAATTTGTGAAAACAAAAAATAATAGAAAATGTTGGATACTTTACACAGAGTCTGAAATTTTCATATCCTTTTTTGTGTGTGTTCATCATTCTTTTTAAAATGGATTTATTTAGTTTTTATGTATTTATTTTTTTAAAGTGCAACAATTTCAGATAAAAGATTTGGACTAAAAGTAATGCAATAAATCAATAAACCAAACTTTTGAACAGTAGTGTATAAATTTTGACTATTATTATTATAAAAAAAAACCTATGAGATTTGATAAAAAAAAATATTAAAAAAAATAGAATAAAACAATGAATTAACACTACTAATCTCATGCTTTCCTTAATTCACAGAAGTTAGGTTTGGTGAATTAATTGCTTTTCTAATCTACTGCTAATTTGTTTTTAGGTGTGAGACAACGCATTTATTGTTCTTGTGCTGTCCTTAAATGACTCAGAAGCAAAGTAAACAGCCTCTTAATTCACGCCCACTAGGCTGGATTTGAGCACTGGCGGTCGTGTTTACTAACGTGAAGGATCAGGTTCAGTCAGTGCTTAATTGAGGGTCATCAGGGGACAAGACTCCAGTTCAGTGCTGAAGGTCATCAGTGTTGAGTTTGCGGCCACGGGGATTGACAGTCTGTCCATAAAAATGCCCAAATCTTAAAATCTCCTTGTAAAACCCTTCACAAGGTCACATCAGTTTGTAGCGGCTCATGCAGACCTCATTTGGCCCCAATCATACAATCCTGCATCTGCATCGCTCATCATCAACAAAGGCACTGGTCATTCAGTGTCACATAAGGACACACTGACCACTTCACTGAGCTGATTTACTGACCTTCTGGAGATTACGTGGCGAATCTTAACGTAATGGAGTTTACTAAATGAATTAGCAGGGAATGGCTGTTTGGAGTAAGTGATTGACTGAAAGTGTATAAATACACAAACACACTCACCGTGAGAAATAGACATAAGAGACGTGCCAGCTTTAAATCTGGACTACAGTAAGTTGTTTTTGTTACGGGGCTTTAATGGTTGTGTAATGGAGTCTTTTATTTTCAGCGAAGCCAGGGCATCGTATTCATCCCGAACTGACCCGAAGAAACACTGTGATCGAAAATAACCTTTAGACCCCCAAACCTCGGCAATCACTGTTCACGAATTCTTTTTGAGTCCAAGAAAAAGTGCAATTTTGAACGTGTGCGTCATTCTGAAGAAAGGGGAAATCAGGAGAAGAGAGGGCGCAGTTGGATATTTATTGTGGTCTTTTGCAGGCATCTGCAGCAATCTCACAGATCTGAATAATAGACTGGGTAATTATTTCCAGATGGCCACAATGCGTCGTTTAAAGTGAAGAGAGACCTGTTGAAAAACTGTCAGGGAGGAGAAGAAATATGTTCACCATCCTGAACACTAATCAGAGGATGTGTTTCAGTGCTGATAGATTCACAAATCTGTCCCTGAAGCTGCAGCCGCTGCCTTAGGGACTTACCAATGAATATTATAACACTCATTACTGAATCTTGAGATGATACAACCAATATCGACTGTAACTTTTAAGCTAGTAACTTTTGAAATGTGCCATAAATCCTATGTCGACAGTAGGACCGAGACTCTGAATCAGGTGATGCAGCTTCGGCAGGATTCCAAGACGCTGACGCACACTATTGTTTTCTCGATAGGAGAGTTGTATTGCATGTTGACAGGATTACTTTTAACAGAGAAACACACCTAAAACTATCGCATTAAGTGATTTTGTTCCAAGGATGAGTGGCCATGACTAGAAATAGGCTAATCTATGGTGGTAAAATAACAAGACATATGTGATTTTACATGCCACATGTTTTTAGCATTTACATACTGTAAATGGAAAGTATGTTGTAAAATGAAAGTGCCATGCATTTTTGGTTTCATTGTAAATGGATACAATACAGTGCACTTTAATGTGCTTCAAACTGAGCAACCATCAGTTCTTAATAATACACTACATACATCATATTCATGAAAGAAGTCTCTCCAGAATTTTCAGCATGGCTGAATTTGATCATATGTACAGTAATATTGTAAATTGTTCTTACAATATAAATAAAGGCTTTATTTTTTGATATACATTAAAACAGTGGTTTTATAATATATATGATACACATTTGTTCAGCCATTAATGCAGCATTCAGTGTCACATCCTTATTCGGTGAATTAATGTAATAAAATAAATAACAGTTTTGAAAACAGTTTTCTGCTGATAAGTAGAAAGTTAAAAGGAAAAATCATTTATTTGAAACTGAAATCCTCACTTTTGATCAATTTATTGCTCTCAAGAGTTTTGACCTCTTGACCTGTATCACATAATTTGGGGTCACATTTGTCTCTGCCAAACTAAAATGACCTCAGTATAATACAATAGCCACGTCACTGAGATTTGCCTGCAGGACAAAGGTTGTCTGACCAGTCAAACGTATGCTGCAAACATGTACTGGCACTGTAATGCTATTATGATTCAAGCTGGAATATTGATCCAAACTGACACAGATCTCTGGCTGTTAAACTATCTCTATTGTTAAGCTGAAGGTTAGTGGATTTGGTTAGTCTTGAATCTTGAGAGGATTCCTCGAGAGTCTTACCTGCCACAAGGAAATCTTTTTAATAGGATAACGTGACACAGAAATATTCAAAATATATACACCTTGTAGGGATTTAGACATGCGGTGCTAAATTGGAAAAGTCATTACAAAATCCAACCTGAACCCTTCTGAAGCTGTCTGTGTGTCTACATGTTCTGTATGTGTGTGTGTGTGTGTGTGTGTAAGATGTTTTTTTAAATGCTGTATATAAGATTCAGACCAATGCGCTACAAATTTAGCTAATAGAATAATCATTAAGGACGGGTTTTCAATAAAGTAAGAATCATGTGACATTAAGAACAAAGTAATTACTGCAGAAATGGGTTGCAATCACATAATGAAATAGTAAGCTAAATAAAAATCTAAACTTGTGATATTGATAGATAAAATTAATTTTTGTAGACTTTTATAGACTTTGGTGTCTATATGTTTGCGTATAATACACAGTTTCCGCGTGCATGATACAAATTTTGCAAACCCCACAAATCGATACCCATCGCGCAAAAACTCGCCAAAGTTCATTTTTGTGTATCAAATTGTTTTTATTTGGTGTATGTGCACTTTCATGAGAGGGTTATAATGAAAAATAAACATTAAAATTTAAAACACAAAAATGGAAAAGTGCTACTTTAAACTGTAATATTTCTCAATATTAAAAGATTTAAAACTTAAAGATACTTAAAAATATTCCTAAAATCTTACTAACCCCAATAATATTTAAACAATACTCTTAATTTTGCTAGTATACTGTGTATTATATAATTATAATGTGTAAAATGTAATGTTTTCATGTAACATATAATATTACATTTATATAAATATTACATAAATTACATTAGTAATTTGTTATATGGTCACTCAGGAAGGGTAACTGCTCATGAAGGACTGCTGTTATCGTCCAATCAAAGGATGATAATACAATTAAGCAAAACAATTAGATGAAAGTCTTAAGAGCTCAGGTGGACTTTTATTCCAACCCCGTCTCCATCACCTTGATGACATCATTGCCTCAATCCAGCTGCACATGTAACATAACTAACACAGGAAAACAAAGGAAATTATACAACTATTGTCCAGAATGTATGTTATATTTCATACCTCTTATGGATTTTATAGTACATAAAGAACAATGTGTGAGTTTATTTATTAGTGTGCATTCTTGTGTATAGGGGGTGGCGTAAGGACAAGGTCTGGCCATAGTTACAAATAATCCATAGCAACCCAACACAGTGACCCAAGAGCTGAAGGACTAACCAATCCACTGCAACTTACAAATGTAAACAGCATTTTATGAGAATTATTGAACATGAATGGCTTTAGTGTCTTGTCTAAGAGCTCCTAAAGGAATATTTTTGTCAGAATCACAGTGAATGTTGGCTACAGAACAGATGCCAATTTCCAATTTTTATTAAACTAATCCAAGATTCTAAAACTGGCAAAGTGCTAGTATCATAAAGCTCACTTGAAACCCTGTGTCTGTTATGAAGCAGACGGAGACAGAGGTAAGAGGTGTTTTAAGCTAGGTCCTGAAAATATGCTAAAATATTAAATGTTTATAAATTATTACATACTGCTTTCCAGTTATAACAGTAAAACCTTGCATGATTGGAAATGCCATAAATATATTTCTCAGAGGACTGATTTTGGCCCATTAGTGGTTTAGGTATTAGTCTTGTCGGCCTGAAGAGAGTATTTGTGCTTGCATAATGTGCTAATGCTTAATACCGCACCACTGTATTTTATTCACTAGATACACTAAATGTATTTAAATATAGTGCAAAAAATGAAATAACTATAAATGTTTGATTGCTCGAACCCATGCTGTCATTAAAGTGGTCCTAATTATATTTAATTGAGGTTATCTGTTCTTTGAAGGCTGTGTAAATGAGTGCTCACTATGAGGTTTGATAGCACCAGTGTGCCTATATATAACATCCATCTACTGAGAGCTGTATGGATGCAGCCTTAAAAAATGGATTATGCATAAAGAGAGAGGGGAGGGCGAAGAGAGAGTGGGAGATGAGATGCCTAGAGGGTTAAAAACGGAAAAGGAAGCAAATCTGAGGGTGACAAAACTTCTCGGCAGTTGGCAAGGCGAAACATTTCAGTCATTTTTGCCTCGATACATACTGACTAATGAAACACTCTTTTCTGTATATAGAACGGCCAGATGACTGACAGCTCAAATGCTTGCCGCATTTAGACCGCAATAGAGGGGACAAGAATGGTGATGATGTCGCCTAGAAATATGAAGTGGCCGCTAGCGATGAATGCGATTGGACAGTTATTAATATCATTAGTGCTGGATTAGCTCTTTGGTTTTTCCCTTCTTCACTCCCTCTTCTGCCAGTGCCAAGCTTTACACCGCTAATCTCATCTCTCTCCAGTAATGACACACTCACTGTCTAGTGTTTACGGTCATTTTTGAAAATTACAGAGGAAAACAAAATCATCTAGAGCAGGGTGCGAAGGCAAGGTTAATTCTCTGTGTGAAAAATGGCACGATTTGGGCTTTCGGGGAAGTGCTTACACAGAGTAATGAGGCTACTGAAGGCGCTAATGAGTATGTGGGAATCATTCTGCTTTGAGGTGAATCAAATAATCGCTTTCCTGAGAAGTATTTTAAGTCGCGCGCAGCATGTCGCCTCCATGACTAATCATTCCGGGTATGCTAATGAATGCTAATTTATGCTAACATAGTTACACTGGGAGATTATTTCTGATTGGGCCATATGGGGTGAGTGGGTGGGCCTTATTCACACACTTTAAATTCTCATAACAGATTCCCCTCGTTTCACTGAGTCAAGGCGGAAACAAGGCAATCCTGGTACCACGGAAGCCAACAGTTACAGCACTGAGCAATAGGAAGTGGGTGGAGAGGCTTCCTCTGAAAGTTCAGCAAGTTCAGTATCAAGTCGAAATTTAAAAAAAGATACAGATACATGGTCTTTATAGCTGTCCTCTTTGCTGGAGTTAGATCAAATTTTCAATCAGATTCTCCACACAAACAAACTCCTCTTAAAAAGTCTAAAAAGCCAAATTCTGTCTTCATTTACTTGTTATTTCAAACTTGGATTTCCTTATTCTGTGAAAAGGATACAAATCAAGTCATTACTCACTGATAATCTTAAATTTTACGACTTGATCATTAAAACTGAGTTGAACTGTTTTATTCAGATTTCTTTTGAGTTCCATAAAAAAACATTTTTTTGAATTAGATGTGTTTCTTTTGGCAGATTTTAAGCATTTGTGTTTGCAAATGCAATTTCAGTAATGTATTTTTACCAAATACTTACCACAAAGGGACAAAGCCATTAAAACTACTGTGAGAACTTACTAAAGATACACAGTCAAAAATGAGCAATAAAAAGGCATGGACAACATAATTTTTGTGGCTGATCTCATTGCATATGCATTTGTAGGAGCATGCCTTAGAAGCAAAATTTATGGGAGAAAAGTATTTAAATGAATCATGCAATATGATTTACCAAGGCACCACAGAGAACAGAGAGCGTGTGATAGAATATTGAACATTTTGTTTGTCAAGCCATGACATTTTTAATTTGCTCTGTTTGCAGTCTTATGCTAATTTGTGCTGTTCTTGTTAGATTGCATTGGTCATTATGCTGCATGAATGTTCTTTAATTTGAGCATTGTCAGTAAATTACATGCAGAACTCACTACTTCCATGGGTGCTTTATTGGAATTGCGCTTTCATGCTAAATAACCTTGTTTCATGAATCTGACTTCTAGCTTTTTTTTTATATATTTTAAAGTGCCTCTATGCTGTTTTGGAAGTCCCCAACAACAGGCTGCATGCATGCAAGATCAAACAAAACCCTTTCATTTTCTTATAATATGCATTTCATTTTACAGTAAGTTATTTCTCAACAAATATCAAATGACTTGTTCAAAGACTCATCTTTCCAAACTCCTCCTTTGTATAAAAATATTCCGCTCTGATTGGTTAGATGACCCAGTCTGCTGTGATTGGTCAGAAAAAAGAAAAAACTAATTCCCCAACACCAGTACTGGGATACGGCTTATTAATAATACCCCCTTGACAAAACATTACAGCATCATACATACAGACTGTGAATCGCTGAAGCAAGCTGGTCCAAAAAAAAGGGCAATGGCCCACCAGACAAACGGTTTGCAACTTTTGTGCTGAACTTGCAGAGATTGGGGAAGCAGTCAACAGTGAAATTATGGAAAAACAGCAAAATGTTGGGATTATCCTGCTGTGACATTGTAGTAATTTTAACCACTGATTCTCCACAGCCTCGAAAGCCTTTCACAGCAAAGAACACAGGGACTTAACAAAATTACACTATACACATGAATGAGCTACAGCATTTAAGCAATGTTTTTTGTTGGGTGTTGTGCATATTATCTTATTAAGTATTAACTATGGGGAAATGGGATTGGAATTTAAAATGATTAACTTTAACTTAACATTAACATTACCTTTAGTGATGATGCATTTTTAGCTTTACAAACTTCGCAGTGTTTGAGAGACATTCACATATAGCTATCTTATACACTGCATGAAAGATCATTTTTTTTAAATCCGTAATGGGGGCACTTTAAATAACTTTTTCTGTTACGTGAATAAAACGTTTATTAAACAGGCAATGTCAGGGAAAATCTTGCGAGAAAATGTGAATGGAATCTTTAAGAACTGACTCAAGTCATCTATATAGAAGCACTGTGTTCATTGTCTTCTCACATCTCTCATGTATATTTGTACACACAGATTTATAAATAAAACTCTCATTTTAAATCTTTCTGGTTGATTGACAATTGTTATGACATTCGCTTCAAACATTACAATGCTCCTGGTAACTTTTGTTGACCTTACAGTAAGTAAATAACTTCACCAGATAATTACTCTTCAACTGCACAGCTACCACAAAAACAGAAGTCTAAAGATGGCATCACACTTGTTTCTCTGACGCATTAGGTCTATACAGAACAACTGCCAATGAAAGCTAAAAATACTGATGCACCTGGATCCTAATGTGAAAACATGTGTCTGTGTTAAACCATCACTGTGCTTGTTTCACATGGAGATTATATCATACCCTACTAGACTCAATCCAGACGGTATAATCCCAGACCCCTACACCCCCTCTTATACAACAGTGGAATTCATTTATGGATTAGGAAAAACTATCTTCAGTATTATTAGTTTGAATGTACAAAAGACAAAACAGAGACACCTGGTGACCGCAAAGTTTAACTGCAACCAACATCTGGGTCTCTGATTTAGCTTTTTGAGGCCTGTGATCAAAAGATGGCCAAACACAAAGAACAAACTGTTTTTAAAAAAATTATTAATTTGAAAATGTTAGTGTCTGTGTTTGTGTCTGTGGTGCGGTAGAACACAGCGATACTGCTGTTCTCACTCCTGCCCTGCTGATTAAATTACGTAACCGTATTAAACAACCAAAGCTCAGTGCATGATCAGAAACCCTCAAGTTGTTCTTCTCTATAAAAAAACAACACATTGAAACCCTTTGAGTTTCAGTTTCTGGACAAAATATACTCTTACGTTCTTCAAAATTGTTGTGATGGTCAGAAGAAATATTTTTGTGGTACTGATATGCAAAAATGAATTAATATTCATTCGTTAATGCTACGCGATGGGTAGGGTTGTGGAGTAGGCCTAAATGCGTATTATATGTACTCGAAAACTGCATATCATATGCATGCCAACAAATTTCGTATCATATGTACACAAAAACTGTATATTATTAAGCCAAAGTACATTTATGCATATCAATGCCACTAGTTCCCTTTCGACATTTCACTCGTACTGCGTCTGATAAGACGCTATGGGAAAACTCCTTTTTTCCCCTTAACTGAA
>JAUMHI010000058.1:9349573-9370035 GCA_032359435.1 Enteromius unitaeniatus | reverse complement strand
ATCAGGTGTCCCCAACTAAGCAAGCCAGAGGCGACAGAGGCAAGGAACCAAAACCCCATCCATGAGAGAATGGGGAAGAAAAACCTTGGGAGAACCAGGCTTAGTTGGGGCCAGTTCTCCTCTGGCCGGACGCCCAGCATCTAATTCCCAGTTCAATTTTAAACGCATGTTAGATTGTGTAAGGATTATGTAAACAAAAGCTTTTATTTTGTATGCGATTAATCACGATTATTAATTTTTAAAGCACAATTTTTAAATAGACTCTAGACTTTATGATGCTTTTGCTAGCCTTTTAAGCCTGAAACCTCCATTTTACACTCCTTGTAGCTGCATGGAAAACACTGCATGAAGAATGCATGAACACTGCATTCTACACAATATCTCCAGGACATGACCGTGGTACAGCCTGCAACATGAGGGTGCTGACAAAAGCTTCATTTTTGGGTGAACTGGTCCTTATACGCACAAAGTCGAAATGCAAAGCTTTTAAGTACATCAGTGATATAAAACATTTTCCAATTTCAGCTTTTTATATCTGTGTGTGTTCATCTCTGGTGTGTGAGTCATATACTCAACAAGTTTGAACACATTTCTAATACTCTTGAAATTCCAAGCACCTCTTTCTCAACACCTCCCTTATACCTCTCACGGCTACATGTTTCCGAACAGGATGCAAAAAAACAGTATTTTTTTTTAATTGCTCACTTTGAAATAAACCAACAATTAATACCCGAGGAACTTTGTATAATTAACATTTGTGCGTAATGGTGGATTGTGTGATCGCACGAGTGTTTATTCATGCATACAACCGCATCAACCCCCCATGCACGAACCCCCAAATACAACGTAGTATGTTTTCTTGTCGTTTCAACAGCGAGAGGCGGGATCGGACCTCTTAGGCAGCACGGGGGCGGACGCACCCATGCGCATGCAAATATAAATTAAGGCTTGAAGATCAACTGTAATTTTGCTCAATCAGAGCTGCCGTGATTGGACCCCTAAGCACATCTCGTGCATGCTTGGCAAGGACTTCCACAATTTTCGGATAATCTCCCTACTACTTCTATAAATCATTAGCTACGAGAACCTGTGAACTGTAATCAACAAACCTACTCAGAAATAATCACACTCAGGCTCGCATTCAAAGGGAAGTAAGAAAGTGAACTCCCTGCTGCTTTTGCTCGCTGGTTATTATGTGGTTGACTGTATAGCTTAATGCATCATAGCGGATTGTATAATTATCCATATGAATGGAACTATATTTACTTCGGGTTTGTTTTCGTCTGTGCTGCCCAGCGTCTACCCGTAATCTTCAGGAATCTGCAGCACATTGTCATGAACGGACATTTCCCGATATTGCAGATGACCTAAGAAATAGTTAGGCTGCATAAATCAAAAGAGAGTGTTGCGAAAACAGGAAATATTCCTCCACTTTGTACTCGACAACCTCAACTATGTGCTTATCACATTTTTTCGTGCTGTGTAACTGTGAAATATGTTCCGAGGAACATATCCTAGCAGAGCTAGATATAGTCTCCGCTTTTAATTCCCATGAAACATTTTTATTTTTTTTGTGATGGCATATTTTCCTTTCTTTGTATTGCAATATTTTCCCTGACTTACATATGTGACTGAAAACTTACTTTTGAAATTGCTCATTTTGTAACTGGGCATCTTTCAGGAGATGTTCCTCTTTCCTCAGTGGTTTCCTATCAGTCTGTACTGTAAAGGCCACCTGGCCCAGTGGGCATGAAGAGATTTTGGAGGTTCATAGAGGGACTTTACAGACAGACTCTGTCCTATTGCTTGTTCCCGATTCGCTGAGGTCCAGTCGGCTTCTTTGAAGAAGTCCCAGTCGATATAAGTTTATGGACCAAGCATGAAACGGATATAATCTTATAAAACGGGTCTTGAGCCAGACATGGTATGGGATAACCTTTCAATCTGCCTTGGAGAAAGTCATATTTTGTGGCCTGTTTAATATTATAATTTAGTGATATTATGGGTTTCAGATTTCTCTGTGTGATTGCATACGGCCGGCTTCCCAGCCGTCCCGCTGCACACGGCGAAGACAGAGTTTCCATAATTTCTCCCTTGCCTGGATATTTGGCTAATACCCACCATACAGATGTTATCAGCAAGTACACTCCATTATCTCACACCTCCACATTGGCCAATAGCGCTTCTCTCAGCGTGACCACATCAATATCACTCACCAGTTCCCTATCCTTTGCTTGCCCGGTTTTGTGCACACGTGCATGTGCATGCATGCGCCGTTGCGTTATTAAAGGCCGGGTATGTTGCCAGTCTGTATGCCAGCCAGTGGCCTGAATGTGTCTTTTGGAAGATAAAATGAAGTTTTAAGTGCGACGTGTAAACTCATTTTCTTGGTGTCCGAAGAAATAGGTTGTTATTTATTAAAGACGTTTTGGAGCCACACAGCGCCTTTCTCCGACTTACAAGCAAATTGTGTACCAGTGCCAAGACAAAACAACCATTGTCTTTCAAAAAATGAAACATTTAAGAGCTAATGTACTTATTAGTTGCCAAATTAGAGAACTGCTTGGTAGGGTTGTTCACAAACTAGTCCGTTATAAGTGATTATGATCCTTATTGAGTGAGGCTGATTGCTTACTGTATGCAAATATTATTGACTAATTCATCAACTGGTTCATAAGAGTCATTTCACAAATCACTGGAGCTCACAAGATGACATGAGCCACAAAGTTCTTAAATTGTCACATGCTTATTTTTTTGCTGCATTTGCCATCTGGAGCCCTGAAAAAAAGCAATCTCCGTGCTTTTATAAGCCTGAATATAATATATATATATATTTTATTATGTACAGTAAGCAGCTGATTCACATCACTAATGCTATTGAAGCATAAAGACACAGCGTGTGGTAATTGGACTAGGACAGGTTTATTACTCATATTGTTGAGGAGTTGTTTTCACCGGTTAGTGTTGGATGAGGAATGCAGGGGTGGATATAGCCGTGGTTGAGGATTCATAACCGAAAACAGTGTTTTTGTTCTTTTTCGCTGGACTTAACCTCAGGGTGCCCTCTTAAAAATACCTCCAACTCAGTACCTGCGCCAACACTTCAACGGGCAAACCGAATTACTGTGGGATATGGGGGTTTTACTGTGTTTGTGCAATTGTATTAGCCTGGCTGGGAGATATTGCGTTTCTAGCATCGCCTGTTGTGAGGCATCAAATGCGGACCGGAAATCTTATTGTTTTGGCTTTCAATATTACACATGCAGAATTGCTTAATGGAAAAGCTACTTTCTCTAGGGAAGCACACACATCACTCTTTTTCCTGTGTGAGATGCATAGGAAGTTCTGTCTGTTTGAGACTTTGATGTTGTGTGTTGTCCTCCTTTTGCTGCTAATGGACATGTATTATCTGAGAGACAGAGAGAAGTGCTTTGGCCTGATATACTGTTTAAGCTAGACCCTACATAGGTCTGTGCCAGCTTGTGTTGTCTGAGAAATGAAATCCCCAAACTTTTCTCTCCTACCAATCCAGGACAGTCAAGCACTCTTTCCAGTTTTCTGATGTGTTGTTCTAGTTTTGTCTGCACAAGCGTTTTTTAAAAATTATATACCAGAATTCAAAAGTTTAAGGTCAGTAATATTGTTTTAGAGACAACAATACTTTCATTCTGCAAGAATGCATTCAAATGAAGTGATGGATTACAACAAATAAATGTTGCTTTTGAAAAAATGTAGATATTGTTCTCGGAAGTGCATTATATATTAGGTTTGTTATGCTCAATGAATTTAACAAACCTTTCAAAGAAATAATTTTTTTTAACTTCCATTTATATAGTAGCTAAAAAAATGAGGATGTATTGTCTAAATGAAGAATTGCTTTTGTTATTTTCATTATGAAAACTAAGGGGCAAATAATTATTTTAAAGTTCACCAATTTCTGTGAAGTAGCCTATTAGTAGTGAAAAAGTTAATGATAAACCCAACAATAGTCCACCATTTAGAATGATCTCTCTTCTTGGTTATTCATTACCAAAAAGCAAATCATATCACTATTTCATTAGCTGTTGTTAAAGTGCCACAATATATCTGTGTAGCACAGTGTAGGCTGTAATATCCAGGTATAAAACAATATAGTGTCCTATAATGTAAGCCATTCAATCTCTTGTTTGTGAACAAACCTAGCGGACCTTTAGCTATCATGTTAATGTAAGTGGTTTTTTGTTTCTTTTTGTTTTGTTTTTGGCTTTGTATGTGTGTTTGACTGAAGGGTAGCAGCGTGTGTATAATGGGTGTGTGTTGATTTGTGGTTCAGGCTCTTATCTTCCTGTCAAACCACTTCTTGGTTCTTATCAATAGTGTTGATTTTCTCCAATGCTTTATCGTGTAACTTGAAAAGTAGCCATTTGCTTATCTGATTCCTGAATCACCCCTTTAAAGTCAACATGAAATCAAAATTGACCCTATTTTCTTAATCAATGTGTGTTCTTGGCTCTGTGAATGATTCATCAGGGCATGTTCTTATAAAAGAAAAAAATAGTATTTTTTTCCTTTGAAACGACTTTCCTTCTTGCTGTTTTCAGTAAAGCCTTGTGGGTTATTGAATAATATTAACCAACAGCCAAATAGTGGCTTTGGGTGTTATTTTTGCATCTTATCTTTTGCATCTTATCATTAACACCAGTTCTAATTAATGTATTTTGAAAGAAGGATGTGTTCCTATGTTTCTTGAAACAATGACTAGCTAGTTAGTTTCCCTAAAGTCTCACCCTAATTTTAATGCTGTCAGAAATCACAGATGAAAAATGGGTTGTGAACAACATTTCAAGTCGACTCGAAACATTCATGGATACGCTGTTGACTCATATTTTATTCTGCAATTCATCATTTTTCTAGTGCGCACACAGGCACAGCAGAACATCCTGATAGTCCACCCTTCCCTGCTTCAATTCAGTCTTCCTTCCCTCTCTCTGCTGAGAAGGAAAAGACATTATGCCCATTCTGAATGAGCAGAAAGAAGGCAAGCACATTATGTAGGGATGGCAGGAAGAGAATCAACAGTTTTCAGCGCCTGAATTGGTAGGGGAGCCCCTCTGGGGAAGAAGGGGTGAGGAGAGGGAGAGAGGAAGAGATGTCAGCAGGTATTACTATCACTGTCACTGTGCAGTCGTGGAGAGAAACACCCTCGTCATGCTTACTTACCCTAAAGGGAGAACATTTGGGAAATAGTGTGGATCATAAAATTACCATATTGTGAGTTTTGTTTATTTGTTTGTATGATTTGCGTGTACATTATTTTTCAGTAAATAAATATATATATGTGAGTGGGTTTGGTTCAATATTGTGGTGATTGTTAGATGGAGTATTAATTAAAATCAGTTAAATCAATCAATCAATCAAATCAGTAAAGCCCCCAAAGCACTGAATAGAATAATGATTAGAAATAAATGTATTATTTTATTTTATATTATACATAATCAGCCTGTAGTTTACATAGATAGATAGATAGATGCATGTGTGCTTGGTATTAAATATAATGTTTACATCCACTATTTTATTATTATTATTATTATTTACAAAATAAATAACAGTATATATTTTTAATGTTTATATTTAAATGCAAATTTTTATAGATTTTAAATTGAGTTTTTATAATATAATATATAAAATATGAAATGCATCCAGTAGTTTATGTATGTACGTTTAAAATGTATATAAATGCACATCCATGCATTTATATATTTAAGAAAAATATGTTACGTCCAAGACTATAGAATACCCAAGACATGTAACTCGTATAGTACTCGCCTGGGAAATAACCTTTTATAACGTTATTTGAGCAAATGAAAAGCATTTATTACACAGTTGTTGTCAGATTTCATTAGTGATTTCAAATATGAAATTTAATGGTTAGCTTAGTGAACTGTTTTGGAGAATTTGATGCCCATTCAAAGAGAGAGGTGCCTCAAAGATGGCCGTCAAGTAACATGACTTGTCCTAAAGAGACTTTGGTTACATTTATATAATATATATTTATATTCATATTATTAATATTATAAATAAAAATATATGTAAATAAACATGTAAATACTTTGTGTGTGTGTATAAATGCATAATAAATATACACAGAACGCACACATACTATGTAAACAATTTATTTTGTGGATGCGATTAATGGTTTGACGGTGTATGTATATAGATTAATGTATGTTTTGATATTATTGTACATGTGGCTCGTTTAGGTTTGTATACACATTTACAGCACATGGGCGTGGACGCTTGTGCATTCGAGTGCATGTTATTGTTCGAACGTACAGTAGATGCTGTGTGGGCGGGGGACTTGTAATTTGTTATGTATGGGGTGTGAGTTTGTGTAATGTGCTCTTGGAGCTCAGTAGATACCTGTAGGAGGGTCTTGAGCGGAATGCATGGAATTCTGGGTATGGTGTTCGCTGCGGTGAAGGCAGCTTGTGTGCACGTGCAGGTCTGGGTGTGAGCTTCTGATAGACGTGTTCTGATAACCGTTTCAGTTCTTCAAACCGGCAGTGCACGATTCTCTGGTTATTAAACAGATTTGTCCTCTCTGTGTGGAAGCAGAACGCAATCAAAACAAGCAGTGCTGATGATGACTGGGTCCTATTCATCAAGCAGGTCTGGCGGTTAGTGTCTGGAACACACTGAACAGATTTCCTGCAGAGCTCCCTGTACCGTTTCTCATATGGTGGGCAGCATTTGCCATCATTATTGCACAGACTGGGATCAAATGCACTTTTTTTTTTCTCTCTCTTTCTGTTTTTCTGAATTATTATTATTATTATTATTATTTATTATTTTTTTTTAAACATCAGTCTGAGACTATACAAGACTATATATCTTATATTGCCTTCCTAAGGTTTATTCTTTTAACAGTTTTTTTTTTTTTTCACCTTGAGGAAATAATCAAACATTATTACATTTAAATGATTAGTTTATTTTAGTTTAGGGAAATTGAAATGGTGTAGAGAGGAGGACATGTCGCAGGCCGGACTTAAACCTGTGTCACTCAGAAATTTATAGCAAATATAATTCAATTGAATTACATTTTAAAGTGGAAAGACTGCAATTTTTTGGTAAAACCTACACTTCAGTAATCTTAAACTTTAAAAAAGAAGAAAAATGACACTGTACTTCTACATTCTCTTGTCCTTTTAATACATGTAGTAGTTACTAATTTTCAAGTAACCATCTGCTGTGTCTTTATCATCGTTAGAAAGTTCGTGATGAATAATTCTGCTGATTCTTGTGGGGCGTAGCAACCATTATTTTTACAAACTTCTAGATTTATCTGGCCACGCTATTATGAGGAGATCATCAATACTCATGCATCAATGTGTCTCTCACTTTTTGAATCTCTGCTTGTGCGTATATAAAGGGACAGCTGTACTTGTGTTGAAGATGTCCCTCCTGATGGGTTTTGTAATGTTATCTGAAATAACGGCACCGGACTGTCTCAATGTTCTAGCGGTAGCTGCTTGTCTGTAATCCTAAATTAAGTGGATAATTCGCTCTCTGCATGGGGCATGGGAGAAGCCAGGGCTACACAACATGTGTCCTCCTTGAACCCACCCTGGCTCTGCCTCCCCCCACGGCTCGGCTGTTGTTCAGTATTGTTTGGGCCGTTTGAAAGAGTTTTGTACTTGAAGTGCGTCCTCCTGTTTACAGACAGCTAATGGTGGCCCTGGTGTTTCACTTCAGCCAGCTGCTTCTGAGGTAGAGACTGTTTTACTGTTTATTTTTTATTGTATGTATACATTTTTATAATTTTAAAATGTTAATTAATACATTCGTGCATGTTGTGTTGATTTATAAATTATACACTTTTGGTTTTAATTAATTTCTTAAATAATATATTTATTTTCTGTATTTTATTTAAATTATACATTGATCATTTTACCTTCCTATTTTAACTGTTCATTTTTATGTAATTAATCGTTATTTTTTTTCTTATACAATATTTTTTTAAACTTTTTTTTTATATTTAATAGTGTTTTTTATTGTATTTTATTTTTTACCCTCTGTAATTTATTTTTAGTATTTTAATTATTATTTTAATAATTTAGTATTTTAATGTAATTATTGTAGTTATTTTATGTTTTTATCCAATTATTTTATTATTATGATTTGAACATATTGAAATTTAATTATTGTTGGACTTATTTTAATTCTTTTATCATACATAATCCTATATTATGTTTTTGTTTTCAGTTTACAGAACACTAATGTGAGGTTTGAGTTCTTGGGTTTTGTGTGGGGCGTTTTGAGTCTTTTGTACTAGGTGTGCCTAATGCATGCCGTGGGTGATGCTTTTTGTATGGAGCGAGTTCTTCTCTTTGTGCGGCTGGGGCCTTTGTGACCTGAGCATGTTCAGAGGTGCTTGGCTCTCCTCCGGCTCTCCGCCTGGCCACCGCACCACAAAGCTCAAGGCTGCCAAGCACCAGCACTCTTTCATGCCCTTTCAGCTCAGGAAAAACCAATCTGAATTTGAATTTGAAACGTTTTGACAGAGAAAGATGGAGAGGAGGGGTTGAGGGAGAGATAGAGAAGGTTACCAGGAGAGAATGGGATGAGAGGGAAGAAGGAGTGAAGGAGAAAGAGAGAGAGAGAGGGAGTGTAAAAGAGAAAGGGCAGTTTTGTCCCATGAGATTACAATGCAGTGACCGTGAAAGTGCTTAAATAAACAGTGTGTGAGAGAGGAAGAGCCAGAGAAGGAGAGACGGGCACTGGGAAATGGAGACGAGCGAAAGGGAGGGAGGGAAGGAAGGAGAGAGACAGACAGAAAATTGTTGACAAGGACAGGAAGTGAGTGCATAGATTGGGGGAGGGAAGATTGAACTTCTATTAAAAAGCTAAAATTCCACAAATAAGAAAATGAGTGAAAGAGACGAGAGATCAATGGATGCTAATGCCTCATGTTTTCTCACTTTGTGAGAGGAAAAGAAGAAAAGAGGAGGAGGCTTGTTACCTCTGTCATTGTTTCCTACCGAGACGGGATGTTGTAATGCAATTTAAAAGCTTCCATCTCCTCTGGACCTGATTTTTGTCTTAACTAGTTGTGACTGCAACAAACAACAGGATGTTTCGTCATTAGTTTTGTTTGCAGTGTGAAACCAGGTTGGACAAGCGTCCCCAAACATTGTCCATTCAACATCCAGCAAAGTGAAACTCCTAGTGTGTTAAAAACCTGCGGGTTTCTCTGTAGTTTGTTCCGTTAGCCATGCAGTGTTGTTGCTCAAAACAGATTCTGAAATAATTACGCTGTTTAAAACTTTTAGGTGGTAAATGTTAACTTTTGATTCCTAATTATTTGGGGAAAAGGGTAACACACCTTCGTAGAAATACAGAATACCTTGATTTAAACTGTAGAGTAAAACGAATGAACAGCATTACAGATCAGTTGTTAAAGAAAGAGTGTGTGAGAGAGATACTGCAGAAAGAGAGGGAGAGAGATGAAACACAAAGTCCAATCATTTCAATTGATACACAGGTTCCCAAAACTTAGTCTTTACACTACACCTATATAATAGTGAGCAGTGAATGGAATTTTAGCAGGACAAGGTGTTTTAATTCACCTTAGCAACCGCTAAGAGATTCACATTTATCTTAGACAGAAACGACATTCAGTACCCAGAGACAGGTGTTAATGTTAATGTATGCACACAGAGCAATAAAGATTGCAGGACTCAATTTTTACACTTTCTGAAGAAAATTTGAGTGCTGCTTGCCTGTGCAAGAATCACAGCCACAATGTTAAAGGGTCATTGGGTGGCCATTTTCCACAAGTTGGTAGAGTTCTTTAGGGTCTTAACGAAAAGCCTAGCTTTGGTTAAAATTTGTTTTCGGCAATATGTTTTAGTCCATGTTCCTTTAAATGCAAATGAGCTCTGCTGACCCCGCCCCTCTCTTCAGTGGGGTGACAAGCTGTTCTCATGAGCTGCAGAACTTTGTAACTAGCACGTTATTAGGAAAGAACCCTAAACTCGCTGCTTCTGTAGATCACAAGCTGGATCACGAATGATTCACGCGAACATAGACACAAAAACAAACAATCCACCGGGTGTTCAGATCTACATACAGTTAATAATTTTGTGTACACTATTTTTTGAAGATCCGTAGATTCGTTCAAAAGAACTGCATTTATATAAATCTTTGGTACCTTTCTAAATGTTTTTATTTTTACTTTTGATCAATTTATAGCATTCGTAACTGTATATAAATAAAATATATACTGTATGTATATCATATTTGCGAATAACAAAGTCGTAGCTTTACAGGTGGACATCTAGAGAGGAAATGGACCAGGCAAAGAGCGAGAACATTCAGCGAGGGAGAGAGCAATAGAGGAGGGACATGTGTGGGAAAGAGAGGCAGAAAGAGGCAAGAGTTCTTAGCCTATCAAAACTCTGACCCACTTTCGCAATGATGGATGCCCAAAGCCAGCTCAGATTTATCGTTATTGCTTATTTGCTTAGCAGGCGCCCTTTTCAAGCGCGGAGCGGAGTTGAACACTGGAGCATGTAACTCCAGTGGCTGCCCGCCCTAACCCACTTACCAGCGACAGCTGGGCCTGCAGACCAGAGAGGGGCCGGCGCACCACAGACCCCTACAGCTGCCGCTACGCCAATCCTACAGGCGGACACCTGTCTCCCAACGCACTTCCATTGTGTCTGCTTTCCTTTCTTCAGTCCTTTCGTCATCTTTCCAGGCCTTATAAAGCCCCCCCGAGGAAAGGCTCAGTTGGCTGTACAGTAGCTGAAGGAGGAAGTTGTATTTAAAGCGAAGGCAAAAAGGGTTTTAAAACGGCCAGAACCATCATTAGTCTGAGGTTTGGAAGTGGCGATGGAGGAAAGGGTGGGGCGGAGAGGGCTTGGCGTAGCTCCCGGCTCCAGATTGGCTGACTCCCAGACCACTGCACCTCTGGCCTTACATACCCCCTGGACACCCACATGCACAGATTCGCATATGTTCATGTGCCCATTATAATGAATATATAACATGTAGGGCAATGCAGATGGAACTGCGGAATCATAGTCATAAAAATAGAATTTACTGTATTACGCATAATGTATCATGGCATTTGGCACTTCGGGTAAATAAATTTAAAAGTAGGGCATGCGGTCTAATGTGAAGTCTGCATGTTAAGCACATCTTTATAGGAATAACTTTTGACATCAAATAACAGTTAAGATAATAGCTCAGTTTAACTTTAGGAAATTATAACATGTTATTATTGTACAATACATTGTGCTTCCCAAGGTAATAATACTAGTTATGCAGGTTTTTTAAAACAACATTTTCTAGGGAGGACCACTGAATATCACAGTTTGTCACCTGTTTTATGCAGCATTTTGATTGGCAAAAAAAAAGAAAGTTAAAATGTCATTTTATTAATTTCATTAATCATGCATGTGGTTTTTTGATGATACATTTGTGCAGAAAACTGTAAAACAGAAATCTACAAGACATTTCACAGTATTCCAATTGTAGTAATTAAATAGTTAATGTTATGAATTCTATCCACTAGTCATTCATTTAGTTAATTAATTATTCAATTTATTAATAACTTAAACAGAAGCAAGAAAAAAAGTACATTTTTATATAAAAACAACAACACTAACTAGGGATCACTAATAAACTCAGGGCTGTCCAAACTCAGTCCTGGAGGGCCGGTGTCTTGCAGAGTTTAGCTCCAACTTGCCTCAACACACCAGCATGGAAGTTTCTAACATGCCTAGTTAAGCTCTTGATTAGCTGCTTCAGGTGTGTTTGATTCAGGTGTCTGTCCTCCGACAGCCCTGAACGAACTAGTTATCTAGCTAGCTAGCTAACTAAATACAGAAATAAATCTGTTGTAATTGATGTCACCCTTTATGTTGTTCCAAACATGTTTAGAATGTTATGTGATTGTTGTTTTTTTTTGGTCCATACAAAGAAAGTTGAAGGATAAATCCATTTCCAGAATAAAAAACTCTGATACTGATAATTTCCTCACCCCCATGTCATCCAAGATATTCACGTCTTTCTTCAGTTGTAAGGAAATGATTTTTTGTGTTTTTTGAAGAAGAAGATTTCCCTCCATATTGTGGATTTAAATGGTGGCCAATGATTTCAAGGTCAAAAACACACTTCACAAGGCTAAACATGATCCCAGCCAAAGAATAAGGGTCTTATGTAGCATTTTCTGGAAAAATAAAAATGATACTTTTTAACCACAAATGCTCCGCTTGCTGCGATTGGGCATAGGTGTCTTCACACATTTTTACCTTATCATGTTGGAAAGTTAATGTATGCTTAGTTCTTCATCTTTGTACTTCTCACTTTCTCCTCCAGCCTTAAAATCATGTGACATCATTGTTTTTTTGTTTTTTTCTCTCTTTGCTACTGAAGAAGGAAAGTCATGAACACTTTGCTATGACAGGGGTGTGGGGAAATTATGAAGACATTTTTATTCTAAAAGTGGACACACCTTTAATAGTTTAGTTCTGTGATCCACTGTGATTTGTTTTGTTCCATCATCTGAACAAAAACATTTCTCTAAAATATCATCATATGTGTTCCAAAGAAGAAAGAAGGTTATACAGGTTTGATATGGTCAGTATGTGATGTCAGGATTGTGGATTATAATTTTTAGGTAAATGATCCCTTTGCAAGCTTTCCAAAATGACATTCTTTAATTGTAGCTCCGCCGGTGTTCTATTAGTTTATAATGAACAAAACAAATCCCTTTTCTCATTCTTATTTTTTTTTACTCTTAGGGTTTCTTTCACAGCATAAAGTAGGTACTAAGTTTCTTTCATGGTATTAAATGGGTGTAAAAGCCTATAAAAGAGCCTTAAAGTGCTTGGGGTTATTCACTGAAAAGCTATTATTTTATGTAGGTATTAGCTTTATCTGTATTCAGCAAGAAAAGCAGCCAGTGTCCACTTCAATAGTAGAGCATCAGCACCAAGGTTCGCATCGAGGCTGAGAAGGCCATTTGCTAATCTTCCCCTTTCAGATCCTGACTTATGCACACACATACCCGCTCGCGCACACACACACACATACCATGCTAAAGTCATCCCCTCCTGTTCTTTGTAGTGCTGTGGGTCCTGCTGACTCTTGGTGAAAGGGGCGCTGTGCTAACAGGCAGAAAATAGACCCGGCTCTCTGTTTGAGCTTCGGCCTCAAGAGCCCCGGGCCGCACCGTTGCCCAGTGATAAACGCATTTGAAAACAGGGGGCACACAAAGTCTTCCGGTGCCTGGCTAAATGCTAAACACCCCCCTCATTCATACACATACACATGGCGCATTCCTTTTTAGACTACTTTACAAACCTATCTCCTGCAGCTTTGCTGAGGAGCAGCCAACATCCGCGCTCCGACCGAGCCTGAGCTTCTCGGGGCACAGAAACGGCTTTTCACACACACGTTACACCGCTGCATGGAGATTTCAGGAGCATGTAGGTCAGTCTTTAGCGTCTGTGTTTAATGTATTAGCTTGAATGGATGAATGAACAAGCCTAATGAAAGAATGAATGAATTGAATTAAGGGACAATGGGTCTCGTTTGCTAATCACACATACATGTGTATTTGAGCGTGAAGCGTGTATGCGAACATTGTCACGCAGAAATCATGATTTAATCTTGTAAACGTATCGAAACAAAAGGGAAAAAAAAGTTCTTATTAAAACACACACAAACAACTCCTAAAGGTCTTAGAAATGTAGATGTACGAAGGCTCTCTTGGGAGGGACTTGTAAAATATGATATGCCAAAAGACTAATTTATAGAGCTAAGAAAAATATTGTGTTAAACAAAATTAATAAAATAATTGACATTTATATGCCATTGTCCTACAGCAGATTATCTGGAAAATAATAATTCAAATAAAATTGCTCTTACACATTTATATGCAGATTCTTTTGTTTTTTCAACAGAATAAAGTAATTGTTCATCTCAAAATAATTGATAATGATTTTAAGGCCAGTTAATACGATAAATCTTACAAATGTCTTCAAAAAAATCTTCTGTTCTCAAACTTTTTGGCCTCCAAGCAACTTGTAATTATTTATTCATATTTGAGTATTTAATTTAAATAAATTTTATATATTTATTTTGAATAAATATCTGATTATTTTTATTTGTTTTTATTTAAAATTCTTATACATCGTTTATTTATTGCTCTTATGAATCAAACTTTTTAATCTGAATCTTCTAAGTGAGCACTGGTCTTTTGACAGAAACAAACCCACATTTATAAACACATTCATTAGGAACCAGAAATATGGCATTTCCTGCATCGCTTTTTTACTAACCAAAGGAAATTCCCCTGCGTTAGTTTTTATAAAATGCCACAGACAAACAAATACAGCTTAGGTCAGTCAGTAGCGTTTATCTTTGTCAAGTTCTTCTCAGCATAACGATAGAAATTAATTTTCTGGGGTGTAGTTACAGCTTTCCATGCCACAAAAGCCTTGTCCTGAAAAATGCTAAAATCAATATCGCGAATTGCTGCACCTGCAGAACAACCTTGTTCTGTCCCCACAAAGGTAACTACGGCTTGTTGCTCTTTTTTTTTTTCTTTTTTTTTTTTTTAACTGGAACGCGAGCGAATGAACCTGCATTATCTCGCTCATAAACTCTCCTTCACTACAAGTGAATAATACGTTCCTCGCATGAACCCGCAAGATTGTTTAGCATGTGCGGAAAGCCAGCACCTCACAGGAAACAAACTAAGCCCCTAACCACATGTGGCCCCACACCTGGCGCCTTTGGAGAGATAGAAAGAGCCACGCAAATGCTGGCACCAAAAAGGAAGCTTAAGGTCAGGAGTCCTGTTTGTTTTTGTGTGTGTGCGTTTCCTCCTTTCCTCCTCTACACTGTAGAATAACATCCATTAACAAAGGGTTTGGATCCTGCTTCCCAACACTTTTAGGAAAGCGAGGGAGGGAACGAGACCTGAAGGAGGCAGAGACGACCACTTCAAGAATGGTCAGGAAATGGTCGCAGAAAGAATGATATTGTTAAGGAGCAAATAGGGGGTAGCAGATGGCCAAAGCGGGATTCCAAGTAGGTGTTTGAATGAACAGCCTTAATAGTCAGGTTAGACACAACATGGCTGAATGAACAAACACACGCGGTCTGAAACGGTTGAACACATCAGAGCCATTTGAAGAGCTTAGCGCCTGTTGGGCTAGCGCTAGGGCTAACATGGGGTTTGGGGATGCGCCACATGTTGGAGCTTAGGTGGGTTTATCGCAGGAGGGGGCAGAGGGGAAGGACATATTTGTGGCAGGGTTGGTTTTTTCGTGAGGCGGTCTGAATGTGTTTTTGGATTTGAGACTGTTACAGTGGCTGTGCACGGCTGCCTTCATCTGGCTCACAGTCCCTGAAGTCTTCCTGCTTTTCTCGGGATATCTACTATGTATGTAGAGTGTACTAATCCAAGAAGACAAAAAGAGCCATGAATAATTTGGTTTATGAAAAACTGTTGTTTACAAATTTGGTTACAAATCATTTACAGTGCTCAATTTTCGTTGTTGAATCACATTACAGAAAATATCAAAGGATTTATTCACTACTGAGAACTAACTGTGCCTTACTACAACTTTTCATTCAGATTATGTTCTTTTTTAGGTTTGTCCTCATTTTAACAATGTGTATCACGTGTCACAACCAATATGCTTGCTACCGCTTCATGTAAACTAGGCATGTGCATATTCAATGACTCAATCATCGCCAGGGTAGCAAGCGTATGTGTCATTATTAGAATTAGAATGTCTTTATTGTCACTGTACACATATACAATGTACATTATATACATGTACGATGACATTAAGAGCATCTTCCTATTTATTTCCCATTATGCTCTTTCCATAATGCCAGAGCTTCACAAGACTGGATGAGGAGGAGAAGAATTGTTCAGTAAAGTAATTTTTCCTTTTTCCTTTGCGCAGAAAAACTGTAGCTTTGTAAAATTACGGTTGAACCCATGTCCTAGCTATGTTTCTGGACCTTGATTGTGGTAGGACACTTGCTATCTGAATTTTCTATTAAACAAATAATCCTATTTAAAATAAATGTTTTTACACTGAAAATAAGAAGTGTTTCTCAAGCAGCAAAGTGTATTAGAATGAGTTCTAAAGGATAATGTGATGCTGAAGTAATTAAAGTTCAGGAATAAATTACATTTTATTAAATTAGAAAATCAGTAAAAAAAAAAAACAGTGTTTTCTGAATTTTTGATCACATAAATATAACCTTGGCAGATATAAAAGGCTTCTTTCAAAAACATTAAACACAAATGCTAAACTTTGGAATGGTAGTGTGTAATATGTGTAAGTGTGTGCGTTTCACTGTTAATCATGAAAAAGTGATTAATCATAACATTTAAATTGCTGGATTCATGAGAGCATCTGGGACTTTTCTGCTCTTGAATCTTATGGTGCAGTGGTGCTCAACTGGTTTTGCTTCAGGACCAGAATTTTTATTGGACATCATTTGGCAACCAACCACAACACCAAAATTGTTCATTATACGAAATTAAATTTCAATGGTATCATGCTTTCGGCAGCCAATAATTTGCTGCACAAAACTCATTGCGCTTGTCACAAACCATGTACCATCTATTCATGTAATCTGGGTCATATTTTATTTATTATGCAGTTGTGTTCATGCTTTTGGAGGATAAGGGCATGTCATTGGGTTTTGTTAGAATTTGAGTAGCTTCCACAAGTGACACTTGAATATTTACTAGAGTTTGATTGGAAGCATAGCCTTTGACGTCATCAAAAGGCATTTTCTCCCCTTTCAAAAAGCATATTCATTTTGTTACTTTCTCTCTGCGTGATTGCATCGCAGAGTAGTTTGTATTTAGCACCATTTTCTCCCTGTTCTTGTTTGTGACCGTCTGAACAGACCGCCTGGTTGTCTGTATTAACCCTACAGTGTTGTAACGTCCCACAGTTTCATGATTTTTAAATTCTTCTATGTTTCAGAGGTTTTGAAGTCCTCTTTCAAACAGGCTCTAACAGGGCTGCATCTGCAGTGTGACTGTCAAACCCCAGAGACTAACGTGACCTGATGAGAGGGAGAGAAAGGGAGCGAGAGATTGGCAGAGAAGGCGAGGAGAGAACATGCAAGGTTGAGGGTTAATGGTGAATATGAGGACGACTTTGATACAGGTCGTATGCGCGTCACATGAAATATTCCTGAGTTAAAATGGGGGTAGCAGCTAAAAGAAGAGAGAGCGACTGGATGAAAAAGCGCTGTCGATATTGATCAGGAAAACGTAGCTCTGGACAATATAGCTAAAAATGTATATCAATATTTTACTAAATGAACACAAAAGGAATATTTAAAATCATATTTACTTTACTATAAATAATATAAAGTTTACTATACTGCTCAATAAATTTAGTTTTTATAATGTGTTTAAATATTTAGTTATAGTTTACAACTTTGTAGAACACAGTAAGTGTGCTGAAAGAAAATCATCTCCCTGCAGAAAAAGACAGCATCGGTTAGGTTTTGTTTTGATGCTGGGATGCTAGTTTAAGATGGTCCTTTGCTGGTTTATGCTGGTCACGTTTTGGCAAAGGACCAGCATCAAAACATACCTAACCAGCATATGCTGTTTTTTTTTTTTCAGAAGGCCTGACTGCATGCACTTCACATTTATGTTCAACATGTGCTATTATTGATAAAGATGGGGGGCAGGTTGGAAAAAATAAATAAATCATAATCGGGTAAAAAGTTGTTTGCTAGAACAATGTTAGAATATACACTGTAAAACCCAATGAGTTGTAATGACTAATTTCAACTGAGGAAATTGACTCAAAACAATATTTCACAAAACGAATACTTTCTAAAAGATGTCAGTTATACTTTCAATTATTTTATGTTTCTGTAACTTAAAATTTTTGTTTAAACCATTTATTTTAATAACATTGACTCTTCTATCTTATGGTTACCTGCTAGCAAGCTAGCTAGCAAACTGAAGTACACATGTGCTAATACAATGAGACACTATCACTGTATCAACAAGTGTCAATACTTCTTTTAAACAGCAGTATAAAGTCTCCGTATGCTTGGGTCCACCCTTGACTTAACCACAGTATCATACATTTTTGGACAAGATGGAAATTTGTTGGTCTTAATTGTTGTGATGTTTCTGTTATGTTTGTTTTTTTGGGGTTACCCCAAACTCATGCTGAAATGTAATTTACAAAATTTATTTAAATGACAAAATGTAATTTAAACATTTACTTTTCTTACGGAATCGGAAAGTATCATATAATAAGCTACTGAGCTCACATTTCGGTAAACTTTGCGGTTTCATTATGTTTGCATCAAATATAAGTGTGGGCATTGAGTTCTTTTTCTAAATAAAATATTTCTCTTTTTGATTTATCACCTCGTTTGCTCATCTTCCTGTTACTCTCTGTGATGGAGGGATGAACCATTGACTGAAAGTGCAGTGAAGCGTTGGATCCCCTTTGGGGAATGAGTATGCTCTTTTTCTTTTGTTCTCTCTCCCTCATTCTCTTTCTCACCCCTCTAGCCCCCTCGAGTCCCCTCAGATGCTTCGCCTGTTGCCAAGGTCTCTAACCGTTAATTTTTTTTTTTTACCCTTTCTGCTCTTCTCATCCTTTGCTCTTCATCCCTTGTTCCCATGCAGTGTCCTCCTTGGAAGAGTTCAGCTTGGCTGAGCGCACCATCCCACCTTGAGTCTTAACTCCTCAACCAAACCCTCAATTTTTGTAATAACACTACAAGTTACTCTCCTACTCTTAGTTTTGGGGTCTTCAAAACATATTGCCTTTTCAAAAATGTCCATGTCCTTGTCTTCATGTATTTTTTCCAATCTCTTATCAAAGCTCCTCAGATGACCATACTGTTGGCCTCCTCAGGGCAGCTTGACATAAATATGCCCTTTTCTCATTGGTTGGAGTTCTTATAAGGTTCCTTTACTGCCCGGTCCATCAGGGCCCCCCTGTCTTTCACCTTCACCAGTCCTGAAGCTCAAGCAGCCAATCATCTCACCTTCTTCGACCTAACCCATCGCACCCCTGTTTTCTTTCCCAGCATGTTTTCTTGTGTTTCTGTGGATAGCCAGGCATTGTTGATCAATTATCGGGTCCATTTAGCAATTAAGTTGCAGCATACAGTAAGACTGAACCGGGATTGCGTAGCTCAATTGGTATGCACGCCTTGTCAGAACTGCTCTGTATTCCTCAGCCATGTTTGTGAAATTGTTCGTGTTTTAATTATTCTCTTTTATAAAGGGATCAAAGGTGCTGCTGGCAGGGTCGGCCCCTATTTTCATTCATGTTCGTGCTCAGGCATATACTCCCACACAGACGGGTTTTTTTTAAGTTTTACTATGAATGTGTTCTATTATTAAAATCGTGAAGCGCCTGCTGTAATGGTATAATGACTCCAGTTTGGCTCCAGCACTGCAGGATTTAATCGGACACAATATATGCTGTAGACATTATGTGGATCTTGTAGGATAATCTACTGTGTCTGTATTAAATCACTTTTAATAATTTAATTAAGATCTCATGCCTTTTTAGTATTTTTTTTTTAATGCATAGAAGGAAAAAAGGGGTGGGAAATTAAATGTTCATCAATTAAAGGGATAGTTCAACCCCCCAGCCTACCCCCGCCCCCCCAGTGATATCTGAAATCTGGATGAATACATAATAACAATTTTCGTTTTTGAGTGATCTCTTTAATTGAATTGAAAAAGATCAGTGTTTTGAAGAGAGTATGTTGGATCTGGCAGCCTTTAAAGTGACAGCAATCTAATGTGACTGCTGTCTGTCATTCAAATTAATCAAAGAATAAAAGATAGAAAATCTTAAACTGCTTTGACTAAATTACAGACCGAACGATTACGACTAATACTTTTATATTTGGGGGGGCAAAAAAGTGAGAATAAATGTAAAATATAATGCTACGCTCAACAAGGCAGCCCAAACGATGGAACAGGCAGCATGCTGACAGCCCCTCCCACCCCCAAACAGATGAAAACTAGAAAAACGCACATTACAAACTATCCCTGCGGCATTCAGGTAGGCATTTCCAACAGATTCGAACAGCGCAAAACAATCGATCGGTAGCAGCGATCGGTACATTTATAGCCGCGGGTTTTAAGAAAATGCTAAATGTTATTGAGCACTCCCAGCACTCCTAGCAAAGAACAGAAAGATTGGGACCTTCTTTAGCTGAAGCACAACAGCGGCCCGTGTGTTGAAGATCAGTGATCAGTGCTTTTTGAAGAAAATGTGGACACACTCATCTTTCTGAACTTTTTTCTGAAAAAAAACAAAAAAACAAAATTAAAAATGATCGAAACAGAGTCTAAGTACTATGATACGGTCTAAATCCTGACTGGAAATCCTCGCAGATACCATTTTTCTCTAAGAAGGAATATAATTGTG
>JAUMHI010000058.1:9323206-9344782 GCA_032359435.1 Enteromius unitaeniatus | reverse complement strand
TTACTGGATGCTAACCAATCAGGGTTCAGGAGTGGCCACTCAACTGAAACTGCATTATTGTCAGTCACCGAAGCCTTCTGGGTTGCAAAAGCCAACTCCAGATCATCAGTACTCGTTCTGCTAGATCTTTCTGCCACTTTTGACACTGTAAATCATCATATTTTTCTGTCCACACTCTCATACCTTGGTATCACAGGGATTCCCCTTCGCTGGTTTGAATCCTGTCTCACAGATAGATCCTTCAGAGTGGCTTGGGGAGGGGAGGTATCCAATTCACATCATCTGGTCACTGGGGTCCCTCAGGGATCAGTTCTTGGACCCCTCCTCGTCTCCATATACACTACATCTCTGGGGCCCATAATACAGGCACATGGGTTCTCTTACCACTGCTATGTTGATGACAACACAGCTCTATCTTTCATTTCAACCAGATGACCCAACAGTTGCCGCACTGATCTCAGGCTGTTTGGCGGACATCTCGGGGGGGGATGAAAGAACATCATCTACAGCTCAACCTGGCAAAGACTGAACTCCTTGTTTTCCCTGCAACTCCAACTCTACAGCATGATTTCACCATCCATCTGGATACATTAACTATTACCCCATCAACTTCTGCAAGAAATCTTGGAGTTATCTTCGATGACCGCCTGTCATTCAATGACCACATCGCTAAAACTGCCCAATCTTGCAGGTTTGCCCTTCACGACATTAAATCAAACCTCTACAAATGATTCAGAATGCAGCAGCACGACTGGTCTTCAACGAGCCCAAAAGGGCCCATGTCACACCTCTCTTCATCTCCCTGAACTGGCTCCCAATTGAAGCTTGCGTCAAATTCAAGACATTGATGCTAGCATATCGAACAATCCTCCGGCTCCCGCTTACCTCCACTCACTGCTACCACTCTACTGGTGAAGACTGCTGAAAACCCATCTCTTTCAACACTACTTGACATCATAAAAAAAAAAATCTTTCCCTTTCTAGCCTGCACTTATTTGAACATAACCTGGTATACGGTATTATGAGCACTTCCTAAGTTGTTTTTAGCCTCTTTTAGGACTAATTGCTTGCTGTTTTAATATGGTTACCAATTGATTGGATGCAACATTTTTATTCCAAATCTTTTGAATATTGACTAAATATCTTTTATACGTTTTGACTTTAATAAGGCTTCCCCAAAATCAGGCAAGAATAAACTCATTGGCCATACTCTGCTATTTAATAATCACAAAGCACTTATATGCAACAAACTCATAATTACAACTTCAGACGCTGTATATAGAAAATTTTCCGATAACACATGAAGGCAGCATAAACTCAGAAACACAGATAACCTGTGACAGTAAGATTCCAGCACTGAAGAAACTTTCCACACTTTCTAGACCACAAATGTGACAACATCCAACAGTGCTAATTGCAATCTCAGTGTGGTTTTTAAACTTTATATCTTGCAGTTGTGACTGGATTTATTTTAATCTTTATCTCGCAATTACCCATTTTATCAGGCCTATTCACACCAGGAACGATAACAAAAACTATATTGGCATCCACATTAATGGATGATAAAGTTTTGTTTTTTCGAAGCATGCGCTGCATTATATCACCAATAAATGAACATCTCTGTGATCAGTTACTCACTCTGAAGTTACTCCAAACCTTTCCTTCGTTAACCGAGCACAAAAGAAGATCAGTAACCAAACAGTTGCTGCTGGTCCCCGATGACTTCCACTTTATTGTTCATCTGCTGGAAAACAACATTGTTCTGAAAATGATTCCAACTGAACATCATTATCATTATAGATGCGGTATGGATTTCTGTATTTAATGTATTAAATATTACTAATCAAATTAGACTGACTATTAAAACAAATATATATATATATATATATATAGTTACCATTCTTGGTATGAATGGCTCTTTATTCCTTAACCGATAAATAATATCCAGTAACGATCTCAAATGCAATTAAACATGAAAAGTAATCCTCAGATTAATTTCTAAATGCATTATCCTATAAAAAAAACAATAGAAAAGGTCAAACAAACTCCATTTATTCTGGTCCGGTGTTCGTTCATTCAGCTGTGACACCATAAACGCTCACGACATGAGATGATTTTCCTGATTGATGAAAATTACATTTGCTTGACAGCTAATTAGCAACTTATGGATGTCTCATCACTGGCTAAGCTTGCAGTATTTTGTAAATATGACATTTGCTGTCAGATCTGGGATGGACTATGACATGATTATAGTCTTATGAAGAGATGATCTTTATCTTCAATCATCACTGTTGATGGTCAGACACATCTTGTGGTTTCTGGCTTCTGTAAGAAGTTTATGCCACAGGTAATTTCTTAACTAGGTCATAGACGGTGGGTCAGATACCTAGTTTACTCTCTAACTTTGTTTCTCCCTCTGCACTCCATCTGTTTTTCTCCCTTGCTCTTTCTCGCTCTCTCTGGTCTGGAGTCTTTCATTAGCCTTTTTCCGTCGTCTCTCTGTCCACCCATTTAACTCTGGATAACCCCCTCCTCGTTCTTCTGCCCGTGTGCGCTCCCTTCCTCCTTCCTTTCCTTCTCAGACTTCCTCTGCCTACTTCGCTCTGTCGCTTCTTCACAAAAGACTCCCGGTGACAGACCTGGACTGGCCGCCTCTCTCTCACATCCTGTCTTTTCTTCTTCTCCTCCGTGGCCTCCTCTCATCCCTCGCTCGCGTTACTTCTCTGGCGCACACGCAGGTTCGCTGTGAAGAAAGACCAATTAAAATCCATCTTGTCTTCTTGCTGTCTCCCACCAAACTCTCTCTAGGGCCACTAATTAAAACAGAACCCTTTCTTTACCTCCCTCCAACGTGTCTGTCTCTCCGCTCTCTAACCCTTCTCTCTGTCTTCACCTCTCTTCCTGTCTCACTTCGTCTCCGCTGCTCCTTTGCTCTGGTTCTCACCTGTTCTTCCACAGTCTGTTGTTGATCTGCACTTCTTAACTACCTGTGAACTTAAGCTGCAAACTTTTTTCTTTCTTTCTTGCTTTCATGCTATCTATCTTTTCCATTTTCTTTCTTCCTGTAATTTTTTTCATGTCTGTCTTTCCCTATATTTTCCTCTTAGTTCTGTGTGTATTGCTGTCTTTGCTTTGTTTGTTTCTTACCTTTTTTGTCACTCCTTTCCTTTTCTTTCTTTCTTTTTTCTCTTATTATTTTTGTTCATCCTTTCATATTTTCTTCTACTTATTCATTCTTTTTTATTCATTGTAATTTTTGTCTGTATTTTTGTTCTTTCTTTCTTTTCTTTTTGTATATATTTTTTTAGTATTTTAGTATTTATTCTTTTTGGTTCATTGTCATCCTTTCTGTTGTTTTTTGTCATTCTTTCTGTCTGATTTGTCTTTCTTTTTTCTTCTGTCTTGCTATCTTCTCTTCTCTTTTTTTTCTTGTTCCTCTTTATTTCTATAATTTTTTTCATTTTCTTTCTTTGTCTTTCTGCTTGTCCATCTTTCTCCATATATTTCCCTCATTATTTTTGTTCATCCTTTTGCATTTTCATTTAATCTTTTTTTATTTTCTTTTGTTTGTTGTCATTCTTTCTTTTATTTTCTGTGTGTGTCTTTCTTTGTTTTTCTCTCTCCAACTTTCATGCTTTTTGTTAACCTTTTTATGCATTTTTATTATTTCCCTCTCTATTGTTCTTTCCTTCTCTCTCTTCTCCCCGTCTCTTTATTGATGGTGCCTTGTACACACTTCCTTTTTAAAATCAACAGTGTGTAAACAAATGGGAATGTGAATTTATTTACCAAGCCACTAAGGGCCATTCTATGCTAATTCTTCCCCTATTAGTGCAACTTGACTTTTGACTTTGTGTGTGTGGCAAGCGAAGAATGAAAGTCTCACTAATTAGCATGAAGCTGTTATTGAAAGCCATGGTCCGTATCTGCTGCTGTGTGAATCTTTTGACCTTACTGAAATCCTCATGGGTTTCTCTTTCCTTTCAGCGTTACAGAGCACCATCGCTCCAGTAGCCTAACATAAAACTTGCCTAATTTTGTATAGCTTGCCTAACTTTAATCTTTATCACAGTTAAACATTGCCGCTTGCATCCTTCTATCCGTATCATCAGGTACTAACTAATTTCCTGACGCGTTGAAACATTTGTTTCCCAGCAGTGACTGTGTGACTGATCGCTAACTCTTAATAATATTCTGCGGAGCGGCCAAGCGAGTGTAATTCAGTGCAGATCTTGCTGACGCATCAAAAATCTGTTCCGTGGTCTTGGAAAAATGCCATTTTTAATGATTGTGGCCATGAATTTCTCAGATGATAGAAATACACCCTTTAATATACCTCTCTTTTTCTCTCTCTCCCCCTCTCAGGTTAACAGGAGATGATTACTCTGTCCAGGTCAATCTGAGTGATTATCTGGATATACTGTGTCCACACTATCCTGCCGACCACCCGTCGAGCGGTCCTGTGGAGTCTCTGGCTCTCTACCTGGTGGCTGAGGGCCAGTTCAGGGGCTGCGTGGAGACTAAAGAGGCCATTAAGAGATGGGAGTGCAACCAGCCGTTCGCTCCCTATGGCCCTGTCAGATTCTCTGAAAAGATCCAGCGCTTCACACCCTTCTCCCTGGGCTTTGAATTCCTGCCTGGACACCATTACTACTATAGCTGTAAGTGAGCTGCGGTGCTGGAGAACATACACTAAAACATCAGTCAGCGTGACAGCTTAACCTTGAACAGATACATTTGCACAAATTATGATACAGCCTATGTCATTTACGTATGATGTATAACACATTCAGGTATAGGATTTAGTTACTACACTGAGCTGGCTGTGCTTTTGTGTTTATCTGCTTGTGTGTCTAATTTCTTTTGAATTTATATGAATATTCATAAGAGTATAAATGAAAATGCCCCCTTTTCTTGCGTTTGGCTCCGCCCTCATCCTCTCGGGTCCAGAAAGGAAGGAAAGATGGTCTGTGGCCATAAAATTACATGACAGTTTTCCTGTTTTTACAGCTTTGGTTTCAGGCCAAAGCTTTTTAATTCCCTCTTCTCATTTCTTCTCTCTCTCTCTCTCTCTCTCTCTGGGTTAGAAGGCAGTGCATAAGGCATTTTTCATTAATATTTATTTTGGAAAAATATATATATAAATAAATATTTTGTTGTTGTTGTTAAACCTGTGGTCAGTAATAGAAGGTGCTTGGCCTTTAGAAAATGTTGACATTAACCTCATGAGGTCAAAGTAAATATATGGGCTGTTGAGATGAGATTTGCAAGTGTTGCTACACTGTTGCAGTTGGAAGCAGTGTACTGTGTTTGTATTGCACATGGTTCTGCACAAAATATGAAATATGCTAGTTTTTAGTAAATAGTTTTTAAAAATAGTACTTATAACAGGTCCCATTTATCCCACTTTATATTGCATTTACGACTTTGTACTTACATTTAAATTAATTGGTACAATGCACTTATTGTGTACAGTATGTTTTTACATTGTACTTATATGTACACACCTACACACCTATGTAGAATTACATCTGTAATTAATTTCTGTAATTACATTTATATTTACACTGTTAACCCATTCCTTACATCTTATCCCACCCTTAACCTTATCCATACCACCAAACCTGTCCCTAACATTACCCGTAATTATTTTTTGACGCAAGTACATAGTTAGTTGTGCCCGGTAATTGAATATAAATTAAACATATTAAGTCAGAATTATGTTAAATGGCTGTAAGTTTTGCACACAGTCCACAAGTTCGACCAAAATTACACCATAGAGATATTTTGTGTTTAAAGCTATTTGCTTTAATTATAGGTTATACAAGAAACAGTAAGAAGTAACAGTAACAGAATTTTTTTTTTTTTTTTAACTTTGGTTTCACCGTGTATAATCAATTAACCACAATCTGAAAGAGTGGTAATAAAGTCCCAGGAATTGCATGATGGAGCCAAGAAAAGAAAGAAAAATAATATACTGTATAGGAACACGAAGTAAGTGTGGAGTAGCAGACTTAGGGTCTACAGACGTCGGGGTCTTCGAGGATGAAGGATACGAGTCGAAAGGGAGAGAGTAGAAGAAGAGGAAAGAAAGAGTGAGACAACAAAGGCCAGAGAGAGGGTGGGAAAAAGAGGAAGAGACAGAAAGGAGAGAAAGTATCTTTACATAAATTACAGCAGTGCTGACCTGGACAATAGAGCATTGTTCAAGCATGAGTGTGTATACACAGCACAAGAACCATTGTGTCAAACTTCACCATCCCACCGCTTCTCTAATACACTGTGTGTGTGTGTGTCTATTGTTCACTTCAAAGAAAGCATAACAATGTGTCTGTCTTTTTAATTGTTTAAGCCCAATCCTGTAGCTGAAAACAAGGGATCAGTGTGCCCCATCTAAAATTCTAGTTTGGTTTGTGTGTGCGCAAGAGCATTTGAGGATGAAATGGAAGAGATGACTACTAAACAGTTCAAGACAAACTGGACTTTAGTACAGGAAGCACCAGTCTTTCTCACATCGGCTTGTTTCCTTTTAGATGAACAACATGGATCAAGTTTACTTGTGGAGTTCATGCAGCTTCAGTGTAACTGTAATTCATTCAACAGAGGGGCATGGGTCAATGACGTGACAATTTTTTTTTCTTATAAAGACATACATTTCATACATCCAGACAGACTTCTATAATAAACATATTTCACTTTAAATTAAGAAATATTTATTAGAAAATAATAATAATTAAAATAAAATATAAATAGTTAAAAATTCTAAAGTCTAAATTGAAGTCACGGTGCAAACGTGCAGAAAAAAAATTACATAAATTTATACATTGAATACAGTTCTATATGTGTGTTACTATGTATTAAAATAATGTGTTTTAGAGAAATATTTCTTAGAAATAATCATATTTATATCATATCGTATAAACCGCAAAAATGCTTGTTTATATTCATAAAATATTTGCCTGTCATATTTAAGTTATGTTACAACCATCATGCAAAAAAAAAAAAATATATATATAAAATATATATATACTCAAAAAAAAAACTAATTTATATATTGGCTGAATACACTTCTATAATGTGTGTTTCTTTGCATTAAAATTAATGTTTTTTTTGTTGTTGTTGTTTTTGTTTTTGTGATATATACAAGTTGTTTAATGTCATATGGTGCATCCACAATAATGTAATGATATTTTTGAATGATTAATTATACTTATTTAAAAAAACATTTAGAGAAGTTATTGCGCAAGCTAAATACATTAAAACGTATGTTTAATGTATGTACTGTATTTAAAAGAATTTCAAAACCATACAAAACAAACAGGAACACAAAGTAGTACACTTTCTAAAAAAATGTGGTACATTTTAAACTAGATTTCTATAAGATTATTTTCTTATGTTTATCATGTGAACAGTATGTCGTTGAACCCATATACCAATTAAACTCAATTAAGCTTTCCACTTCAATTTCTTTGCTGGTTACATAATTTTTAAAGGAAGAAAATTGATTTAATAAGAAAAAGAGAGGCATTTTTACTAGTGATCTCAGACTTTTGCGTTAAAATCCAGAGTCACTGAAATGCAATGAACACAAACGAATGCCTATGGGCTTCAAAAAACCAAAACACACACCACCCACACATAACCACACACACACACACACACACACACACACACAGAGAGAGCCCTACTGGAGTCAGCTGTTCTCATTATCGTCAATGTGAAATTACTGCGTATACTAAATGGATGTATCTGCGGTTGTTAGACATTCAGTTAAAAGCCTCTATACTAGATGAAAATGGCCACTGCTGTGGTGTGTGTTACTGAAATGGCTGTTATAGATTTATGGTTATGATTAAACGTGGAGCCAGAGATGCTCTTTAAAACAGCAGACCCACTCAAGCCTGAATTTAAGCATGTCTACCTCAGACTTGCTGCTCAGATTCTGGGAAGAGATTCATTATAGTTTTACAGCGCATGGCCTGATGCTAATGAGGTATGAATGTGTGTAAACATGGAGTTATAGACCGCATGCTATGGTGTGTGTGTGTGTGTGTGTGTTCAAATATACATGAATTCTGTCTGTATCTACATCTGTAACGTCAGATTTAGCCCTGATGTTAACGTAGCATGCTAAAAACACCAGCAGCAGACTCTAGCAGAACCTCACATCAATTTTAAAGGTGCAGAGAGGATTTTTTCCTTGCTTAATGTAGAAATTAATGACATTTTTTTTTGCAAAATACATTAAAATGGTGTGCACTCATGAGATAAGAACTCATCAGTAGCCTATTAAAGGCTGTTTTATTTGACATGGAGATGGTTGTCTCATGGGGTCTTTTTGGTTTGTGCATTTATATATTTCAAGCGTTAAATATCTTTTTATATTACTTTTTTTTATGGGGGAGTGGGAATTATTATTTTTTTCTTTTTTTTATATTGTAACACAATGTTGTTATTAGTGATAAATCACATCCAAAAATATTTTTTCGTTTACATATGTGTGTTTTGTACATTTATTATGCATAAGTAAATACACACACATAGGGCATATATCAAAATATTTACCATTATGTACATATAATATGTACATTTAAATATATTTTTCTTAAATATATACATGTTCATGTGGGTGTATTATAATGTAGACATTAAGTTTTCACGCATATATAAACAAAAACGTTTATTTCGGATGCAATTAATTGTGAATAATCGTTTGACAGCACTAGTTTTTCTATTTTGAATTTTACTAAAATAATATACTATTTCATTAAACAGGCTTGTTCGTTAGAGTTATCATGGAGTTGATATTTTGTATAAAATGCAGTGTAATGCTTTCACCCTACTTGGATTCCTGAATATGTGTGTCTGTGAATATAGCTGTTTGAAAAAAGATCTTAATCTTAAATATAATTAGAAACAGCAAACGCAATAACTACACATTTTGCCAAAATTGTGTTATGACTAAAATTGGGTCTCTTATAATCTGTCAGGCAGGTTCGGCTCAACTTTCGATGAAAACGAATGCGAAAATTGACATCAAATGGCTCCAAATTCAAGAAAACCTTCAAAACTTTGAGGCCTTTCTTCAGTGTCAGTGTGCTTGCTGCATTTTGAACTATACTTTTTCAAAAAGCTTCTTTTGGCTGCAGCTGAACGACTTTAAATGAGCAGCTCGACAAGCAGCAGTTTCAGTATAGCCTTAAATGAATATCATTATATGCGATCAGCTGACTTCCTAAAGGGCTTAAACACTCACACAACCTTTAATTTGCAGCAAAGAACAAAGCAGAAGCGTAGTCTGATGTCAAATCCGTACACATTATCCCCAGTCTTTCATAATCAGAGCACGTTAAATTCTTTTTTTACTTCTTCAGGAAACAGTTTTGAGCACTTTAACGCGTCTGTGTTGTGGAATTTCGTTCAGAACCAATATATGCAGTCATGCTCGGATCACACTTAGATATGAGCTGAAAGCAAATATGACCTCCAAGTGTGTAAATAATGTTGTAACGGTGTAATCATGTAAGTTTATGAAGTGTGAATGTCTGCGCAGAGCCCATCTGACTGCATCAGAGTGTCCATCATTTGTGGAACGGCTCACAGTCGGTCGTGCCGAGCTCAGCATTAACGAGGCCGTTACAGCTCCTGCTAGCGCTAATGGATTAGCCATTCCATCGGAGTCAAGCAGTCTTTTTATGGCCCTGGGTTATGTGTGTATTTGTGTTTCGTGTGAGCAGTCTAAAGCATCGATTTGGTGGCAACAAATGTAGATTCCTCTTTCTCTGTGTCAAAGACATCAGTCTCCTGTTTGACTTTTCTCTCTTTCCTTCCAGCTCTGTCCACAGAAGACGGACCCCCCCTCCCGTGTATGAAACTACGAGTCACTGTGTGTTGTCCGCCGAGTAAGTACAGTGCTCTCTTCATCCTCTTGGTTTTTTTTTTTTTTTGTCCACACTTTCCTTGGGGAAAAAAAGCATGTCACCCCCCCCACACACCCCTCTCACGCAATCAGACATGCCCCTCTCTCTGCACGCAATCCTCTCTGCCTACCTTCTGCAGATTTGTCTTCATCTTTCCATTTCCCCTCTTCTGCTAATGCATTCAGCCTTTCTCTGGTTCATCAATCTATTTTTCACCCTTTTCTTAGTATTTTTTATTTTTTTCTCTCTTTTGACTTAATGGTTAAAATGCTGATTAAAATAGCTATATAAGGGATAAAGAAAGCCACATACTTATTTTGGGCTAAAAAGAAGCCTTATGTTGCTGTATATGAAAAACAACACATTTGTTTTCAAATGAGAATATTTGTACAATATTAAAATATTTGTATATACAATACACACACACAAACTATAAATAACAAAAACACACTTAAATATAAATTAAAAATGGGATTCTTTTTTTTTTTTGTAGATAAAAATCCAATTTTACCAACCTCTATTGACTATTTCTAAACATTAATAAAATTATACAGTTTGATATGAAATTGAAATTGCATTTTTGAATTGAATTGTATTTTTGTGTAGATGAATATAGCTCCAAAATCATATGTATATACAAATAATGTATGTATGTGTATACAAAAGCAAAAAAACCTACATATTGTTAATCATAATAAATGTTGTTATTGTTATAATTTATAATAATAATAATAATAATAATAATAGGATTGTTATTATTTGAATTTAAACATTTGGAAAAAATACATTTGTTTTGAATGTGTGTTTGTATTTTTGTAGAAAAATAATATAGAAACAAAATCTAATTTCTATACATAAAACAACTATGTATATTTAATATATATAAACAAATACATTGCTGTTGTTGTTGATATTAATAATAATAATTTAATAATAATAATTGCAATAACAATAAAAATACATTTGTTTTGAAATTGAAATGTATGTATTTTTTAGATAATATAAAAACTAAATCAGTTTTATACAAAGAATGACTATACATGGATGTAAAAAACTATTACTAAATAAGAATTATTTAAATAAATATTATTATAATAAAGAATACATGTTTTCTATGTTTTATATACATTTGCCATATTTGCGTGTTTTAGTAGAAAAATACTAAAATAGAAAAATGCTGAATGTACTTAATAAATATATATATTTTTTACTTTTTTAAGTGGATCAAAACCTAATCAACGTTGCTTTAAAACCTGAAACAGAAATGTTTTCTTGTCTTATGACAACGTTTAATGAATGTTTTTTGATACACAAATGTTAACTACTGTATATATTAAATTGAAAAAATACATTTAAATGACAAACATACATTTGTTTTGCAATTTGTATGTACATTTTTGTAGATTGTAAGTATAACTATAAAATCTGATTTAATATTAGCTCTTGTCAACATATATATATTTTTTTCAATTAGTTCAATTAGTACATATTTCTATTTGCCATTTTTATTCTCCTTTTGCTATAACATGATGTGTGTGTGCGTGTCCTGTGCGTGGAGTTAGGCTGGCTCTCAGACCCCTGCAGTTATGTTGACCTTCCGCTCGGCTTGGCTGATGTGGGATCAGCAGGGAATGCCGCCCAGTAAGAGTGGGAATGGCAGTCCAGTCCGTAAGCCGTCCGACCCAATTCCACCTCCTGCTTCACACACACACAGACTCGCACACACACTCTGAAGCTGTCCAACCCAATATCCAAGTCCTGTCCCGGCCCCAAACCTGCCTTCTGGCCTCTCACGCTCTCTCTAACTTCTCATGACACCATTTGTACTTATTCAGCTGTGAAAATGTTTTATGTTTGTTACAAGCTAAAGTTTCACTGGAGATCAATAGCACTGTATTCAAATATCTAAGTTACTTTTTTCATAGTTGGAAAAGTGCATTTGTTCCACATAAAGTAAATCAAACAAACTTTCTGTTGCTAAATCAAATTCTTGAAGCCTTAAAGGAGATGTTGTGTAACATTCAGGGAGAAATCTCCTGTTTCTAGTTTGTGGTTGGAGCAGAAAATACTTGTGCAATTGATTTGAAATGTTTGTATGCGAACCATCATAATCTGAGGTGGATGCTGTTTATTTTAGGAGCATAATTTGATGAGGAAAGATGGAGTTTTTTGTTGTTTTGAGGAGAAAAAGGTTCATTTAATCGGACTAACATTTATTTTATCCGTGCTAGATTCTGTAATGAATGCGTGGAATGACAACTTTTCTTCCTCGTCTTTGCACATTTTCCTTTTCTCATGCTCTCGCTTCAGATGGTCCATCTCTTTTATCCCTCTCTTTCCCTTTCTCTCTATCTTTTCCACTCTTTTTCTGTTCTCTGACCGAAACTAATCCAGACTAAACTGTAGCATCCCTGCTTCTCCCTCCCTCTTTTTTTTTCTTTCTCCTCCTAGTGTTTAGTCGTTCCTGGAGTGGCACTAATCTCACCCACTCTGTTTCTTTTAGTCTTTTCCTTCCCTCCCTCATTTTTATGATCTGTCGTTACCAGAGCACAACTAATCAGAGTCTTATCCACTTCACTTTCTCTCAGTCTCCACTCTTCAAACTGTCCATTTCTGGATTTCTTCTCATATTCCATTTCATCTGTCCATTGCATCATTCTCCTGAATAGTTATAGACATGTCTATTTATATTCATACATACACAGGATATTTCAACATTTTAAGCATTTTAGTTGAACGCTGTGCTTGGTTACTTTGTACTTTGTTAGCAATTTGTGTGTGTGTTTGTGTGCAGTAAGAATAATAAATAAAAAGATATTGAATGTAATACTATACTATTATTTATTTTTATAATTTTTATGTGAGATACAAAACCTCTCTAAAAGTTATGAATATTATAGATATTTACATGTTAAATATTTTACATACTTTTTACATCATTTAAAAAAAAATTATATATATTGCATATATATTTATATTGCATACACTGTATATATGGTTTAGCAGTATCAATTCTTTTTTACTTTTTCAAGGTTTAACACTTTTGCATTTTTTGTGCAGTTAGAATATATTATATATTATCCTTCTTATTATTTATTATATATATTACAATAATTTAATCTAATGTTACATAATATATATATATTAGCAGTACTTCAGTCTTATGTTTTCTTTATTTCTTTGTCTAAAACGCACATTTGTATTCATTTGTGTAAGTGGATTATATAATACAATAAAATAAAATATATAATTCAATCTAATGTTATATAATATCATATGATACAAAATGCTATCTTTTAATTGTTAATTTATATATATATTTATATATATATATTTTTTCATAATTTTTAGAGAGGTTTTGTATCTCTCTTATTATTTATTTATTTTTAAAGCAGTATTTTTTTAGTAGACTTCATCATGCACTTACTTTTTTATTTACAATATTTCTTTATTTTTTCATTAGTATTATAGTTAACATTTCATCGTCCACGACAAGCTAATTATTCTAAAAAACATTTTTTATTTAAATTCAGCAATTTTGTTTATATTTCATTTGCCATTAAATTGTAACATTTATTTACAGCCCGTCCTGTCATCAACTAAATCGTTTCCGCAAGCCTAAAAACACTTAAAATGAATACCTGCTCTTATTCTTACTTGCTTTCATTAATCTCCACATTCTCCACCACCCTCCATCTTTCCCGCGTACCTTCTTGCACACCTTTACAGCATTTTCTCTTTTCCTCTGATCATTTGTGAGTAAGGACGAATGAAAGGAGGTGTGTGACGGGACTTTGCGCCGGGCATGTTTTGCACAGCTGGTGTTTGTCCCTCCTGGTAGTGCCACAAACCGACTTGGGTTCCTTCCTGTGGCAGCTCTTTTATCTGACAGTTCGTGTTGGACTGAGGCTCCTGTCAGCGTTCGCCTCAAAACCAGAGCCGCGGAAACAACGTTACAGCCGGAGCTAAATCAGTCACGCGGCACCAGCAGCAAGCTGTATTTAAAGTTTAATTAAGTCAAGCTCATTTCACTAGGTCATTTGAGCCTTAATGACCAGGCTCATGGGAAACAGAACAAGCTAAGGACTGCAAATAGATCAGAAATGCCAGAGGGAATCCAGTCACAAGTTGCTTGCAAGGTTGGTTAATGCTGTGAAATAAGCTTTTCTGTTCATTCGCGACATTGAGAATTATTAGAAGTCTGGTATATAGGAAATAGCCAAATGTAGCGCTCGTTATAGAGCATGACGGATTCATGGAGTGTAACAGTCAAATGGTTCCCCCTGAACAGCAACTTAATGCTTGAAGGATCCCCAAAAGCTGTGTCGCAGTTAAATCCATCCCCTCACTCGTATCTATCACAGAACGAGAAGAAAGAAATGAAAAGCTTTGTGATATTTATACCTGAAGTTTGATAGCAAGACTCCTCGCTCAAACTCAAAACAAAAAGTCGCTAATATTGAGTCTTGATTGAGCGGCTCGTCTCGTTGAAAACAGCTCCTGGGTGCCCTCGTCTTTCATCCTATTCACTTTGCTCCGCTCCCTGCACTTACTCTGGGTAACTTGTCAAAACATTAATTCTGCTGTTGTTTTTTTCCCTCCTTTGCCTCATTCAGCATCTTACTCAGTCCTTCTCTCCCCTGCTGTGAAAAACCATTTCAGTCAGTTCTACTTTCTCTCTAATTGATCCCTGTCTTTTTCTACTCTTTTTAACACGCTCGGTCCTGCTGTGAGCACACCATTTCCTTTTCCAGTTTCTGTCCTTTTCCCAATCTTTTTAATTGTTTTAAAAACCCTGAAACTCTGTCCGTTTTGCGCTGCCCACCTCAGTGGATATCTCGTCCTCCTCCTTTTATTCACCTCTCTCGCCTTGTTAGTTTTGTCATTCACCAGAGCGTTTTTCCAAAGCGAGAAGAAAAAAAACACAAATTCGGTGCCTTAACACAAGTGTAGTTATTCCTTGAAGCGACTGATTTTTCGGAAAATATAAACTGGAAAAAATACGGTTGCGTTTTGGGCAGGTCAGTCGAATGTTTTCGTTTTGCAATAATAAGTAAAGGGTAAATCTTTAGAGATGAACGAAGCAGGGAAGCCCTCTTTTTTTCTTCTTTTTCTGCCTCTCGTCTGTTCTCCATCTCTCACATCCACTTCTTAGTCGTTCAGTGCATCATACCGTGGCAGCCATGTTTTATGCAAGAAAAACACAACTGCAGCCATTTTGTACTTGAAAACAAAAAAACGCCATTTTGTTGAAGCAAACATTTTATTTAACTTTAGTAAGAGAGAAAAATAGGTTAAAAATTAGTTATTTAATAATATTTTTCTTCAAGACTCTAATGACCTTTTCTCCTTTTTTCAATTAAGTGCTGACATTTCTATTTGAAACAACATGCAAAATAATGAAAAAATAAATATATAATAAATTATATATATATATTGTAATTATATAAGATAAGAAAATATCAGCAATAATCATATAAAATTTAGTTGATCATAGTTTTATTTAATGCCTGATTAAGGTTTTCTCATTAGTGCCTAAATTTACCATTACTTTGTAAATTAATACATATTTTATAATAATTTTTTATTCTATTAAACAAGTTTATTTCTAATCTTTTTTTACATGTTGATACAACTGTAAACAATTGAGACCCCTCTCAGCATATCAAAATCAAACATTGCATGCAGTTTTTGCATATTGTAAAAAATATTTTCATTTCAATTAGATTCATCATATTAATAATGATTTGTTATTAATCATATTATTTAATAAGTTCTTTATTTTATTTTTGTTTAAATACATATAACAAATAAATATTTGTATTTCAAATATTATATTTGTATATTAACAAATTTAAAGAACAATTGCAGATTAATTTAAAATGTGAACATTTTTATTCATAATTTCTTGTATTCCAAAGAAAAGATAAATGTAGAAAAAAGAATTGTAGATTGTTGTACAAACACATCTCTTCCATGTTTATTTGACCCTCTAACTCTTGCACTCTTTATTCTAATTCTATTCGATCTATTTGTTTTCTTTTTGTATTTTAAAAGACAGCCCTTTACGACTTTTTGTCGACTTTTTTGTTTTCCAACCTGCTCGTTTTATTAAATAAATGCCTGTAACACTACCTTTCTTTTTGTTTTCCTTTTAGTTAGTATATAATTTTAATATTAATATTGTATAACTTTAGTTTTCTACCTGCATGTTTTCTTTTTTTTTAAAAGGGACATTTAACTCTAGCTTTCTCTATTCAGTCTGTTTGCTTTTTTTTATTTATATTATATATAAATAAATAAAAACCATAAGACTTGTCATAGCAGCTCTTTTGTTGATTTTGATTAATTCCATTGTCCTCATTGAAAGTCACTTCGAATAAAAGCATCTGCTAAATGGATTCATGTAAATGATCTGCATATGTTGAAGTCGAAGAATGTTTGTTTAGTGGCTCATTACAAATGCATAACATTTATAAATTACTTTTAATTCACTATGATTTAATTTGACATGTTTCTATTGTTTTGATGCTCATTTGTAGTTATTTTCTAGTCAGGCAGTTTCAATTATCTGCACATATTTTCTCTCGTTTCTTAAAAAAAAAAAAAAGAAAAAGGCAAATCTGAATGAAAGCTTTGGTGAAGTTATCCCTCCCTGTGGTCAAGTGTTAACAATGGGTTAAACTAAATTGAACTAATGTGTGTTAACTTGATTTAGCTTAACGAGCAGTCAATTAGTTGACACGAAATGCTTTTGGAAAACTGACATGTCCTGCGGTGTGACGTGCTATAATCTAAAACGATGTAAAAACTAATATTGTATAATTACTGTGTTATACATGCAGACTGAGAAAGTACATGAAATGAATCGTAACTGTAAATCCTTTAAATAATTATTATTATTTGTCAATTTTAACTAAACATACCAATAAAGTAAATAAGCTGATTTAAAAACTAAATCTTAAAGTGCACAAAACTATTAAATAATGTCAAAATAAATGTTTTTGAAGTTTGTGAACTAGCTATTTGTTAGTACACTTGTCTCTGCTCTTGTTTAGTCTACTACGCTCTACTTCTACCGTGTCTCTCTCTCTCTGTCTCTCCATTCATCTTTTCTCCATTATGTTTCTCAGTCTGACCCCCTGTTGAGAGAGTGACACTCAGACACAAACTCCCTCCCTCCTTCCCACTTTCGTCTCTTTCCTTTTGCCGTCTGACCTTCTTTCAGGTTCTCGGCTTCCCTGTTCGTTCTCCCTCTGCTTTTCTCACACTTCCTCCTCTCGTCTTTTCTCTTCTCTGTCTTCTCCAGTGTTTCGCTCCATCACTCTATCTTTGTTGCTTTTGTGGCCCTTCTCTGTTCAGTCTTGTATCTCTTGCTTCTCCCCCCCCCCCCAAATCTTTCCTTTTCCACGCTCCTTTCTCTCGTTCATCCTCCAGTCCACTTTTTTGTTTCTTGCAGAATCTTTCATCTCCTTCCACCTTCATTTTTTTTTCTGCTATATTTCTGTGTGCGACCTTTAAGAGAATTTGCATTGAGGATGTATTTTGGGGTTGCGCAGCCGTTAGTAATTTTTCAGTATGTTTCTGCCTGAGTAATGGTAAATGTGTCTCTATGTACGTTTTTCTCCTCATATGTTCTCAAGAATAATGTTCCAAGCTTTTTAGTTCTCCAAAAAAAAAAAAAAGTACTTACACCTCACATGTCCGTCTTTCTTTCTCCCTCCCTCTTTATGTCCTCTATAGCAACAGCTGAATCGTCAAGACAAGAAGGTTAGTGTTTATTGCCGTATGGTTTTTCCCTTGGTTTATAATACACAAAAAAAGTTTTGTTATAAATAGTTAAATGCATTTAAATAAGTGTGTTTGTTTTTGTGTGTGTGTGTGTGTGTGTGTGTGTGTGTGTATAAATATATATATATATATATATATATATATAATTAATTCCTTTTTTTAATTAATTAAAAAAGCTAATTGTTGAATTATACATATTTAAATATAAATATGTGTGTGTGTAATTATATTAATTATTAGAAGAAGAAAAAAACTTTTTTTAGCATGGTTATATTTTAATTATTTTATAACCACTATAAACAGAATTAACTCTTTTTTTGTTTTATTTAATATTATTTTTATTAGTATTGACAAACTAATCGAATTTGAAATAAAAGTTTTTATTTGCATAATATATGTGTGTGGACTGTGTATATTTATTATGTGTAATAAATACACACATATTTTAGAAAAATGTGTTTATATTTAAATATATTTATATATCATGTCAATTATGTGAATATAAATGTATACGTGTAATTTTCTAAATATATACTATACATGGTTGTTTGTTTATATATACATAATAAATGTACATAGTACATTTAACTTTTATTTTGGATGTGATTTAATCATTTGACAGCACTCATGCTGTATATTCATATAAAACTGTATTTTTAGTTTTGTGGAGAAATAGAAGGCACAAAAAAGTTTTTTGTTTTTTTTTTGCATACGTTTTTACATTATCTTTATTTATTTGTCTGTTTTTTATGATTTTTACAGCCACAGAGAGACCGTCACACAGCAGCGGTGTCCATCTGATGACAGTCGGACGACTTTCTCTCCTCCTCATTTTTCTCTTATTGCCTTATTTTGCCTAATATGACTTCTTAACTTCAAACCTAAAAACAAGTGTTCTGTTGAAGCAGATAACCCTCAGCGTTACAGTAAATGCTCTTGTGGATTACACACACACACACAGATCGACAGACTCTCTCTCTTTCTCGTACTCCTTTTGCTCTGTCATTTATGTCACGCTAGTAATCTCCATCCCTCCGTTTCCTTCTCTCTCTCTCGTCCACTCTCAGTGGCTTCTTACTCCTGTCTGCTCTGATAAAAGTTCACTCTGTAACAGAGCGACACTAATCTACCTTCAAAGAGCTTATCTTACTGTTCATTTTCTTTTAATCCATCTGTCCTTAAGAGTCAGACATTCCTTTACAAGCCCCTGCTCCCCCTCTGTCCTACTGTACAACAAACTGAGCCAAAGACGAGGAGGATGAAGCTCCTGCTGTTTGTACTACTGACTGGAAGATCACTAACATATCCAATGATCAACAGCTTTTTGTCTTTTTTTTGTCTTTGAAAAGAGGAATACATTGAAACCAAAGCCAGACCACAGCATTAATTATTTTATTTTTTTTGCTGCATTGACTTTAAGCATCCTGGCAGAACTCTGCAATTACCTGGAATATCCTGGAATTGTGTATCTTGAATTTCTTTCAAATTTATTTTGAATTTGTGTGGCTGAGTGATGCCTGCCTGGACCACACAGGAAGAGGAAGAACTACTTCCTGTTCATCGCTTGTGGGGCTTGATCGGTCATATTCCAGTATGGACGCCTCTGATTGGTCTGCGTGTTTGTGTTACAAAAGGCACTTAATCAAACACAGTCTCACCGCAACTCGTCACATGTTGGCGCTTGGTCAAAACCCTTTTGCGTTGCTTTTTGAAGCTCAAGGTACCCCTTTTTAGTCATTCGAGTCCTCCGTTGTTTTAAATAGGAAACTCTTAGCGTTAATATGCTGACTCGATTTTGTTTTTCTTATTTTATTGTCATATTTAAAAGATATTTTGGGTGAAAACAATGGCATTATTGCATATATGTAAGGTGTGATTCAATTGAAACAGTCAAAACAGATTTATTTAAATGATATTATTTGCACATTTATGAGCACGTAACCCGACCCCACCCCTAAACCTACCATCTGTCAATAAAACACAAGATATAGCAGGGAGATACAACCACCGCCATAATTTACTTGAAAGATATTAATATTCCAAGTCTTTTGAGTCAAAATGATTGATTTGAGAGAAATAGATGCAGTCACTGTCTCAGTCTTCCGTGTACTTCCTGTGCTCTCTCTGCAGTCCTTACTCTATTCTTCACATAAAGACTTCGTATGGCTTCAGAAGACTTGGAATGTGACACGACTTGTTTGTAATGTATTTATACTGCTTGTTAATGATTAGTACAATGAATACCTGTACAGTAACTGCATTTGCCCGTGTGCGTTTATATTGTTCAGCGGTGGGTAGGTTTAGGGTAGGGGTGGGATCTGGTGCTCCAATTAAAGTAAAAAATAAAATGATAAATTTATATATGCACACAAACCATATTAAGCCAAACAACTGAAAGCAATGGAGGACCCTTTACATCGAAAAGTGACTAGAAAGGGGAACTTTGAGCTTCAAAAGTGTCAAAACGTGACGAGTTGGAGTGAGACTATGTTGCTTAATCAGGTTCATACAATATCATCATTTTTTTTTATTTTTTAACATTATTATTTGGGTATGTGAATTATATTAAACACAGTGCTTCCCAAACCTGTCCAGGGGGCCTTACACATTTGTATGTCTCCCTCATCTAACGCACCTGATTTCACGGATCAGCTTGTTAGTACAGACCGCAGCAACTGAATCAGGTGTGTTAGATGAAGGAGACATACAAAATGTGCAGGGCAGGGGGTCCTCCAGGACAGGTTTGGGAAGCACTAATGTGACAATAGTGTTCATTTTGTTTAACTTGATGAGGGAATATGCAAGATATTTTTTGATAACCATAAGCAATCTTTTCAAAATCTTTTTTATTTTTTTTATTTTATTTAGATGAAATAATGCATTGATTTTAGAGAAAACAATATCCTTAGTGTTACTTAATTTCTTTTTTAACCATTTAAAGGAGGATTTCTTAAAGATATAATTTACTGTAAATTCAAACATGAAATATTCAGTTTTCGGGAAAAGAAAAAAAGAAATGTATGCTTATATCTAATATAAATATAAGCATAATTTGTTTGTTTTCTCACATAATTAATGATGCCCTTGTTAGTATGCAAGAGCATCTAAATAGTCCAAAATAATAAAATCTGGAAATGTTTCTATTTAAATAATTTAAGTTTTTTTTTTTTTGTTTGTTTGTTTTTTTTTCTCAGATGTGTTGTTTATTTGTTTTAATTGTTTAAAATTAATATTTTGTTGTTGTTTTTTGTTTTTTTCATTCATTTCTAATAATGAAGTCCTTATGTCCCTTTCAGTTTTAGAATGTTAATACATATTCTGTGGTAATGATAAATGTTTTTTTTCTCTAGTTTCTGGTTAACTTCATGTTTTCAGCTGCAAATCATGTCTGGCAAAACAGAACAATCAGTCTACAGACATTTTTAATATAGTTTTAGTATGTAAGAATGTCATTTTCTTTGTGATTTGAGTGTTTCACATTTTTGTGAAGTGATCGGGATCTTCTGTGAAGAACTTTCATCTTAGCCATTTTTCCACGGCAAAATGAGCTACAAAAATAAAAAAATAATGCTTTTCAATCTGTAGTTTTTGCAGTGTTTTTCATGTGTCATTTGAAGGTGCAAGTCAGCTCCTGTTTATTATTACTTTGTTTTGTTTTTTGTTTCGTTTTTTTCTGTTTTAGGTTATTTTTAAGTTGTTTTTTCTAATGATTTGAAATTCCCATTATTATTTTGATAAGTGATTAGCAGATTAATAGGAGAAAATATTACTTCCTACTGTAGTAGTTATTGTCAAGTCAAGTCAAGTCACTTTTATTTATATAGCGCTTTTAACAATACAGATTGTAGCAAAGCACTGAACATTA
>JAUMHI010000058.1:9290291-9318287 GCA_032359435.1 Enteromius unitaeniatus | reverse complement strand
AGTGTGGGATTATTATACACTGCTGTCCAGACATCAACCCAAGTACAGTTCTTCTGGAGTTGTTCATGCTTGTTTGAATGAACTGAAGCGATACGTAATTTACAAGTCACTTAAAACCAAATTGTTTTAACTAACGTTAGCTTGTTAACGGAAAAATCGCGCACTTGGTTCACATAAATATGAGCAAAACTGTACAAAAACACTATACTGTTTTATTATAAGTCCTAAATGGTGCATACAGTGACATTTCTCACTTTTCTACTCAACTACAATTATAGTCAGACACTCCAGTACACAAACTACAGATTTTATTCAGGATCTGTTTCTGATATTTTAGATTCAGTTCCTTCTTAAAGATATCCTCAGCTGCACGTTTCATCCATTGCGTCTTCTTTTAAAAAGAAAAACCATTAAGATGTCTGAGAAGCCAGTCATGCCCTTGAGTTGCGCTCCTCCTCCTCATTTTCCAGCATGTAGGCAGCTTTGTATCGAGTCACACCTCTCTCGTCCACCACTTTTAGAGATGGATTCCTGCATGTGTTATCCATACTGCCTAAAGAAGTGTATCTATAAGGGAGAAAGATAACAGCATAAGCAAATCATGAAGATAATCTAATTTAATGAGTGAGACTGGTTGTGAATAGAAGCACCTCACCCTTTGTCGTACAGAATACAGTAGGGCACATATAAAGTCCTGAGGAAAGACCAGATGTCATGATATGTCCATTCCTACAGAAAGGGAAAGAGATGGTGGATATAAAACAAGCATTCAGAAGTAACATGGATCCGGGGTCATTTGTAATTCTGAGAACATGCTGTACTGCCGTGTCTTTTACATAAGCACCACTGATTGGGATGATGGAGTTGCTGTGTAATGATCTTGGAGAGCCTCATTCATCATCATTCACCATCTCTTGGCTGTTTCTGCTGCCAGCTTACATGAGACTGAGTGGGAGACTCTGACAGTGATTTACTGACTGTGGAGTCAGTTTAGACACTACAGGAAAGGTGGGAAGATGGGTGAAAACCTTTCAGTTTTTTCTTTTATTTCCTGTTTGTGTGCTTATGTGTGTGTACACACATATATGGTTCCAGTTTGATTGAATTCAATTGCTGTCAACTGTACAGAAATCCCTTCCACTTGGTATACTACTATGAAATATAAGGTTGAACTCAATTTCAATTTGTTTTAGATATAATTACTTACACTCAAAAATGAAGTTACATGTAACCACACCATTCAGAAAATACGATCATAGTTTTATTTCCGATAGTAAGGGGTGGTTTGAACTTTTTTTTATCTGTTCGATAGGACATGTATACACTTGATCAGATCAGATCAGAAAACAGAAACTGGAAAGTTGCGCAATGATGCCGAAATGGCATAATGATGCATCAACACATTGGACAACCTGTTGTTGTTGAATCATAAGCATCAGAAGTGAATCACAAGTGAATGACGAATTATACGTTTTAGTCTAAAAATGTTTTCTACTTATTCCCTGTGAAGTGGTGCAGGACAGTAATGCTGTCCCAACAGTGCTTGCTTCTGGCTTTTTGATTTGGGCATGGGACGGGCTTTACTGCTTGATGGTAAACAGTAAACTATGATTAAACTATTTAACTAAACTATTCAGATTCTTCAATCTTAATGAAACAAAACATGTTTATGTACTCATAGCTAGTGATTGAGTGACAAGATACATTTCAGTAACTTACCATTCATTTCAGCAAACCTTCTGATGTTTATTTGTTTATTTTATGCTTTAACTTATAAACTTGTAAAGTGGAAGAGATTTTTTTTTTGCTGTTGTAAATCTAACATTATTGTTCAGAAGTCAGTAAAATAAATGTAGCAAAATGTTAAGCAGCACATATTGTTTCCCCCTCACCAGCAGTGGGTTGACTCTCATGTATTCGGGCCAGCCCGGGTCTGTGGGACAGAGGGGTGTCAGAGTGTGTGAGTAAGGGTCGGTCCTTCTCGTTCCCATCAGAACCGCCTGTAAATCTGGCCTCCTTTCCCGGACCTCATGGAGAGCCTGTCGAATACTGTCTTCCACTGAGAACAGGTCCAGGTCATATCTATAGATGAGAGAGGAAGAGATGCCAAATAATTACACCTATGGAGCTTTGATGGACACTGATGAATTAATGAGGCCTGGATCCATGTTTAGCTCATCAAGGTTGAGGAACAGACTGCAGCTGGTTTGTCAGAGGCTGTTATGGCTTGCAGATGGCACATCTCCCTTGAAAGTCTCACTCAATTGATTTGGTTAAAACATTTCACTTACTAACTGCTGCCAGATCCCATATCGTATACAAGCTGGACTGACGATTCTAACATTAGTGTAACACTCGTAGAAGTGTTCAAAGCCTGTTTGGAGAACTTCATGATTCAGAAGTGTTGTCAAAATAATAGTCTTAAAATCAGCGGTAATGTTTACATATGTTTCTAATGCAGGCAAAAAGTTCTGGGAGAAATGCCAGAGAATCCAGTCTGTTATTTACCTACTCAGGAGAAAAATATCTGATTTTTGTTATCTCCCACTTAAAATTATTGCAGTACCTACTTTTGTGGTACATGTCCTACCTTTTGATTGTATCCTGCAAAAACCTCTCCATTTCTGGAAAAGGAGAGACAGTTCGAATATAAAGAGCTTTCAATCTGTCTCTACTATCTGGATACCGCCTGAGAGAGACAGAGAGAGAGATTAGATGCATATGAAAGTCTATGCCGTTTCTTTAAAGACATTTGCTTATTTTAAATATGGACACTCAACTCACAGCATTTCAAAATAGTGTCCTTAGAGTATTCTGACCCTTAAGCCACACATTTTGTGCATATGTATATAAAATAGCAAATCACGTGACATCTGCAAACAAATGATGCAGATTTAAGACCATTTTTTTCTGAGCCATTTTTGTGCATAGAGGTCTTAAGGTGATCATAAGTGGATGTACAAAATCAATTCTCCTCAAGTTCACACAGGTGTCCTAGCAGAATAAAAAAAAAAACTGCATCTTCATTGCTCCTATGATGAATAATATGTTTATTATTTTATCACTTAAAACAAACATCTATTTCTGGAACATTTTTTGAAAGGTATGCTTGTTACGTTCCTTTGATTACACATTTCCATGTCGTTCCAAACATGACATTACTTCATCTGTAGAAATAAAAGCATTTATTTTGAAAAATATCTATTTGTTATCCGAGCAGTGTAGTTTTGGTAGAACACGTGAGGAAAGCATCGACTTCCATTATTTTTCTCCATACTATAGAAGCACATGGATACCAACAACTGTTTGTTTACCAATATTCTTTGGTGCTGAACAGAAGAAACAAACTGCAGTAACTAGAGGGCAAAGTAAATGATAACAGATTTTCATTTATGGGTGAACTATGTGCTTTTAAGTGTGCTTAATACATTTCAAGGTCACTGTATACTGGGGGGGCATTTAGTTTAAAACTAAAATAGCGGATACTATGCAATATTTTGCTAGCTGTAATTTAATTTAGTCAAGACCTTGTCTTTACTATAATCCTTCTTACCGTTTCAGAGCAGCATAATATAAATGCAGTAGAGCTGTACAGTCCTTGCCACCATTGAAGCCAACACAGATTTCATTAGTCGAGTATCTGTCCAGTGCCATCTCGATGGTCCCCAATGCTGCAGCTACTTTCTTCCCCAGAACTGTCTCTGTGAGATATTTGGTATACATTTTTTACAAAATTATTTTCAACTGATTTAAACTGGTCAAGATCAAACACGTGTAACAGATGCCAAAAACAGCATTTCTATACGGTTACAAAGAAGCTCACCGCTTTTCGAGAGTTCGTACACCTCTTCAGCTGCCACTGACACTGGGTCTGTGACAAGAGGAACCACAGATCCTTCAGGCAGCTCTTCTATCAGTTGAGTTCTTGCACGTTCCACCTCTTCTGCACTGTCAGAGTCCAAAACCAATCGGACACGATGATAATTGCTAAGCCAGTCTGGGTAAGAGCCCAGAGAGACACGCTTGCCCCAACCTGCCTGCAGTTTTGTTAGACATTGGGCGATATCGGTCTCATCCGCATTTACAAACACCTCATGGGTGTGAAAGGTAGTACCAGAACCTGAAAACAGATGGGTAAGGCCATTGAAAGACTTTTCTAGCAGAGAGGGGATGCCGGGAAATATGTACACATTGCGGACGCTGACTAGTGGGAAGCGATTTCGCTGGCCTGTCTGAGGGTCTATGCCAAAATTGAGTTTGGCAGAAGCGGGAACCATGGCGAGCTTCATTTGGGCACTGTTGGTAGTGACCGGGCCGAAAAACCCCTCTATTAGCTTCGTCAGTTCAGGATGAGCATGCAGACCTTCGCCAAATGCCATAGCAACACTCTCGAAAGTGACATCGTCATGGGTGGGACCAATGCCACCGGATGTGATGAGGTGAGTAACGGAGGAGGAAAGCTGAGCCACTTCTTTAGCAATGACTTCCTGGACATCAGGCACCACAGTGATTCGCTCTACGGTGATGCCAAGTTTGCGAAGTCTACGGCACAAGAAGGCACTGTTGGTGTCAACGGTGTGACCCTGCAATGTGAGCATACAAACCAAAAGTTTTTCAAATATTGCTTTATAACGATTGTAGAAGAGATAATAAACTGTGCCAAAGTGGAAACCTCCCTGCATGTGTCAATGGTTGGAAAAAGTCCTTATTGAGGCCTCGACGGTCCAAAAAATAACAACACATACAAGATAAAGGGGCAGTTTAAGACTAGTCCTAGATTAAAATAAATGTTAGAGCTGTCTAAACTGTAAAAGGCTTGCACTGAGATATCTTAAAATACATTATTGTCATTGTTTGGTCACAGATAATGCATTTTTGTAATACATGTTTCTAAAAATGCTTCAATGTCCTAAATTAGCAAAGGTCTAGTCCTGTCTTAATCTAATCCCTATCCGGGAAAACCGCCCCAAGGTGTTTATTGCATGTTACCTTGAGGATCTCATCCCCTATGATGAGAATAGCTGCTGTGACAGCACCATCTTTTTGCGTGGAGGATGCATTGCAGTTCTGAGCCATAGGGATGATTTGGGCTCCAATTCGCTGAACCCTCTTAGCTACTCTGCTAATCCGAGGCAAAGCCTGCTGCATTCAGCCGAAAATGATGACACAGGAGAAAGGCAAAGAAAGAAAATGGAAGAAACAGATGGAGAGGGTCTGTTGGGAACAAGCAATAAAACTAGTCTTTACACTGAATATATATTTTTTTTCCCCAAGACTAAACATCAGACATACCAAAAACATAGACAGAAATGGAAAAATTGGAAAACGTGCAACCAAAAGATGCCCTTCATTTAAAAATAACTCTCAGAATGTAAGGCTCCATGGTTGATTACAATGACTTCAAGTTGTGATATGTGCTGCAGTTTTATTAAATATATAAACTCTAAATGTCACAGGGTACTAAGATGGTTTAAAAGGTTAAAAAAAATAGATGTACACGCCAGTACACACAACACACTTTTATAACATTCTTGTAGCTGCATCATTTTTTAAGTTTATCTGATCTGTTCTAACAAAACAGCTGGAAATGTATAGAAATGTTGACAGAATAGTTTGCTTTCCTTACCTGGAACGAAACTGATTGTTGGGTTTAGTCCAGGTTTCGTGGCAAACTAAATGTTATTCATTGAAGCACTCAAGAACGAGTCAGGCAAATCGGTTATTACATGTGCTCAAACTGTAACGTTACATTCAAAGTGATCTAGAGGTACTGTCACGGTCATATGAACAAAGTCCCAAGTGTTCCGCGTGCTTGTGTCCTGAAATCTATAAACACCGATACCAGCTAACGCAGACGCATATATAATACAGATTCGGGATGGTACTTTTTAAAGTATGTTTTATTTGTAAGTATTTACTACATAACTCACCCTAACTACGCCAGTAACGCATCAGTAAGAAAATAATACTTGGTTGCGCTCCTCCTGTCAGGTGACTTCTCTTGACCAATCGATGCGAGACGTTGCACTACTTCCTTAATAAACTAACCAATCAGCGTAAAGAGGGCGGGCACTTCAACGGGAAGTAAAAGTAACTATTTGCAGATATTCTTTACAATAATTTACAGATAGCTTGTATATAAATACTGTCTACATAATTGTCTAAATATGAATAATTGCTAAAGATTTATATTTGAAAATATTAATTTAATAGTACGCTATGTGTAATATGTTTACTTCGGAAGTCTAGTTAGCCTACACTAAATACTCTGCTGGAAATTAATGATTACATTTGTAACTTTTTTTTACCTTTAACGATCCTTATCGTGTCCATAGGAGATCATGTGACCGTGCTCAATTGTATTCAACACCTACCTTAGTTATTTGCTGTACAAACGGTTTAGGCACAGCTTTGGAGCTCAAGCGTCTTTTATTTCCCTTGGCTGCCCCGAAATCGGATGGTGAAAAATGTTCGCAGCACACCCTCAATCCACGGATAGACTGAATTTGAGATCCACTTTCTCGATTGAGAGCGACCAGCCAGAGTTTTAATCTTTCTGGATCGTGCAGGGGCAATGTGTGAAAAGTCAAACTTTCCTCTTGCATTGATGCACATTGACGGAGTCTTATTGATTTCTCCTGGTTGAAACATCCAGGATAAGCACACACGCGCACCATTTTGAGAAATCCACCGCCACGAGAGACCAATAAAGTTTGCGTGCACTTTGTTTGTGAACAGAGCTGCTCGGTTTGTAGTCCTCAACTTAACCCCGGAAGAAAACTGTTAGATTCAAAAAGTCGGTTCCCTGGTGACGGGCGCATTCGAAACACTGCTTTAGAACCTTTAGAAGCACTCATTTGGAACGTGTATCAAACTGACAAAGTCACGTGATATCAATAAACGAGGCTTCGTTGCGTCATAACCGAAACGTTTTGAAAAGTAATTGTTTCGCCGTGATGCTTAAAATTGTACAGATTTCAACGTACATTTGTATAATAAAAAGAAGTGTTGTAGTTCATAGTCTTTTGTTGAGCTGGCTACCAGAACACGCCTTACAGTTTCATAAACGTATACATATAACTTCATATGTAACGCTATTGTATGATTTGTTAATTGCAGCAATACATAAAGCTTATAAACCAACATATTTGCATTTGGCGTGTAAAATTGTTTTATGCACGCTTAGGTTAGGTTTTTGTTGCATTTACTGAGTTTTGACCAGCAGGCGTCACCAGCGTGTGGCGTTTCGATGGATTCCGCGGGAATTATGATTCATCTTAGGGATTCGAATCTTTTGAAATGAACACGTTCAGTCACTGATTTTGTTTAGTCGCCCTTTCTACAAGTTATATCAGCAGATGGTGATTTGAGGGTTACGTATTTCATGTTCAAATCAATCTTTGAATGATTCATATAAACTATTTCTTAAAAGAAACAGGGCTTAATATCATTTGTTAAATTTAGTTGATTTCAAAAAGAGCATCATATGTGTTTCCTAACAGACCCTAGTTTCTTCAAATACAGTTTGCTAGTGTTTTATAGGCATGGATTGCCAATAGAATGTGAGGCCTATGGACTCCTAATATGATACACTATGTATGACTTGACTACTTTGAGGCTTGTCATGTGACCCTGGACCACAGTCATAAGTGCCAAAAATTAAAATATTTAAAATTGCCCAAATGAAGTTCTTAGCAATACATATTACTAATCCAAAAAAAGTTTTGATATATTTACTATAGGACATTTACAAAATATCTTCATGGAGTATGAGCTTCACATGTATTTTTTTTTATTTTTTTTGTATGAAACAATCATTTTGACCCATGCAATGTATTGTTGGCTATTGCTACGAATATACCCATGTCACATATTTTGTCATTACATAAAATTCCTTAAAGTATTCCTTTTTTGTTCCTCAAAAGAAATAAAGTCATAAGTCTAAATCAAGAGAGATTAATTTTAAACAAATTATATAATAACTGGAGCTTGCAGGTTGGCATGAAATACAAAACTATTCGATTTTTTTTATCTGAAAGAAATTAAAAAATGTTTTAATCGTACTTCAAGCTATAACTGTGATTCAAACAGCAGCCTATTATAAGCTACAAGTATTTGTTTTAGGTAAGTAATCATTTCAAGTAGTTTTCTAGTCAATAAAGAGTATTGTGCATGAAAGGAAAGTCCATGAATGAGTTCATAATTCCTGTTTAAGGAAAATTAGTTTCTTGTTTAACTGTGCATCGCTGAAAAAAAGAAAAGCAGGTCAAGGGCTCGCGCTGAGAGAACCAGGTGCGGGCGCTCTCGTGGACGCCTAACCACATGATACAAGCAGCCATCCGATCGCGGAAGTGCGACTTTTTTTGGCCCGTGGAAGAGGGGGGGTGGACTGGGGGAGGAAAGGAAGGCAGAGCCGAAAAGAAAAGTTTCATGACAGTACTAGTACTCGACGTGTAAATGAGCCTGGCGAGACCAGTGCTCTATCTGGTGTCTGGACCGTCTTTTGTTTCTCAAATGTGATATTTTCAGCAGTTAATCAGAACAGTCTTGAGAAGAGCAGGACCGGAATCGAGGGGCCGAGAGGAGAGGAAGCGAGCGGGTAAGTTCGGCCAGAAGTTGACCACAGTCAGGACTTGTATGATCCGGGACAGGAGTCCATAGCGCTCCGTGCTGGAACGTGCTCCGAGGCGCCTCTTTAGCGAAAACTAGCACTTTCAACTTGTTACAGTCTCAGAGGTGTTGAGTTAGGCTTGACTATTTACTTTGGTTTCAGTAGCCTTTCTGTTCTAAACGTCGTTCGGTCTATGGCCTGTAACGTTACTGACAATTTTTTGGCGTTGAGCTAAATTGTGTCTCATTATTACCCAACGTGCATCATGTAAGACCACAAGAGAGCTTTCCAAGAATCGAGATCCGCTGGAGTTTTTCAAGGCAGTGTAAATTTGATCTTTTCGTGAAACAAGTTCTTATTATTAACGTTAGCCTTCATGCGTCTTCTGAGGGAAAGATATAAGCATGTATTTTGTTAAACGTGTAAAACAAATAAGCTTGTTAATGCTGTTTTTCGACACGATATCAATAATCAGTTGACTACAACAATGAAAACATACAACACATTATAAATATTTAATTAGTAATCGTTATAAAATGATTATTCATGATGACAGTAATTATCTTCTACATTTATTATCCATGTTAAATAATTATAAATAATAATTATTGTTATTTTTTTAACACCTTACATTATTTCGCCTGAATGTATTTTAGATTTATTGACTAGTGTAGATTTGAAATGTCTGTCATGCTGGCATGGTATTAAAAAGTGAATAAATAATAATAATAATATGTAAAGTGTTACTAAATGTTTTAGCCTAATTGTCTAATTCACTGTTAGAGACTCAGTAAATGGTTTTAATTTCGGTAGATCTGATATTAATCTTAAAAACCAAACTGTGCTCATTATTATGTAAAATTAAGCTGCTTCCCAAAAAAAACTGTTAAAGAACCAATCAGTTCGAATACATATACATTTATCAAACCGATTATCAGTCTCTCTCTATTATGTTATATTGTTACAGTGATGCAAATGTAAATAATCTCTTCTTGTTGTGAAAAGCAGTTGTCCACAACATTAGGGCCATTTATCATAGACTGATCTCGCCAGCTGCGAATCCTACACCAGCGTGAGCTCTTATCTGCTGCATGAGCAGCTGTCACAGACATTTGGAGCAACTCAGTCCAACACAAGGGACGAGGCTATGTGTTCCTATCAGACTCAGACGTCTGGCAGTGGCATTAAATCCCCAAAATGGACACATCTCTAGATTGCACAGTCATTTGTAATGCAATGCCTGTGATGTCAATCTCAGTCAGTAGTCAGTAGTTTTGCTGCTGATGGAATTGTTTACACCATGAGCCATTCTTGATGGACTCTATTTCATATTACATGAGTATATCCAAGCCAACTGGTCTCTTCCCATCATATTTTGAGTCATGATTTTACTTTCTATGGTCTAATTGATAGAAGTTGTAGGATAGTTAAGATTTAAATAATTCATTAACTTGTAATTTATGAGTTAGAAGGTCAGTTACTTAAATATCAGAGCTAGTTGATTGTGTTTTCCCCTTTTTTGATTATTATATTTGTCGATGAATGATTGACTGCAGCGCCATGACAAGCCAAAAATAATTTATGATGAACTGACAGGCTTGCTTTATTGCAAGTCTCTCTTTTTCTCTTTTCTTCTGAGTAGATATGTTATCAGGTTTCCTGCAGATGACACTAACTGGTGAAGGAAGCTCTAGATAGCTCACAATTTCACCTGATTAGAACTAGGGGGTGAACAGGCGACAGTGGAAATGATTACCGCTGAATCGACACTTTGAAACAGCCTGATATCACCGTGAGACACACCTGCTCAATCTTTGAGAGCTCAATCAAAATTGAGTGCTCAGAACAAACATTTTCGTTTCTGAAGTGTATCGATCTGTCTGAGGCTTCAGACAGGTTTCTGAACCTGTCAAAACAGAGAAGACTCTTATATTGTCCCCTTAGAGGCCTCTTCCAGACTTCTTCCGTTTTAAGAACTTCAGTTGGAAGAAGTGTTTCAAATGGGTTTGCTTTTGTGATAAATAATTACACATTGAGCGATGTTTGCACAGTGAATTGCAATCAGGGCTGATTTATGTTAGAATGGATTTATGAACAATTCATTCTGCATGTACTTCATAATTAAGGCCCGGTGCGTGTTTGGTTTTTGGTGATGTTATTGATGTTTTCCACTGTCTGGCTTCCTCTCATTTCTGTCAAGCTTAAAAACATGCCATTTTGAGCTACTGTCCCAAACTTCCCGTCTAGTCTCTGAGGAGCACTCGACAGGATATCGTGTTTCTGTGCTATCAAAACGTCTCACTGAGTAGTTTGTATGTTTTGATAGGCCAGATGATGCATAATTTTGCTAGGCAACAGAGAAATATAGTTTGTCTGGTCAAGTTGACTGCTTAAACATGTTTCCAGATCTAGTCCTTTACCCCGGGCAGGACGTCAAATGGGTTTTTCCATGGGTTTCAGATTCAGCTGTGGCATATCTGAAGCAGTATTCTCCACTGAAGGCAGCAGCTTTGTCCCGGCCTGCCCTCTTTCTCCACTCATGAGGCTCCAGTGTTGTCATCCTGAAAGTTTCTTTGTGCAGATGTTGGGTGAGAACTTTGCCTGGTACTATAACCACTAGCAGCAGTGACATGTAGGTGGTCAACTCTTGAGTCAACAGGATGTTGGTTAGGTTTGCAACAAAGCGAGTAGTTCAGCTGCATGTAGAACAGCGTGGTCAGACACTGAAGCCACATTGACGATACCGAGCTATAACCGAAAAAAAAAAGTTGTGCTCTGCATGTGGTGTGTAGTTAAAATGTAATGTTTTATTACGTGCAGACCTCATGCAGCATGCATTGTCTTTTGTTTCTCTTTCTTCCTCTCTTTCTAATCACGTGATTGGTTGTTTTGTACCCATAAAAGTAGGGAGGGGGCATTTCCTGTTCAATTCTGACCATGTTATATATTTCTTTCAACAGACACAAGCATACCCACACAGAGTTACTTCAAATTGGTCATTAAATAATGAAATGCTAATGCATTGTGCGTTCCTAGTCTTTTTTTATGCACATCTTGGATGGAAATTACGTGATCATGGGTTATGGACAGAATTCACCCACTTCAAATAAGTGTAGAATTATAATTTTTTCATACATTTTGGAAATTTAATTTGCACCTTGTTGTTTTCATCCAGAATTTTTAATTCCATGATTTTTGTTTATGTGAATTATATACATTCTTTGTTTATAACTTTTTTATCTGGCTCTTTATGAGCCATAAGCAGGTTGTTAATAGAGCAAAGGTTCTCTGTCTGTCTCCCTCCCCTTGCGTCTGGCACCTTAGCCTGTCTGTCTCTATACAGGACATCTTGTCGTCTTAAGTTAACACCCTATTGCTGACTTGACATGTTTTGTCATGGATGAAATGAGGATGTTTTCAGTTTTTTGCTAAATTTCTAAAACTGTGAAATTGCTTCAGGAACTGAAGATCATATATGCAGGCTTCTAAATCCTTTACCTTTTAAAGAGTATTTCACACCAAAAGTACAAATTTGTCATAATTTACACACTCGTATTATTCCAGCTCCGTATTTCGAGTGGTGATTTATACTCTCAACTACTAAACAGAAATAAAAATGCTGTGTAATTAGTCTTCTAAAGCCCTACGATTGCTTTATGAGATGAACTGACTCACTGATAATCTTCCCCTCTGACACAGCTGTCAAATTTTTTATGAAAGAAAGAAAAAACAATACCGGCTCAGAATAACATGAGGATGAGTAAATGATGACTCATTTTTATGTGAACTGTCACTTTAAGTCAGCCGTAAGGTTTTAGTGTGTGAGGAGTGTTATGTGACCTCTCTTCTCTAAGATCACACACATCCTGCTCCATCCTGGTGAGCTGTTTGTGGTTCCTGTGAACTTTTTACCTCCTAGGATGCTACGGCCTTTTGTTCAAATGGTCTCTCGCTCTGAGTAAACCCACACATGGCATACCCACTGCGAGAGACACGCAAGCTGTTTCTCAAATCCTGCACTTGTGTCCCTGACGCCTAGGCATTTGGAAATGCGAGCTCGCAAATGTTTTCCCTAGTTGAGATTTTGACAAGGATCCAGGGATGATTATGAGTTAAAATACCGGAGACTTTGACCTACTTTGTGAAGTCAGTCTGTGTTTTGTTGCTCATTTTAGTGTGAGGTTGGTTTAAGGTCAATCCCACATTAGTTTCATTGTAGTGACACGTTATTTCTGTTTGTATTTTTAATGTCATATATGATATATGTATGTAATATAAAGTGCCCCTATTATGCCATTTTAAAGGTTGCTAATATTGCTTTATGAGTTTCTTAAAATAGATTTAATTTGACCCCATTTCTAAATGATTTGTAAACGACTCGTATAAAGCAGTTGGAAGACTCAGTCTGTCTAAACCCGCCTCTCCGTGAGCCCTCATTGGTGAGATGGCGCAGTTCTTTATGATTGGTCTGCCGCTACAGCATGTGTCGGAAAACGAAACGCCCATTGTCATAACTGAATTACAGCGCAGGATACAGCGTCTTCTTGACATGATGTAATCCACATGGAAAAAATACTGTTTGTGGGCGGGGCAAGTTGTTCGAGACGTAAAACGTGGGTGGACATTATGCAAATATGTTACTTTGTGAGGTGTGGCTGTAACAGAAAAAGATTAGAATTGCTGACGACTCACTTAGGCGAATGTGAGCCGATATTTTTTATTTATTTATTTTTTTTGATGGACAGTAACTTTATTTATCGTGCCCTGTCAGCATCACAACTTTGCAGAGAGCTTATGTTCACATAAAGGTACATGACACACTGCATGAAAAATCATATTTGAAAAGGCATAATAGGGGCACTTTAAAATATACTTTACTATATACTGTAAACATATTGGTTGCTAAGGATTCATAAAAATATATATATTTTTAACGGACCGAGATAAAAGGTTCAGAAATTAGCATATTTGTTTAGCAAAGCCACATATATATATGCCACATTAAATCAAACGTGGCATTTATAATGTTAGAAATATTTCTATTTCAAATAAATTCTGTTCTTTTGAACTTCCTATTTGTCAAAAGAATCCTGTCTGTTTCAGACAAAATATTAAGCAGCACAATTATTTTCAGTATTAATATAAGAAATGTGCTGAATCATTTCAATGATTTCTAAAGGGTCCATGTGACTTTGTACACAAAAAATGGCTGCTGAAAATTCAGCTTGAAATAAAATGAGCTACATTTTAAAATATATTAATGTACAGTTATTTTAATAATAATATGGTTTGATTAAAACTGACTCCAAGTGTAAGACTAGTGTATAGTATAGGTCAGCTAATAGATTTAATATTTTTAAACCCGAAAAAGTGAGGTCTTTTTATTTCTTTGATTTTTGAGATCTATTTTCTGCTGGCAAGACAGGAAGAGAATGTGGAAATTGGTGTTCAAGGAAACGGGCACTGTGTATTTTAGCTGGACAAACTGCGGTAGAACTTGGAAAACAGAGGAGGAGGGAGAAACCTAAAATAGAAAGCTCACACTTTTGTAGTCTAGAAGCCTGAGTGAATGCTAATCTAATGTCCACTCAGGAAAGCCAGCGACAGATTCCCACAATTCATGCCGTCACAGCTCGAATCTTGATGTCAGGTAGTGTATGTTTGAGTAGATTAATCTTGGCAATTGTGACATGATTTTCTGGTTTTGTTAATAGATCTGGTATGTTGCTAGAGCAGTGTTTTAGTATTTCATGTCACGACTGTATTTGCAGTGCATGGTACATGTGTGTGAAAAGTAGAGTTTTTTTATACAGTGTGCATGCCTGAGAGAATCAAAGATATCGTAAGACCAATATGAAACCACATGTAACAGTTCTTTGGGGCCTTTTATGTTGTTTTCCTGCCTCGCTTGAAAAACCTGCTGTTTTTTAGTTTTAGTTTTATCATGATTCATACAAGATTCCCAAGAGTCCTGCAGAGGTCACACATGGGTGAAAGGACAGGTTCTGTCTGTATGTAAACAGCTGTGTGTCAGATTGACAAAGAGGTGTTACTTGCGTCTTCAGGCCTTCACTTAATCATGTGGTTTCAGGGGCATGTATGGCAGGCCGTGTGTCTGAAACATTGCACTGCAGTTCAGCTCAGCTCAGTCTTTTGGGTCAACCCTGTCATTATGGGCCATGCAGAAAAAAAACACAGGCTATGTTGGGCCTCTGTCCACTCCCAGAAAGAGAAGTGCAAACACGCACACCTTCCACTAATATCAACAGTCCACCTCAGGCTGATGGAGAGCTGTGTACCTGTGGAACTGGCAGGACAAGTTGCTTGTCACTGCAAGGTTATTACAGAATTTACAATTCTTAGCTTGTCCTTTCAAAACATTTAGTTTCATTGTGTTTTCCTTCTAAGACGGTTTTGATTTTTAAGTTTGTTCGTTTTTTCAGTTGATTAACTGATGTAATTTTTCAATTTTCTTTTTTATGTTTAAAGTGGCAGTACAGTATATTTTACTCTGTAGCAATTTAGGTGTAAAACAGCAAGTTATTCACTGAAGGACATTGTTTTAATAAATAAAACTGCATGACACAGCATGAAAATAAAGATTGTAGGAATTTACCGCATTGACAAATCATGACAAAGTTCCGCCCCGGGGGGTATTATCATTTCAGATTTTAAGTATAATTAAAACCATATTTGATTTGCACGATTTTGAACTATTCTGTGGTTTGGTTGTCATGGTGACCATCAAAGCCCTATGTGCTTTTGGAATTATTCCACATTTACAGCACATTTTAACAATACCTGTGATCATTTTGGTCACTAATCATGATAATATATAGAAACTTTACTACTGTTACATTTCTAGTATGCATAGAGTGGTACAAGAAACTAAATGGAGTATACGTAAAATTCACTTAGTGACATCAAAAAGGTTCTCTTCCAAAAAGACAACAAAACATCAAAATTATGTCTGTATAGGGTGACCAGGATTTCTGTATTGCTTTACCTCAAACTGATCGGTCTACACATGCAAACCAAGCCTAAACCTGTCTCATTGATTACAGCTTTTACGGTAAATTCAATAATGTTTCAAAAACAAATGATGTCCTATTAAACGAATTCCAACCCAACAGCCCAAATTATTAGTCATTATTATGAGATTACTGTTGTGGATTATTGTTGACAATAATTTGGCTTTATAAGCTTTAATGAAGGCACTTTGAAACCTTTTACTTATATATTCATGAAGTTAAAACTTTTTCTAATTGGTTTTAAAATAAAGAAAATTATATTGTAGTTTACTTTCAAATTTTTCATTTAGGCTGTATATTTAACTAACAATGCTTTCTCTCAGTTTACTCCGTTACTGGATTTTTGCCACATCACACTAAAGTTAGGACACAGTATAAGATTTTATATATATATATATATATATATATATAAAAAAGTAAACAGTGACCGGCTGATTTATTTTTTGTCAGTCTGAGTGGGTAGTTCTTTTCTAAAATAAGCTGCTCCGTAGCCAGTAACCAGAAGCCTTCTGCTAATTACAGAATATGCAGATAAAATACATGCAAATTAAAATTCCAGTCTAATGCTTTTTTTGCATCATTTTTTTTGTACACTAATTAAAATGCATAAGTTATTACAGTCATACGAGTCTGTGTACCTTTCATCCTCTGCCCACATCTTCACATCTGCTAAAGTGTGAATGTGGGTTCGAAGTGCACCCACAACGCTTTTTGAGATCTGTGCACACTGCAGAGTAGTATCAGCGATAAGCAAAGAACACATTGTTACCAAAGTAACACAAAATGTTCCAGAGGAGTTGCTATTGGTTACTGACCACAGGAACAATTCTATTCTGGGTGGCTGTTCCAAGAATGTTACCTGCTCTGATCAACTCCCAGCAGGCTGGAACATGTGCGCTCTGTCACCGATTCAATCTGGAGACTTAAGCGAGCTCCAGCGTACGTACTCATTACTTGTCCTGACTGGTCATTCCTTTCATTCCGTGGTTTGTCTGAGCACGACCACAGACATTCTTCAATGTGACTTTCTCTTTTTCGGCGGTGTATTTTAAAATGCACGTGCAATCAGCTGGAGTTGGAATGGGTTTTTTCCCCCAGGTGCTATGAGGAAAGCTCACTAATTTAGAAAGTCTTTTGTCATGGTCCTCAACTGAATCATAAATGAATAAATGCATACCTGAGCCAAAAATGTTTTTATGCCAATGAAACCCTCCCTTTTTTTTCTTTTGGATGATTTTGGCCCTCAGGCTAATCAAAGGCTTGCTGTAATCGGTGGCTTTGCTGATGTGTCATGTTTTTATGTGTGTGCTTTATATGCGTGTGTGTGTGTGTGTGTGTGCTAATATACGTTTACATGCACTTTCTAGGAAAACTGACACACAAAAGAGCGTTTTCCAATGGAGTATGTGGTAAGCGTTTCCCTAAACACACCTGCACTTATGTATCCCGAGGCATGGAGGCTGGTCATACATTACCTAAAAACCTGACCTGACGCATTTTGTCTAGTTAGTGTGGAAACAAGTAGGTTAGCTTATAAACATGCTATTACTCAGAGACCCAACTGACTGGAATTACACCCTTTTAGTTTTTTAAAGATTTAGGTTAACTTCTCCTCACCCAACTTCACGCTTAATATGCTGCTCTTTCACTGTGTGTTATGTAGTTTTTTATAGATACAGGCTTTGATTTTGTCCTCTGCGCTTATTTTTAATTGATGTGAGTCTGATCCTTGCAGTTACATGGCAACAAAAGTTTTAGTACAGTGAGCCGGGTAAGAAGAGAACATCTAGTGCCGTCTATGAATATCTTTTACTACATTCCGCACACACATGCGCACTGTGCTTTATACACAACATTACGTTTCTTCAGGGAGTTGAAAATGTAGGTCATTAGATTTACCATAACGCTCTGTATCTCTCAGTGTTAGCTCACTTCCTGTCCTTCCGTTCTGAGATGCTTAAGAGTGTGTGGGTCTCTAGGTGAAACGGCTTTGTGTTGTCATTGATGAGAATCATCAGCCTCTATGCCTAGGGTTACACTTCCAACATGCACCAGGTGATGGGATGGGTGTCTGGATGTTCACTTTGCCACATTTATATTCCCCTATTCTTTTCTTTACTACTACTTCTTTCTGAGGTGTTGATTTACTTTTTCATTTCATCTCAATGTGTTGGAGATCTTGTGTCATGGCACCAGAATTGTAAATTAAAGCTTGGAGTCTGGGATTTTTTTTTTTTTTTTTTTTAACCTGCGTCTGGGTTCATCTTTGCATATATCTTTTTATTTTTGTTCATACATATTATTGGAAGCTTGTCTTATGAATTAAGAACCTTGATATTGCATATTGGGTTTGCTGTGGGGTCTTGTTATGCTCTTTTTATTTACAATTTGCAGCTCCCGCAGGACTCAACAATAAGAGAAATACAGATTTTTTTGTGTCATATATATATAATAAATAATTGTAAAATATATATTATTGCTGGATATAGTAGCATATATATATATATATACACACATTTTTTCTGATGATTCCGATTACTTTTAAATGACTGATATATGAAATTCTGCAGCATGTGTAAAACTAACACTAAAATAAAAAAAATCTGTGATTTTAGGCATCGCGACATTATTATGTACAGTTAGAATTTTTTTAAATTAAATTACATGTGTTTTAAAGATGAACTTATTACATGTCAACAAAGGTAATCTAAATTATCTTTTCATTTTTCCAATATTGGCTGCTACGTGTAAATAAATGATAACCGATATAGCGCTGATATATTGTCCACCCCACTCCAACAATTCTTACATTTTGGCAAAACCTCCTTTATTTCAGAGATTTAAATAACTTTATCGTGGTGACATATTTACACCAATTAGCAATAACAATTAAATAGTTATTATACAGGTATGCACATCACCAATAAATGTACGATTAGTTTAAGAAAGCAAATGACAGTTTTTTTTTTTTTTTAGTTGGCCCAAAACACTCACCGTCTTTATTATTGAGCCCTGCTGTGTTTGTTTGTCTGTTTTCTTCAAATTTAAAAGTGTGTAATTGAGTCAGTTGTCTTTTTGCATTGATCATGTGTTTGTTTACCCTGTTGTAAATGTTTGTCTGCATTAATTCATTTCTTGTGATTGTCAAGCTGTATTTCTTTCCTCTGTGTTTTGCATATTCTCTCTCTCTCCCCCTCCCCCTCCGCCTGTCTGCTCTGAGTGTGTGTGCTCGCCAGACATGCCCATGCCCTGGAGCCAAGGACCATGATGCAACCGTGTTTAAGCTCCAGTATTCTCTCCCTCCAGACGTTTCTGATGGACATTTCAGCACAGAGAAGTGACAGGGAAGAAACGGCTCAAAAACACAGAATCGATGCACCTTTGCAGCATTCACAGTCATCTGTGTCCTTAGAAAGCAAGAGCACAGACAGAGTGCACTCTGGGATTTGTAGTTCAGCTGACTCTTCCTCGTAACCCTGAATTCAGGTCACTCGACTGAATGACTAACAAATCAACGCTCTAATTATTCCAACACATCGATTAGGCGCTTTTTGCAGGATTTGTAAGCGCATATACCAAGATAACCTTAATAACCTTAATAAATTGTTAGATGACCTGCATTTTGTTTTTGTTCGGCGTTGGCTCATTGATGTGGTTGAAGATTAAGGCAAAAATGTAATTTCTGTCATTATTTACTCACCCTCATGTCATTCCAACTGATTGAGGTTTTTTTAATATAATAAGTCAATGGGGTCCAATTTAGTTTTATTTTGGACCACATTGACTTTCATTCTACTCATTCATTCACTCAAAAAGCTAAGTCATACTGGTTTAAAACGACAAAAGGTGAGTAAATAAATGGATTGTGGAATATCAAGAGGAAGTAGACAGCCATGAATAGCCTCCAACTTGCTTGCTCTTAAGTTACCATGGGAGGAGCGTTGAGGGCAGACTTCATGTTCCTCATCTGCTTTTTCCCTTCATCCATTGATGCGCTTACTCTCTCTCTCTCAGCCCACATCATAATTGTGTGCATTAGAGTGAGAGGTGCTCGGCTGCTTGTACATGCATGCACACTCTCATAAATGCATAAATGACTGACGCTGCAAGGGGAGAGAGAGAGAGAGAGCAAGAGAGGAAGGGAAGGAGGGGGCAGGAGTGCAGGGGGAATCAGTGCTAGCATCAGTGAGAGAGAGAGAGAGAGAGCTGATAGACCAGACAGGGAGGAGAGGAGAATAGAGGACAGTCGGCTACATCGCTCCTCACACACAGACGGAGGTGGAGAGAGGAGAGGATGAGAGACTGTGGGGGAAGGAGAGGACAAAAGAAGACCGCTGTGCCGTTCATCACGCCGTTCCAAAGAAGTGAGGCTGGACGAGACTGACGCTGAACGAGGGAGCCTGCGTGACTTTGTGATTTTGAAGAGAACAGAAGAAAAGGATAAAAGAAAAGAGCGTGTTTTTTGTCTTTCAGGGAGGGGACTGAGCCAGAAAGCAAGTGAGGGAGAAGGAGGAGGATTGTCTGGCACTGTTTAAATATTAACGTGATTATGATTTGAACACGGAGGTCGTTCGTTTTTACCTAAAATGAGTCTCTCTCATTCTCTTTTTAACCCAAGGACTTAGTGGATGAAATATCGCTCTTACTTTCTGCAGCAACTACACCGTGAGGGCAAAAAAGCTCTTTAAAACTCTATAAATCTTTTACTTTGACTTTTTTGGATAACAACTTATGAACTCTTGTATTTTTAATGTATATAGTGATGTCTGTTCATGAAACCTTGTTTTTGGTGTTACTTAAGAGTTATGCAGACAGAAATCAGGTTTTTTTTAATGCAAAACTTTTAGATGTCTTTCTTTATAGTGTATAAACAGGTGCTTTCATAGATAGCAGTAGATATATCAGAGATATCAGGACTACTTTTTAGCTTTTGCTAGTTCTGCTGTCTTTAGGCGGAAGCGTGCATGAGTGTGTCTTAAGTGTGTGTGTGTGTGTACTCGAGCAATATTTGATTTTCTCATTTGGACCAGTGCCACGACTGCGCTCTGTGCATGTGTTCAGATGTGCGTCTGGCTCTTTTTGAGTTTGGATGTCAACCCTGATCACCGCTGTGGTGTTTGTGGCGGCAGCGGTTGAACTTTCCCTTCGTGTGCCAGCGCTCGATGCTGAACGTTGATTCACACTGGCTCTAAGTTCTCGTGATTGGACAGGGAGCGAGCAGGTTTTGTGTTGGCAAAACCTGTCGGCTTTTGTTTGGGTTCTGTCATGACTCTGTCTCGCACGTTTTTTCCTCAGTCTGTTACCATGGCAACCGTTTCATTGGCATGTTGAGTTCTCACGCTTTGTCCTTCACAACTTGCAACGTCCCAAGTTATGTTTTAAACCGGACTCTACATTCAATCTTGCCAGTATTAGGAAAGAGTCGTGCCTTCAGACCTTATAAGGGTTCAAGGTGCTCGCTCTGAATCTTTAGTTCATTCGCTCAATCAGAGTTGCCAACATTGGACTTTATTTTATGCCACTGACCATCAAAATCATTGATTCATGATATTTTATATTGAAATGGTGTAGTTAAACTCAGGTTTTTCCATCTGTGCTGGAGCTCAACTGCACTAATTCAACATCCGATTTACCTTTAAAACAATGAGATTAGACGTTTCGGCGCACATTAATTACAAAGACAAGGAGACTAGACAAGAACATTCTCTCTATGTGGTTGGTTTACTTGCCTTTGGTTACACTTCACTCGAACCAGAACCTCTCGACTTTTAGATAAGGTGCAGCCACTGTTGGGTTGGCAACTCATTCACTCATGTTTACTGGTTTGTAGAAAAAAACCCCATTATATCAAAACAGGGATTTTGCCGTATTTCTAACAGACAGGTGCTACACCCAAGCTAGATAACCATAGTGTGATAAACTCTTATGTTATTATTTAAAGGATTTTCTACTTCTCTGTACAGATTCTCCTAAACACTGTGCTATTTCTGTGCCATGTTGTGTTGACATCAATAAAGTCCATGACACAATGAGCGATTTGGTTATACAGCCAAGTCTGGGACACTTCTGTCTAACTGCACTGTAAAAAAAAAATGAGCAGAGCTCTGTTCAGACTATATTGAATACAGTGAGCTCTGCAGCACTAAACCACTGATTCTGTGCCATGTCATGATACGGTTTACGAACTTCGTCTCGTAGCTTATTGCGCTTTGTCAACCAGGTCTGAGTGTTGACTGCTAGTCACATCTGTTGGAACAACTTGGGATGTCTCGCATTTGTTCATGCACATCTGAGGCAGGAGACCCTATCTTTTTTGAAGACCTGAGGCTTCTATGCGGTGCTAAAAACAATCAGAAACACCTGAATGGACAAAGAAAGCCACAGGAATAGAACCTCAAGGTGTTTTTTGGGGTTGCTATTGTAAAATATATGCAGTGAAAACCATTGTACATGGAACAAGACTGGATTTGGTTCAAGTCAGCTGGACTTGGCTATAAACTGGCATTCACAGACCAGTAGAAACTGTTAATGGTCTATAAATGCTAATCATTTTGTGAGGTTTAGAGATACCCTGGTCTTTTAGCTCAGAACTGTTAGAGGTTACAAGACTGTTGCCTCTCTATCAGAGGTTTTAAAGTGCTTTACACCAGGGATGAGCATCGGTGCGGTTAAATTTAGTGTTTGACTTTGCTAAGTGACGTTTAGAGGGTAGGTTTTCACTCAGGAAACGGATCTATAAAGAACAGCTCAATCCAAGACTGTTTGCCTGATTTTAAGGTGTCATTTAGGCTAATGAGCAACTGATTGATTTTCCAGTTAGCGTCTAATGAGCAGATCTCTGGAGGCGGTACTTCAGATTTGGCCAATCGGGTCTCATTACTGTCACCCTGACAGTGTTGGAACGTGCTTGTTTTAGGAACATCATAGGTCCCTTGCGGCTGGATTGTCACACCTTAACTTCTTTACAGATCACACCAAACAATCAGTGGTTCCCTAAATGGTGCTCAAACCCATGTTATCTTCGATACAGCCATATTTATCTTTGACTTAACTGTTTCAGGGCTTTCTGAGTCTAGTTTGTCCTTTTCTAAATCACATTTCTACAAACTGTTGTTTATCAGGGTTATTTATCTATGTGTATAATCAAAAAGTAGCTCCTTTTTTCTGAGTTTGTTTTAGTGAATTATTACGTTAATTTGAGAATCGCAAAGAGGCTCAGGTGGGTTTTTTCCTTTTTTTTTTTTTAAAGAAAAATAGGAGTAGCAGGACAGCCTGGAGAACGGGAAAGAAGACGTGGGAGGGGGTGCGGGGGAGCGAGAGATTATCTGGAAGAAGAGAGCGAGCGTGTTGGAGAGGGAGAGAGAGCTGGAGAGGCAGAAGCTGGAGGAGGAGAGGAGGAACGCTGTGGGATACACTGTGTGGAGGCTGAGGGAGGGATTCCAGCAGAGGAAGGATCGAGAGGAGGATAGAGTCAAAGGGACGAGTGCAGAGGGCGCAAAAGCAGCACAGCCAGAGGTGATTTGGAAAAGACGAGAGGAAGAGGAGGAGAAAGATAGGGATAGAGCTCGGCTTGGCGACAGAGGTCCAAAAATCATCTGGAGAAGGAGGGAAAGGGAGTGACAGGAAAAGATGGGGATGTGTCAGCGCTAAGCGCTTTCAGATGTGTGACAGGACGTGAGGTGGCAGATTTAGTCTTACGGTACAAACAAACCTGCATGTTCTCCGATTTCATGTATCTACTGTAGGTGCTAGATAGTGTACATCAGGTCCCCTTTTTATAAATTGTATAAAAAATTAAGTGTGTTCATATTAATATATTTATACATGCATGATGCTTAACACCTGTTAAAATTATCTTTATTTTACGTAATGCGTTTTATTGTAGACAGAAAAATGAAATGCACTTTAACTTCAGATTTAGCTTAATATTGTATGCATAATTTGATTTTTACCGCAAAAATAGGATAGTTTCGAATAAAGTGATAATTAACAGCCCTTCTAGAGGTCCATGTACCCCTTGTTGTAGATCCCTGGTGTAAATTTTTTAACACCTGGACTAAATTAAGTCTTTAAACCAAACGTTGAGAATTATGTTGATCGGCGCAGGTCTAATCATCACTGAGCACAGCAGTTTGAATCATTAAATGATCCACATTCACTGGATCGGTACTTTTAGCATTTTCCATCCATCTCTTCCCGCTCTCTTCCTCTCTTGCTCTATCGATCCGTCTGTCTGATGGAAGCCTCCTCTCTCAAAGTCTCAGCTGCAGCTAATAGGCTTTTTATGGGAGTCTGTCAGACAGGAGCTAGTAGAGTGGAGCCCAGCACATGCATAGAGAAATGAACGTGCACGTAAATGCACTCGCATGCAAATAAAACACTATAATACTCTTTCACACATCTACTGAGACAGATTGTGTCTGGAGCACTTATATATGACTATACCAATAACTTCATGACAATCATACTATATTTAGTAATTCACAGTGTCCTGAGAAGCTCTATGCAGACTTAAGATCTGATGCAAAACCTAGATGCTGTGTATGACAACAGCAGGAAACCTTAGTATTTTTTTGCATCTGTCTTTGTCTCTTCACATCCTGTTTTTGATACTCTCCTGGACTTGAACGGTCAGCACACTGTCATCTCTCTGGTGCGATGATGAAGGAATCAGTAGATGCAGAGAAAAATAGGACTATAAAAGACAAGGGAAGACAAGTTATCGATTGTGATAGAGCAACGTGGAGAGACAATTAAAGACGTTTAGTGGACACAGAGACGGCTGAGACACCAATGGAGCTCATCCCCAAAACCAAATACACGCCCTTCAGGAGCGACTCCTTCAGCTCAACAGACGAGACGGCGTCCAATCCCTCTCTCCCTTCTTCTGCTCCTCTCACCCCACTCACCCCTCCTGGTATCCCTCCTTCTCTGTCCTCCTCCTCCCTCACTCCCATCCTCCCCCCTTCGTCTCCAAGGCAGGCTGAAAACAGCCCCACTACCCTCTGCTCCTTCTTCCCCAGGATGGGAGCCCTGCGGCTGGGTGTGTCTTCCACTCTGCTCCCAGGCCTGAAGGCCTCCAGCAGGCCGGCTAACTTGCCGGGTGGTCAGGGAGGTTTGGGAGAGTCTTCGGAAGACACTGGAATCTCCGCCACCAACTCTTCTCCTCCTCTTCCTCTTCCTCCTCTTTCTCTAACAGCCCCATCTCCTCCTCCTCGTCCCCCACAGGATATGAACCGGCTGGGCGGGGCTTCGCGGAGGGCCCGTGTGGAAGGGGGCCAGCTCGGCGGAGATGAGTGGACACGGCATGGCTCTTTCGTCAACAAGCCCATCCGAGGCTGGCTGCACTCGGACAATGTGGTCAGCTCCACTGGGGTCTCCTACACTGTCAGGGTAAGATGCCTGGGTCTATCAATCCAGGGCTACTTTTGCCAAAAGCATTGTAAGCTAAAGTACGTCATAGACCCATTGAAACCAATGGAGCTACGATCAACTTGTGCTTACAATGCAGCCTGGTTTTGTGTCCTTTTCCCACCTCAGTAACTTTTCTGGTTGGTTTTTCAGTGTTTTTACCATTTTTTTTTTTGCCAAGATATGCATATTGAGATTAACTTGTACACCATTGCATTGTGGGACTGAATCAGTGCTCTTGATAATTTTCACCATGGTTTCAGACACCACTACAAATAGCTGTCCCCATTATATCATAGGTCTTCATCCCTGTTCCTGGGGACCCACTGTCCTACAGAGTGTAGGTGCAACCTTAATTAAATACACCTGACGCAGCCAATCAAGTTCCTCAGGATTGCTTGAAAATACGCAGGTTGGAAATAAACTTTGCAGAACAGTGAATTCCCAGGAGCAGGGTTGAAGATCTCTGCTCTATATAGATGCTTTCAGTAGCAACAACATAAACAAAAGTTACTGCGCATGTGTGCTTTTGTGACCCAAGTGTAGAGTTCTGCAAAAAATCTGCAAGTAAAATATGTTTGCAGAAGGGCTTATTGAAAATACAAATTCATTTTTTTTGCCAGTAGGAGGCACTTTTGGAGCAGCAGAAATAGAGTTGTTTCTGCTCCCAGATGCTGCTTTATCAGGCGAGATGAATTTAAAATGACATTTATGAAGACAAGTGGGTTTCCTTCAGAGATAAAGTGATATAAAACACCCAGCCGCTTTTTGATTTTGAAACGTGTAGTGCTCATCATGCTTAAGTCAAAGCCTTTAGAGAAATGTAGTTTTTGCGAACAGTTTTGATACTCTAACTGCCATAAATAAATAAATGCATGTCTCATCACCTCAACTTCAAATTTGGAGTTAACTTTGACTTGCACTCAGTGAAACCATCTATAAGGGTTTAAAGGGTGAGTTCAGACACAGCCAAACAATATTACAATATTAATTACGTCATACTTTTATACCACTATTATAAAAAAATAATATATTGACACAGCTGTGCATGAAAGTTTTTAATACTTTATTTGTTTGTTTTTATTTAGTTTTGTGGTCAATGAAAGAAGCCACACCTGATTCTTGTAAAGATTATACAGAAGTGTGAAACCCCATATGTTATTTCTGTTGGGAGCAGAGTTTGGGTGAAAACGAAAAACATTGTTGAAATGAATGTTGGTTAACAGCTTGGACTTCTGTTGCTTTTCAGTTCTCTCAGTGAGTCCATTTTAGTCCAAGTCCATTTTATCTACTTAATGGATTGTTTTCTTTAATGTGTGGCGTTTTCTATGGGCAGGAACTATATTGAGGACTGCTTTATTTGATTAGTGCTTCGTTATTAGAGCATCAGTTCTCATAAAAAACATGCACATGCACTTAACCACATGCACGACAGCTGCCTGGCCGTCTTAATAATTTTGACACAAGGCAACTGTGTAACACAACCATATTCTGTGATCTCAATTGTGGTTAGAGGGCTAGCACAGGAAGTGCTGTGACTGAAGGCTTGTCTTCTTTGTTTTTGCTGCAGTATATGGGCTGTGTGGAGGTGCTGCAGTCAATGAGAGCACTGGACTTCAACACCAGAACTCAGGTTACCAGGTAACACACACACATTCACTCTCGTTTGTACTTCCTCTCATATTCGCTCGAATATCCAGTGTATGTATATCCACAGCGTCCCACAGGAGCGATTTAATCGTACGTTCTCTCCACATCCTAATGCACATGTTCACGAACATACACTCTCTCACACGGGTCCGGTTAAAAGCCCCTCCTCTGATGAAAAATTCATGTTGCTCTCTCATAGTGTGTGACAGAAAGGAACGCAAGAGAGAAATACTAAATTAATGAATGTATGCAACCATCTTCTCATTCTCACAGCTATTCGGTTTCTTCCTTCCTCACCCCCCCCCCTTTTTTTTATAATAATATGCATGTAGATGTGCACACGTATTAAGTGTTATAAAAGTTTGGTTCTCTGTAGGACTATAAAACTGCAGAATACTCCCCATATTAAACCACATTATTTGCAAAATGCAACACATACACTGAAATGTGCTTTCATGTGTAAGAAAGAGAACAGGGAAGAAGGGAGGCGTTAAAATGGCATCAGCCCTGCTGTGTAACCATAAAGTCTTATAATAGAATCCTCTGGAACCCGTGCGGTTTCCTCCCTTTTCTTCCTTGTTCGTGTGTGTGTTTCTTAATGGATGCTACATGCATTTGCTTCTCAATATTGACAGTAGCAGCTGCTCGATAAACTGTTTTCATGCATAATCTTCAATTTCACTGGAGGGTGAAATGCGTTCAAGAAAAAACATTAGGAGAGTGTGCTCGACTTACAGTATTATGCTTTGAAAAACTTAACTAGTTTTTCTTTCCTTTTTTTCGTTAAATACTTGAAATAAAATTTTCACTTTTAAAAAAAATCTAAACTATTTTATAACTAACATCTCACGAATATTTATAAAAACTATTATAATACATAATATTTACATATTTGTGATTTATAAATGTTAAGAATACGGTTATTTATAACACACAATAAACTCTGTATTAAATTTAGAATTTATGTAATTTATAACTATAACATATATTGACTTATATTGATATATATTGATATACTGATTAAAGACCCGCACAGTACCTTACAGTATCTTGTGAGTGGTTAGGTGCTGAGTGTTTCTTGAGTGTTTCCTGTGTGAGGCTAATGTGAGCTAGTTAATATTACAACTAAAAAACAATCACTGTTTATTATATAAACCTAAGAGTATTAATAGACTTATAGGTAGGGTATGTAGAATGTTCACATAACTGCAAAATATCTTATACTCAGTATGACTGTTAAGTATGCAACAAAATAAAGTGTTAACTTATATAGTTGACACTTTACTGAAGGCT
>JAUMHI010000058.1:9272689-9290191 GCA_032359435.1 Enteromius unitaeniatus | reverse complement strand
TCTTATACTCAGTATGACTGTTAAGTATGCAACAAAATAAAGTGTTAACTTATATAGTTGACACTTTACTGAAGGCTGTAGTTGCATGTGTAAAGGGTACCATACCATCAAAATAATCAAACCTGATATTATTCAAAAATAAATGTTCGAAGGAAATGTGTCATATTACACATTCATCTGATCTAAAATCTGATCTCATGGCTGTTTGAGGGGGAAAAAAAATTGGCATTGTTGTTATTATTATTATTATTATTATAAGTGGTATTTTTCCGCTTTAAGTAAAGTAACAAGTATAATGACAAGGTATGAGACTTATGCGTTATAACTATGAGAAATATAGTGCATTCATCAACTTAAGTTGATGAATAGTGTTCGTTGTGTGTTATCTTACTCTTAAAAGCCACAAATAAGTAAATATTATATTCATGAGATGATACAATATATATTATAAAGTTATTTGAGGGATGCCCTTATGTTGCAAATTTGTTATTGACCCAAAAGCCAAACTGTTTATTTTCCTGTTGTGGCCAATACATTTGATTGAGTATTAAATGAACAAAAAACAAATAAATGTTTTTCAGAGTGAAGCTTTTTAGACTTATTCACCAAAAGCAATGCAACATTACAATGTGCAGGTGAAAAATGTATATTAATTTTAATGTTTATTAGTGTTAAGTGTTTAAAGATGACAGCGTTGTTGAAATAAGTGAGACAATGCATAAAAAAGCCATTAACCACATAGTGATTGTGAATCAAACAACTGTATTTTGTTTAATTAGGGACTTTTGTATGACAGATATATTTATAGTCTGAATTCAGGCTCAGATTTACAAGAAGGCAGACCGTTAGTCAGATTTAGAATTACACCATTGATTGAAATAATTTTGTAGCATTTTTGTTTGTTTTAGTAAGTATTTATAATTGGTCAATTTTTCTCTCTTGTACGTAAGTCCAGTAGTTTTTAAGATTATAATAGTTTTTGTTAAGAATAGTAGTCCTGGTGTTTTTGGATTGTGTCCACTTGCATGTGTGTGAGATGGCAGGAAGTATAATGACTGTAGCATGTGTCTAATATAATAGTCCCTCAGCCATATGAAATTTGCAAACGGATGAAAAGGAGTGCCCTTGAAAAACCCTCATGTGAAAACCCTCATCTAACAATCTGATTATGTTCTGATTATGTGTGTACGTTTATGAGCGTTTGTTTTGTATTTCAGGGAGGCAATATCTGTGGTGTGTGAGGCAGTACCAGGTGCCAAAGGAGCTCAGCGAAGGAGAAAGGTATTCACCGCTTTATCTTATCTTACTTTCTCAGACCCAGACTTTCAGCCGTGCAATACATTGCACTTGTGTTAGTTACAGGAACAGCTAACAAACCTCACAATGTTCTAGTAAGGCCTGACCAGTTTCCAGTAAAAATACTGACGTCTTATTTTTAACACACTTTCACACTCGTTTGCTCAAAGTGTTGTGTCTCAGCTGGTCAGACTGTGGTATTTGGTTTATGGCTGGTTTCAGAGGTTATGGAGTGCAATACCTCTTTCGATTTGCTTTATAGGGTTTAAATGTGAGCGAGAAGTCAAAGTATGCCCTGGTTATGGTCAACACAGGCCTATTTCACAAAGCACGCATGTAAGGTGTGTTAAGCAGAGCATCAGTGGAACTGCAGCAGCTGACTTACAGTGGCTGTACACAGAAAATAAAATGATTTCTGGGTTAACATATTGAGTTTTTATTATGTGGCCTTAACTACTATGTACTTTTAAATTAATAATTTGTTACTAATAATGCACTTGTTTACATGGTTTTACTTTATACTTGTATTTTAAAAAATACATGTATGTAAAAACATCTGTTGACTCATTCCTTAAACCTTAACCCACCCTTAAACCCATACCACCAAACTCTATAACCTTACCCATATCCCACCTCAATGCAGTACAATATGACCACAATAAGTACACTGTACTTATTTTTTGATGTATGTACATAGTAGTTAAAGGCCACCTAATATAAACTGTGACCCAGAATTATTACTGATAGTAGTATGCACTAAGTCTATATATTTACACAAAACTAAACCCAAAACCGTGTAAATGACCTGGATTCAGGTAGATTTACTAAATATTAAGTGTTTCTGTTACTGCACGTGAAACTAGTTTATTCTGATATTTCTTGTTGCTTCATAACAGTGAATATGTTGTATAAAAATAGTATTTTGAATCCGTTTCAGTTAGTTAGTTAACCACAAAAATGGGCTCAGCACATAGCTCATTTACAGCTATACTGCTCATCAACAATAAAATTACGTTTGTATTAATTAATTTATTTTATTTTTCAAAAGTAGTCTCTTATGCTCACCGAAGCTGAATTGATTTGATCATAAATACAGTAAAAAAATGAATAGTGTGAAATACTATTAACAATTTTACAGCCGTTTTAACCATTACTCCAGTCTTCAGCGTCACACTCAAGATCCTGCCCACCTCTCTCTCCCATCTCACTTCCTGTCAGAACTTATGTTACTATTTTATAAAGAAATAATGTAAAAATAAATAAATTACTTTTTTTTTTTTTTTTTTTGTGGAGACCTGCCAAACCGTGACATTTATAAGCATGTTTTACATTTACAGTTTTGATGAATTTAACAAAGCCTTGCTGAAAAAAAGTATTAATTTCTATTTAAGGTAGTGTAAACCTGACTTGTGTTGATATAGGCGCTGAATGTGAGGTAAAACAAGCCTCAGACATGAAATCTCTTTTCATAAAATATTTAGGTTTCGTCTTTTTATCATAAAATATTTAGCTTTTTACTTTTTGCTGATCTGTTTACCAGAGACTCTCTGTTTCTGTCTCTTTGCAGCCCTCCTCTCGTTGTCTCTCCTCCATCTTAGGGAAGAGTAATCTCCAGTTTGCTGGAATGACAATCAGCCTCACCGTGTCGACCAGCAGCCTGAACCTACTGGCAATCGACTGCAAACAGGTGCACACAAACACGAATACAGTGCTTTCTTTGCTGTGTGAAATTCACGGTTACCCGCAGCTAATGATAAAAAGCGGCTGCGTTCATGCAGACGCTCTTCCCAGCAGGACAGTATGGACTGAATTATGCCATGTCTTCCTTTGAATAAAACATTTCTCAGTATGCCTTAAAAGGGAAAGTTGCAGTTTTTTTTTTTTACGATGTTTAAAATACTTTCCTAGTTGTGCTATGTGTAGAGTCAGCTAAAAGGCAAGCTATTTAAATTAGGTTCATTTCCCTTAAAAGTGTACACTAGTCCAAACACTAGTTTGGCTCTGATTGTTCATACTCAGTGCTGAAGGTCAGCTAAAGATATACTGAAGTACATTTGATTGTGATAAAGTGGAACTATTACAAAGTATACTTAAGGCAAACTTTAAAAATCTTGTTTTCAAAGATGTTTTAAATTCCGTGTGGCCAAAAATATGTATGAATTATTTTATAAATATGTATATTTTTTCATGTTTTATTTTTGTTTCTACATTAATTCCGTACTAAGTATAGTTCAAATCTATTAACATATTTACTGGCACATCCCTCGACACTTACTGATAGAAAAAATTATAATAATCACTTTATTTGTACTACTTGTGCGCAATGCACATTTCTTAATATTAAGCCTAAAATGTGTTTCGATGTCACTACTGATGAGAATTGTATGGTCTTTGACTAATCTTTGAAAACAAGATTTTTAAAGTTTGCCTTAAGTATACTTTGTAATAGTTCCACTTTATCACAATCAAATATACTTCAGTATATCTTTAGCTGACCTTCAGCACTTCCACACAATGAATATTTGTAGTGTACTAGTACGGTGGCCGAGAGAGCTCAATGCGCTGCAACTTAAAAAAACAAATGCAAATATAGAGAACACCAGCACATTAAGAAATACATTTTCATCAAGTTGACAACACAAGTGCTGCAAATCTTCACAACGCGTGCAAATGAAGAAACAAACTGTAAATCTTCACAACATGCAAACTAAGAAACGCACTGCCTGTTGCATGGAGCACAACGGAAATGTTTCAAGGGGAACCAAAAAAAGTTCCTGTTGCGGTCCATGCAATATGCAGCACGTTTCTTAGTTTGCATGTTTGCATTATGAAGATTCACAGCACTTGTGTTGTCAACTTGATGAAAATGTTTTCTTAATGCGCTGGTGGTCTCTATTTGCATTTGTTTTTGCATCACGTTTAGCTCTCTTGGTCACCGAATACTTGCCATGATATAAATATATTTCAAATGCATTTTAGTATATTTATTTTTCTGTAGGGCAGTAACACTTATAACAATTTTTCTAATCACATTGGAAGGGGTCACCGAAGAAAACAATGTTATTTCTTGGCTGACCGTCATTATTGAGCCGAAGTAAACTATTTAAAACAACAAAAAATCTAAAACAATTCTAATTCTTAGGTGGAAAGATTTTTTATTTTTTTTATTAAAAATGAAAACTAAAACTGAAATAAGAATAAGAAATGAAATATAAATTAAGTATTTTTAAAAAAGAACTTATAATACATAATAATATAATGATGAAATAATACCAGCACTGTTGACTATTGTTGATCGGCTCACCCAAGACGGGGTCTTTTATTTTTGTTTTTTTTATTTAATCTTTTAATTAATTAAAATTTATTTTGTGTATTTAAAAGTGGAAGTATATTAAAGTAGCCTGCATTGATTCTTTCAAGAGGCCATTATCAGAAATTTGTCGACATTTAACTAAATAAGTTAATATGTTATCCAGCGGTTAGGTTCTGTAAAGTTGGCGCAGTCGGCAGGAGTAGATATCCTCTGGCTTGTTTACAGCTGCACCGCAGGACGTTTTTCCTCACTAATAATTCTTCAGTTTATGCCAGTGTGTTTAGCATTAGCGCAGTGAGGTTTATCAGCAGGCAGCTGACTGGAGCCCAGAATAGGGCCTGGAGTAATTGCCCTGCTGATATGTGTTTATCTTAATGAATCTAAACCATGCAGAATTACTGCACACAACTGCCCTGTTCCTCTGTTAGACCACAGTCTCACCACATCATTTCTCCCCTTGTCTCCCTCTCCGTCCATCCTTTGCTTTCACTCGCTTCCATGTTTGTTCATGCTTCATCTCATGCTCACTGCACCTTTTTGTCTTTGTCACATTGTCCTCTTCTCCATCCCTCTCTCCCTACAGATTATCGCCAACCATCACATGCAGTCCATCTCTTTTGCATCAGGAGGAGATCCAGTGAGTCGCATCCTGTCTCTCAATATCTCTTTCTACTACTTGCTCTTTTTACTAGGGATGTTGATCATCGTTGTTCAATTCGTCGATTAGGCTTATCGGTTGTTAATTTAATCAACTGCAGCACAATCTGTTTAGTAATTAGCCAAGTTGATGGCCACAACTCGGATCACCTTTAAAAAATGAAATGGCTCAGTGTAGTTATTATCAGAGCATCTCTCTTCAAATAATGATCGCATTCGCTAAGTGCTAAGTGACATCAGTAAGGATGTGCAAAACTACATGTTTTCAAAAACAAATAGCTGGTGGGTTGCCTGAGCAACTAGTTGACTAGTGTCTGAATTCAGTAAATTACTAAGTATAAAAAAAAATTCAGTTGTACGTTAATCATGCGTTTTAAAAATTAAATCGAAAGCACACTCTTTCTTTTTCTCCCTCCCTCCCTCTCTTTCTTTAAATGAATAGTTGTTTTTTTAATTAATAATTGAACTATTAAAAAATGTATCGTATAATTAGAAAATAATAATTTAAATATATGCATAATAATTAAATAAATAATTAATACTAAATAATGCAAGTTATAAATTAACAATGAAAATGAATAAATTAGATAATAATTTAAAAATGATAGAGTCATTAAATGATACTAAATAATAATTATTTATTATAATAAATTAGTTTATAAATTATAGAATGTTAAGTTTGAATGAATAAGTGACGAGTATAATAATTTAATTAGAAAGTAATCATTTTAATTTTATATACTAATTATTTGCTTAATATTTATATGGAATATATTATCAAATTAAATAATGTAATTTAATATTAAATATAAATACATTTGCTATTATTATTATTATTATTATTAGATTGTAAATTTTGATTAAATATGTAGATATCATTAATCAGTCAGTCGTTGGATACATCCCTACCTTTCATTTCCTCGTTCCTCGTTTCGTTGGCTCTTGGTTCTATCAGCTTTAGTCTCATTCTGTCATTCCTTGCTCGTTTGTCTTCTTCATCTGTCCTGCTGTCTGTAGTCATCTGTTCTTTTTCCCCCACTCTTTCCCATCTCTTCTGTTTCCTGCCCTTTAGTGAATAGACTGCCTCAACTAAAAGACTTACTATCTTCTGCTTGTCCCTCTGTTCTTTGTGTCTTCTCTCTAATTTCTCTTCATGTCCTCTTGTTCATTCTCCCTTTCTTCTTCTCCATCCCTTTCTTTCTGTTTCTCCCCAGGACACAGCAGAGTATGTTGCCTACGTCGCCAAAGACCCTGTCAATCAGAGAGGTAAAAATATGGCACAAATCGTATCTGTTTAAATTACTGCTTGCATTGATGTTAAATACTATATTACTCAGTTATATGCAGCATCATTTATTATGGCTTTAAAGGAGTCCCAAAATATTTGTTAATGCCTATGATTGATGTCTTCTGTACAATATCTGTTATTTGATGATCACTTCCTACGTTGTAGCATGTCATATTCTGGAGTGCTCAGAGGGCTTGGCTCAGGAGGTCATCAGCACCATCGGCCAGGCATTTGAACTCCGATTTAAACAGTACCTGAAGAACCCCCCCAAACTGGTTACCCCTCATGATCGGTGAGAGCGTTTTTGAGAGCGTTTTTAAGAGCGTGCCTGTTCAAACACCTACTGCAAACATTTACATTTATGTCAGTGTGTTTACAGCAGTGTTTGTACATTGTTTAATGATGGTTCCTCCCCAGGGTCTTAGGAAACCCCCTTAATATCCTGGATGTCTGTTTACAGCATGTGTTTGCAGTCTGTGCGGAAACACAATGACATTGTGTGTATTTGCACTGTTGTACTTGCCCCGTACACTGAGAAACATCTTATTTTTTGAGTACTTTTTGCATTTTTTTTCAATTAAAATGTCTTAAAGGTATGACAAACATTTTATATCACAGTCTATGAAAACAAGTATTAATGTCACTTTTCAGCAACAGGGTTATTATCCTTAACTAAAGCTAAAATTATTATTTTTCCTGACAGAAATAAGTTTTAGGTAAAATTATAGTTTAAAACTACAACTGAAGCTAAAAATATGAGGCTTAATATAAATAAAATGCAACCTTTTGTAAAAAAAAAAATTATATATATTATATATAAATAAAGCTAAAATAACTGTAAACTGCTTTTAAGCATTTAAGAAATATTAACTAGAAAACAAGTCAGAGAAGACTAATTAAAAGGTTGTTTTTTGGAGTGTATTTTATTTGTCTACTGTTCCTTTTTATTGAGCGTGTCTGTTCCTGCTGGTTTTACAAGAAAGCAGTATATCACTCAAATAGCATCTCTATGTAAATATAATAATGTATTTATTTTATTTTTTTTTACTTTTATCTCTCTCTCTCTCTTAGGATGGCTCCTTTCGATGGGTCGGCGTGGGAGGAAGAGGAAGAGGATCTGCCTCAACCCCTAGAGGTTCCATATTATAATAACTTACCCGGTAAACAACCTCCCCCTGGAGGCCTGGTTGACATGAGGACTCGTCCTGGACACAGTACAGGAGCCACGCTGGTGAGAAACACCAGTTTTTATAATTACACATAAGTTTTTATGTGTTATGAATGAATAATGAAGTCACTTTGATTTGTTTAACATGAACTGATTCTTTAGCAGTCGAAATAAGTCTTATGCTAAACCTGTGGCTACAAATCTGCAACTTGAGAAAACTTGAGTAAAGCATTTAAGCATCATAAGCATTTTTCTTCTAAATGGCAACAAAGCAAATCCTTGATTTGTGAGAACTGCTAAGCAAGAGCATTTGTAAAGCTATACAGTAAAGATGCAGGAAACACTTATGTATGTAGTGGCGACAAGAAGTTTGCAATCATTGCAACTTTTTTTATATTATATACATTTTTATATGTACACCAAGACTTGTTTGATTAATATACAGTAGAAACATTAATATTATAAACTATTATTACAATTTAAAATAACCGTTTTTCCTGTCTGAATATATTTTAATATAATTTATCCTAAAATTCAGCAGAATTTTCAGTTATCACATGGTCCTTCAAAAAACAAGTTTCAATTATGTTTTCACATAACATTTTTATTAATATCAATGGTAGAACATTTTTCCTGTTTAATATGGAAACCATGATACTACCTTTCAATGGTTTCTAGTAAGCATGGTTGAAAATTTGAATACTTTTATTCAGAATAGATGCATTAAATCAGTGATACAAAGTCCTATATATATATATATATATATATATATATATATATATATCTCCATATATATCCAGCAGTTCATTTTTGTGTCAGCACTCTAATGCAGTGTGTCTCCACAGCCGTATGGACAGCCCAGCCAGAATGACATTCACAAGCAGCCTCTGCCTCCTCTACCAGGTCAGGTTTGCTCAAACACTAATAACCCCTGCCCTGTTCCTTTCATAGCGCCATATAGTATTTGTCAGTCTTATATTGTCGCACTTCCCTTCGTTTCATTTTCCTCTCAGCTGAGACTGTCATTCTGCAGAGTGAGTCAGCGGTTTTTCTGTCACTGTTCATTGCTCTCTGTTGGACACTGCCCAAGCCTATTACACAGCTCCTTTGAGAGGTGGCTTCTGGATCGCCGAGTCAGAATGGCAGCACTTAAGCGCACTCACCTGAAGGTTAACTCACTTTAACCTCACAGTCCTTTGTTTGTCTCTCTCTTTTAAGTTGGTGTTAAGGAGGGTGGCTTGTTTGACGACCCTTCGTACGTCAATGTGGATAAACCCCGCCTTCCAGCAGCAGCAGCCAATGGAAATGCTCACAGAGATGCATTTGACATGAGTGAGTAATTAATGCTAAGCAATTTGGTTGGATAAAAATGTGTCTTGACATTCATGCATTTGCTCTACAATAGCTAAAAAAAAATATACTAAAATATTTGTATTTGTGTGCATTCATATAACAGTAGCATACAGTACAATTTCTGGTTAAATTCAGTGAAAGCATTATTTGCAGTTTTTTAATATTTTAAAATGTAATTTTTATTTTCATTTATATGCTACAATGTAGCTATTCATATTTTAATGTCTCTAACATTTTATTTACATACACGGTATTCAAAGTGATGAGAACTTTATGATTTTTAAAAATGCTTTAAAAGAGGTCTTTAATAACTTAGACTGCATTTATTTGATTCAAAATGTAATTATGATAAGTTATATTGTGAAATATTACTATATTATTATATGTTATTATATTACAAAAAAATACGACAGGAATAAGATGCCTGTCTATAGCCTACTGCAGTGCTAGCCGCGGTTTAGCTGCGCATGACAAACGCTGTGGGTATGAAAGCACAATCCTGCTCTGCATACGTGTGCAGTGTGAAACCAGCGTCACACTTTGACATTTTAGCCCTATTCAGATGGGAATAGTTTTCTAAACTACTGTACGTGTAACAGTAAATTGTCCAAAAATACATCCATATTCTGTTCTGTGTCTTTCAGAGCCATTTGACGCAGCTTTAGGTGTGTCGGGTGCAGTGGCGCCTCCTTTGGCAGAGCTGCTGCAGAACGAGCCCTGGTTCCACGGACCTCTAAGCCGCAGACAGGCCGAAAGACTCCTGACCAAGGATGGAGACTTCCTGGTGCGGGAGTCAGGCACCACACCAGGCCAGTACGTCCTCACTGGACAGCAGGGCGGCCAACCTAAACACCTGCTTCTGGTGGACCCAGAGGGAGTGGTGAGGAATATGATAAAATACACCGCACTCTCAATATTTTGTCCTTATCAAAACATAATTCTGTAACATCTGTTTTTGCTGTCGTAGGTGCGCACCAAAGACCACCGCTTTGAGAGCGTCAGTCACTTGATTAGCTATCACATGGACAACCGGCTGCCAATCATCTCGGCAGGAAGTGAGGTGTGTCTGCAGCAGCCAGTTGATCGCCGTGCTTAAAAAAAACTAAAATAGAAAAAGATTTTTCTCCACCGCACATTTAAGAGAAAAAAAACTTCTACCTTCCTTACTTTTCCGCCAGACTCTATTAGAGAAAAAAAAAAGTTTTTCCAACCGGGAGTGTAAGCTAATCATATCTACACGGAAACACAAAATTTTGTACTGCATCAACCGCTGGCCCTGAAATTACAAAGCGATGCAATCACTCTACTCAAGGACTAAAAAGGACACGTCGTTTGGAATAAGCGATAACAAAAAGCCAAAAGATGAGTTGTCTGAAAGAGAGGCATGTGACATCACTTCCCAAACACAACATCATGTCTTGAATTAAGACTGGGGTGCGCCTGTAACCATGGAAACAGGCCCGGGCATTCTTCGAGTTGATGTGAATGTACTAAAATTGCAGAACCTTTGTAGCACTCTGAAGATTCACATCTGGTGCAATGGGCGAAATCCAAAGACTCCAGCTTCATATTGATCCTTTTGTGGCGGTCGTTTGGAAATCTCATGAGACTGTTTGATGAATATGCAAAACTTTAAAGAGAATACAGAGCTCATTTTCCAATCACAGACATCACCTTTCACAGCGAATGCGTAATATCCATCGGAATATCACTTCCCCAATTTTCCCACCAAGAGAAATCACACAGAATGCCTGTTATTCTCAACCTCACAGTACCCTTTACAGAATTCCGAGCGTGGTCCCCAAGAAAAATTGGGAATTTTGGTAATTCGGGAAGACCCCTGAACATATGTGAAAGCTTTAGCAGCACGGATGCGGTGTGGATTTTTACTTATGCAAATAAGCAGATGCTGTGAGGGACTTACGCTGCCCGTTACGAGAGGAAAAAAAACTAGTCTGTGGAAAAAGGGAACGTTCCTTTTCCGCATAACATCATATATCAGCCTGGGATAAAAGGGATGAGAAAAAACATTGAAGTGCAATCAGTGGACATGAGAATTGGACTGAAGGTCTGTGGTTTGAGATCTGATTGAAGCCGCCTTATGATGTCATTTTAACTACGGATTTCTATATTTGTCACAACAATGTCATCTTGATCAGCTGACGACATCATCAGGATTGTTTTATTCGAGGAGGCTCTATTTTTCTTTATCTTGTCGACTTTATTTCTGTTGGCATTGACAATCGATCATCGCATGTATCAAGGTGTCAGCTGCTTCTGGAGGATATGATGTGTATTATAAAACATGCGTCCTTTTAAAGATTCACTATAATCACTTTGCATTTGAACGACATCGATTGCGAAGGGGACATGCCATCCAAGAAGACGAAAAGCACTCCAAATGAATTCTGAACGTGTCTTTGCAGCCACAAGTGCAGTTTCTGTTGAAGCCACAAACAGGAAACCACTTTCTTCATCTTTGTTTGCTCTGATATTAATTGTGCCTTTTTTTACCAAACACACAGACACACCGATAAAACACAGTCGCCTTTTGTGATTCTATAGGTAATCATGACACTTTCTGTTCTGGAAAAACACAACTGAAAAAGATAATCAACTGCAAAAATGACACAAGTTTATTGAGGCTCAGTGCAGGTTTTGGGAAAGTAGTCTTTTTCTTTGGCACGTTAATTCTGCTGTGCTGTTCTTACTGTGCTTAGTTTAGTGCTGGTCTGTGGGTATCGCATTATGTTGATTAAACACCTTCTTCTATCTCTCATTTAGTAACCAACCCTGTAAAAGATATGTAAATAAGCTTTGCCTATGCTAGTAGCTGTCTGATGCAGTCATTTACTGTGTGGATCTTTGTCAAACGGAAATTTGCAAACTAAAAAGTAAAAAAAAAAGCTAAAGGTGTAAGATTTGACATGCTCTCCTGAAGACAATGCAATCACAGATCTGTGTAAATGATCCTTACCTTACCTTACCTTACCAAAAGACCCTTATCTGAATGCATTATGAATCTGAAATGGGCAACGCTTTTATTTTTAGTCTTTTAATGGATGTAACTTGTGGATTTTGAGTCAACGGTCAACATTAATTTTCCGTTATCAATCCAGATAGATCCCAGCCATAACTGAATGCGACCAGCCTTCACGCTAATGTGAATTGAAGCCTGTTGTAATTCAAATGAATGCATTGAATGGGTTTTTTTTTTTTATCATTTGACGTCAGACCTTTTATGTGCTGATAGCACCACGCATCTGGTAACTAACTGCTAATGGAGTTTAAACAAAGTGTGTTTATGAGTCTGTGTGTGCGTGGATGCATGCGTATGCAAGGGCTGGAATGGTCTGGAATAATCTGGCTTTTACAACCGTGACTCGCCACTCAACTGTTTGCTCATTTTCATATTTCACAGCGGCCTTTTGTTGCATGGAAACACTTCCTGTTATTGTGGTAATTCTGACTTTTGTGTTGTGGTTGGTTGTTTGCTATTTTCTAAGCCAAAGGCTTTTTTTCTCGTTTGCCTATGTAAATGATGCTTCTTTAAAAAAAAAAAAAAATACACGTTTTGGATTATTTTAATTATCCTTTTTATGTTGTTGTTGTTCTTTGGGGAAAACGTATTGTTTACACCTGTATCAAACGATAGATTACATATATAAATACATATATCATTCACCTTTCTTGGTGTGTTTCATTTCACCTGTTACCTGTTCAGCTGTTTAAAGTTTATAAATAAGCATAAATCTATTGCTCAAGGGGTTTGTGGCCCCAAATCTCACAATAGTAATGCTGTGATTGTTGTTCTTTAAGATTAATCCCATAACTCATTCATTTTTACACTCATATCAATACAGGAGAAATTACAAAGTCGATATTTGTTTGTGCACTGTGCCTGAATATTTTGACAGTCATTCAGGTCCTTTCAGTGCACAGTAGAGGAATTAGAGATGAACAATAGGTAGATGAGAGATGTTGTGAGGCCATTGTGCAGTAGGAGGTGAACAGTAAGCTGGCATTTTCCAGAGCTGAATAAAACCCGTTTTACAAGGGGCACTGGGTGCGTGTATCCCACAACACACAGGAGTCAGTTCACTCTAGGGTTTCATCTGAAGAGGGGCAACGGTTAAAGGAAAAAAAGTGGAGACCCACAACGCGCAGTGGCAAACAAGGACCTGGCCCACTCTCCTCCAGTTCCTCCCTTCGAGTATCACTCGCGCTCTCCAGTCGACCGTGGAGAGGTGTGGAGAGATGCATCCACAGCGTCCACTGCCCCAGGCCATGCCCTCCTCGCTGGGCCAAAACCTGAGGGATGCAGCTTTGAGGATGAGACATGGCAAGAACCTGCTAGGAGGGAATGTGGCCTATGGAGTCATCCAGTCTCTCAAGGAGTGCCTCTACTTCCTGCTCTGCTGCTGGTGCATCAAAGAGATCCTGGACTAGAAACAAAAAGGTAAAAAAAATTAATAAAAAAAGATATGTATAATTTTATGTTTCCCGAAGTAACATCTAATAATGATTAGTGTTTTAGTATAAATTGTTATATTTTTAATGTAATTTAATTATTATTAATTAAATAGTTTAATTGTTTAATATTACAATTATTATTATTGTCAATATTACATATTACTATTATTGTAATAATTTATGTACATGAAGTTTCCGAAAAGAAACTCACAATTTGTGTGAGCTGTCTCTTTAAGTGCCAAGGCAGTTTTTATATATATATATATATTGTTGTTTGTTTTTTTTGTTTTATTTTCTTTCAGCTTTATTTGTTACTGAAAGTTAATTTATATCGATCATTTAAACGTACAGAAACAAAACGAGGGCTCACAAACATTTAGCCTTGACCTTGTATACATGTGTGCAATCTAGTGATGTTACCATTAGAGGGCGCCCTGTTCAACTGGAGTTAAAAAATAGTGAGATTTTATTATTTTGAAGCTTGAATAAATTTCATATTATTTAATGAGTAGGTTAATCATTAGATGAAATTTAAAACAGCTGATATTTATGTTTCCTTTTTCAGAGCTTGAATGTGATTCATCACAGATGTGTTGATGCTTTGGCCTGAATCCACAGATCTCTTCACACATGCATAAACAACACTCATGCCTCACAACTTTTAGAGGCCGCTGCAGCAATGCACTGTAACGCAGAGCATCACATAGGCTTTGTATGAGGAACATAGACCACGTCCCTGTCAGCAAGCCGGTGGTATTCAAACATGTTTTAAATGACGCTGTTTGAGAAAATTGTACAATAAAAATAATTTAAAAAAATGATTGTGTGATTATTTTTAAAAGCTCACGGTCCAGAGGCTTTTTAACTGGTTTAGAAACTTCTGGTAAAACATGGTGAGTGCACTGTTACACTACCAAGATGCTGTGGATTCAAATACAACAAATGCAGTATACCATAAATATGCTTATTAGAATACATATCAAAGATCTTACACAAATATATACAAAATGTGTTATAATACATGCTGAAAGCAAATATCAAATATGCAAATAAACAGGCTACTGTAAACCGAGGCATTACACTAAATGCCTTGTCTATGGAGTTTCTGTAAATAAATGTAGGTAATGCTTGCTCATGCAAAAGCCTTCACCGCAATGTTTTGGATGGTTGATAATGCATTTTATACAGATGATAAATTAGTGCTTTTATTTATAAGGTCACACTTTCAAACGTCTAGTCTTATTTTATAACTATAAAATATACAACTATAAATAAATATATTTTACCCCAAAATAAATAAATTAAATTTATCGATCAGTTCAGTATGAACAACATCCATCGAAATGCATAAGTATAAATTATTAGTACTTAGCCTAGTACTTGTAATTGAAGAGCATCACAAACATAATTTCATTTTATTAAGGGAAACATATTCATTGGAGCAACTGGAGTGATTCAAAACCTTAATTTTGTATCTCTAGAAATTGCATTTGAATCTATAAAAAGTTAAAATAACAAAAAGCACACAAATAGTAGGTTTCTACTGTACTGTAAAGTCTTGCTTAAAGAACACCCTCTTCATCTTTTACGTTACCAGATTTATGCACTAAGTCTATTTCGTATGGAAGGAAGCGTGCTGGGATCCTTATCCCATTTGTTTGAGCACATGCTCCTCATTTTCATGTCACCTGCGTTTGTCAGTCACAAAAAAAAGTGTGCTTTGAAGGACGGAAGCTAAAGTACGTTGTCATTGGTGGAAAACGCAGCATGTGGGCGGGACACAGCTCAACGGCAAGCACTGATTGGTGGAAAACTTTGGAGACAAAAGGCCTGTCAACAAAACTGCACACTTGAGATTGCAACTTTGCACAAGACACGAGAGAGTGGTGGAAATAAAAGCGGTTTTAAAGGCGGAAGGTACTTCAGAGTTACCAGGTATGCTTCTCCTTTAATACATTTAGACATTTTTCGTATTTAACCAAACTCACATCGCACACATTAAGCTTGTGGGCTTGTTTCTTCTATATTTCCGGCTTGTGCATGTGTATGTAAAGTGCGACTTCGACATTTGCCTGATGGTTAGTGAACACTCCCCTTTTGACAACTGCGTCTGCTAAAATGTACAAAGATATCCAACAGCCGTGTAACATACAAACAAACAGAGAACATGATATATGACGAAAGGAAATAATAATTATAACGATATTGGCATGAGGTGAAGCTGTTGTCCTTGTATGGGCATTTTATGTCGGAGGAGATGATGGGAGAGATAAGAGAGACATTGAGGACCTAATGAAGCTTTTCCTTTGCCTTTGTCAAGACAATCTGGGCTCTAACTAATTAAAAATTTACCATGGTAATCATACTTTCCTCCAAAATAACATACAGTAATTGCAGTAAAAGCTTTCAAAAAGTTAGTCAGTATTTTAGGCAGCTTAATAAAGCAAAGCTCTTGTCTGTACACTTAAAGTGTAATGTCCTTAAATAAAATAACTTACAATATAAATCACTTTTTGATAATACATTTATAACACATTTTGAATTTAAGATTTGATTTTAGTTTTTGTCTCAGAAAATGTAATTGTGGTGCACTCTGTGCTTCTTTCTGTGTTATTTATAGCTGTTATCTATTTCAGAGGTTCTTCTATATCCTCAACTCTCATGGCTCATGGCTACATTGAAAAAAAAAAACTCTCATGGGAGCCACATTATTAGCAGACCCAAATTACTGCGAAAGGAAAAAAGATCCTTATTAAAGAGTGAAGTGTGTCACAAAGTGGTACGTCGGTGATTAGGCCTCTTTCATTTTTTAAATTTGCGTGAAAGATTCACCATTTCGGCTTAACCGGATCCCATTCTTACACGGCTTATACCAGATATATTTAATATTCAGGTCTGCTTAATATTCGAAAGATTTAGCACAAATGGAAGAATGTTTGAATACGGTGCTGTAATTCATTGAAATGGCTGTTAGTCTTTGACCCACTTGGAAAAGTAGCTCACGTCTTTCTCGGTTTTCTGGTAGTGAGCAGTGGGTCCATTGCTTTGTTTTTTCAGTGCTGTCAGTGTGTGTATAACTCCACCATTCTCTCCTGCATTAATACCTTCAGGGCTGTTTCACTTGACATCCTTAGTTACACAGTTCTTTGCCAAAATATTTGCCAGCCAGGGAGCTGTTGGTGTAACCAATTGGACAACACAAGGATAATACTAATGAAGCGAAAACTCTTTCAGCTCCAGCTTTTCACTCTCTCATTTACTCCTGAGGTTTTTTTGGGGTTTTTTTTCACTAGTATAGGCCTGCAGTGGAGATACGTCCTCATTGAACTCACTCACCACAATATCTGTTACATCAATGTTGTTCTTTTTCAATTATGATGCGTCTCATGTGAACAGCATATGGGAAGTATGCCAATAGTTCTGTACGTGTTCAAGGTCCTTTACATATCCTTGACTTCTCTACATATTAACATTTTGGACTCGTGCAATGAAACTCCACCCACAATAGAGACGCCTTTTAAATGTGGTCTATTAATTTGTTACTGAAACTGCTAATTTTCTAATGCGTTTGTGTTTTTTAGTTGCTGGACGGAGCCACCAGGGGGCAATGTCTGAAAACAGCAACAACTGGACTCTTCTTACCCCGGAGGTAAAGGTATGTTTCAGTGTCAGGGGCCTGTGGTCTGAAAATGTTCTTGTTATGGGTATTTGTGTTATACATATCTTGATGCGAGCGTCAGTGACATTACAGTCTATCTGTCAATTTATTCAAACCTAATATGCAAATTCACACATGCATTGTCTTGAGTACACCTATTCTGTTTATATGGGTGTAGCTCTACATATTTGTAATAATTATAGTAATATAGAAAATGCTATCACTTGATGTCCTGATATCATAATGAAAAAAGAACATGGCAAGGTTAGCATTTAACATATAAACAGCATATTTTT
>JAUMHI010000058.1:9240923-9272589 GCA_032359435.1 Enteromius unitaeniatus | reverse complement strand
TATTTAAACAAGACTTTTTATTTTGAATGCAATTTAATCATTTGACAGCGCTAGTACTATTTATGAATCTGATTATAGTGATATAATAATAAAAATAATATTAATAATACATTTGTCTTGAAAGATATGTTTTAAAAACCGTTTTGAGTGATTCAGAAGCATACACTCACATGTGGAAAATTACGTGATGGTAACATTTTTATTAAATGTAATCTTTACTTGAAATTTTTTGAAATTGTTTTGAAAATCCATCAAAAATAAACAATAAATAAATATTCAATAAATAAATAGGCACATGTTTGTTGACGGAGGCTCTTTTCATGTGCAGGAGTCTGGAGTTGAGAATGTGGGTCCTGTAGCTGAAAATAAGGTCGAAGGGCAGATCTCAAAAGCACCTGAGCCCTCACCGGAGGCCAACAGTGACCTGGAGAAGCACTCATCTGCTCACCAGCCGGAGGCAGACACATCCACACAGTTGCAGTCTGACCCAGCTCTCACCCATGGTTCAGAGCCATCTCAGGTGTCCTTCCTCAAATAAACGCTTCATGACCATAACCTCTTACACTAGATGAGGTTTAGGTCACCCAAAAAAGTAAAATTGTAATTTTGTCTTTTTGTTTTTTAACTGTAAAATAATAATGATTGAATCTTTCAAAATGTTAAGCAGGTAACGTCTCCAGAGACGAGTGAGAGTCGGGCCCAGCTGAATGCAGCAAATGTCGGTGAAGGTCCCAGCTCCGTCAGTGCCAATGTTGACATCAGCTCCGGGACCACTGACCATGAGAAACAAGGTCACTCAGAGAGCCTAGTTATTCCTAGCACAGATGTCGATTCATTCTCTGACTCTTACACTCACATAAGTCCTACCTCTGGATCAAGTCCACTTCCTGCTTCAGTTAGTCAGGAAAGAGATTGGTTTAAATCGGATGAAGATTCACCGAGGAAAACCATCACTGAAGGTGAGAGACTCTGCAGCAATAGTGATAGTGTCACTTACCTTTTACCTTTGTGCATTTATATCTATTTTTATTTTGTTTTTAATATTAGTTTATGTCTTTATGTATCTGTGTTTTTTAAGTACTGTATATATCTTTAAAGTGTTGGTGGTGGTCATAACGGAGCTTAACTGCAGTTGGCAGGTCTGTTACGGGAATAATGATGGACTTGCATGATGAATGGTGGCAGCTTGACAGCTTGATTTCTGTTTATTGTTTTTTATTTATACATGAATACAGCGTGCCTGGTCTGATTACATTTCAGAATGCATCATTCTCTCTTTTTTCCACTCTCTTTCTTAAGGTGAACATTTGCTTGTACCTGCATCCTGAAAACAAGATTTTATTGTTTTCCCAAACCTTTTTAAGTGATATAGGAGAGTTGGAAAAATATAAAAAAGTATTTATGTTTAACAAGGCTTCATTTATTTAGTCAAAACAGTAAATATATATATATATATATATATATATATATATGTGTTGTAAAATATATATATTAAATAATTTTTATAATTATTTTAGTATATAATTTTTTTTTCTATTTTAATGTAAAGTTTTCCTGTGATAGCAAAAAGAAATGTTTAGCAGCCATTAACCCGGCTTTCAGTAATCCCTCTGAAATCATTTTAATTTGCAGATTCAAAGCTGTATTATCAATATTGAAAACAATTGTGCTGCTTAGTATTTTTGTGAAAACAGAATTCTTTGATGAATGGAATGTTCAAAAGAACAGACTTTATATGCAATCAAAATTTTGTAACATTACAGATGTCACATTTGATTAATTTAATGCATATTTGCTGAATAAATATATGAACATCCTAAAACACATTCTGACCCCCAAGCTTTTGAATGGTTTTCCACATAAATTTGCTTGGAAATGCTTCAGTGTGGCATGTTTTAGTCGTCTTGCTAAAGTGTCTTGAGAGAAGTTGAATGCTAGATCACTGAAGCTGCAGACCAGACTGATGACGTGACCGTGGGGAACTCCAGAAATAGACCTCTGTCTCGGTACACGAGTGTAGCCTTGATTCGCCAGACAGCCCTAACCCTACAATCAGAGAACATTGAATGCTTAATGATATGTTCCAGGGCCAAAAAAGGATGTTCATGTCCTACTCTTGCAAATAATGGTAGCTATTAAATGAAACGCCCATAAAAGCCACTTTAAAAAAGAAATAACAACAGCAATTTGGCTGCTGCACTAACCAGCAGGAAAGAGACTGCTTATTTTGTTATGCAGTTGTGTATTTGTGTATAAATCATTCTTTTTAATACCTGCTGAAATCCTCAATAATCGCGTGCCCACTTTCTGTGTAGAGTCTAAAGAAGCGTTGGAAACTAATGGGAAGAAGGGGGATGGTTTACGAAATAGAAAAATCTCCCACCTGGGCTCTTTGGACAAGACTGAGGCAGAAGATGATGAAGAGGGGGAGGAGGAAGATTTCCAACCACCTCAAAGAGAAGACGAAACAGTCTTTTCTTTGAACAAGTGCATCCTTGCAGCTGTCATTCTTCTAGGACTAGGGACCATTTTCTTCTCTGGTGAGCATGAGGCCCTTTGTTTTCACACTTATAAATGAAATGCAGATCACAATATTCTCTAGATTCATTAGAAATCCAGTGCGTCAAATAATAATAAAAATAAATAAATATAGAAATTAAAAAAAAAAAAAATGGGATCAAGTCAGTGCTCTTAGGCCATCGTTATTAGGTTGTCAGTCACTAGAGATGTCTGCATGAACTACATTCTCAGAAATGTGGGCTTTATGGGTATGGTTATAATCAACTTTTCTAAAACTCTTGGCAAACTGGTTTTGAATATCGGTTTGTCATAAAATGGAGCATGTGACCAAAAGTACCTATGCAGTGGCCCATATCACAGAGTGAATTTGAATATGTTCCTGTGTCTGAGACTGAGGTGTATTGTTTCACAGGTATGCTCATGGACCTGGATGGTGGTAGGAAGAGAGAGTGTTTGTGTGTCTGTGTGAGTTTGAGTGGAGCAATGAGATGCTTTAGCTGGATGTAATTTGCTGGTAAATGGATGCTGCAGTTGTAAATATGCATGCGCTTTTGCATATGTGCATATGTGGATATGAACCACTGGTTCTCAGCCTTTGGACTCTGAAGACCCTCATTGTCCACAACAACATTCAAATGATCTTCATGACCTTCCCATTTGTTCATGATTTGCCAGATATTGATCAAGGACAAGAATGAAAAAATATCTAAAAACAAAACAAAGCAAAAAACAGAAAAAGTACAATAATAATATTTATATGATTTCTCAATTTCATTTTAGAGTTGACCAAATCTGGAAAAAAACACATGTTCCTAATATGTGTTTAAATGCCTGTTATATAATTAAAGGGATATTTTAGGCAAAAGTGAAATACTGTAATCATTTACTCATTTGTTCAAAACCTGTTTGAGTTTCTGTCTTTTGTTGAACATTAAAAAGATATTTTGACGAATGTTGAATGTATCCAAACAGTTGTTGGTCCTCATTGACTTTCATATTATGGAAAAAAAGAGGTCCCAGAGACTGTTTGTTTACTAACATTCATCAAAATATCTTATTTTGTGTTGAACAGGAGAAAGTCATTCATACAGGAATGGAACACCTTAAGGGTGAGTAAATGAAGACGGTGTGTACTATTTTTATTTTTGGGTAAGGGTTGCAGCTTTCAGAGGACTGGCTAAATTACGTCTTCAACTAAGCCTCATGATGCACATGTAAAATGGTTTGTGCAGCATGTTTAATTTTCTGCATTGTCACATGGATGCTTTAACTGTTCTGAACAACTGTGAAAGATCATATCAGATATGGTGACATGACAGTGACATGAATAGTGCATACATTTAAAAAATAAATTCTGATTAATTCTGAACATTATATGTTATATTCAAGTCACTGCTGGGACTGCATGCTGTCTGTGTGAATATCCTTCAGTCTCTAATTACCGAGTGTTATGGCTCCATGTTGGCTTCCTCATCTTCATCACATCACCCACTGTTGCTATTTATTGATTGATATGTAATTGTTGTCATGTTATTCTCCTGCGTTTTCCTCTCAGAAGCAGACATGGATGTTAGCGAGCTGAAGGACCCAACAAATCAGGTCAGCTCTTCTTTTTTTATATGATTTTTACAGACCTAAAATGTCAACTTTAGTCAGTGTTTCATCTGTTGGGTTTTGTGTGTGTGTGTTTGATAGGAGTGGCTGAATGCTGAGATCTCCAAAGACACGCCTGTTGGCCTTCAGCCTCCAGATATTTTAAGCAAACAAGTGAAGGAAGATCAGCAAATATTGGTACTACAAGAACAGCTTCAGGTACAGACATGTGCAAACTTGTATTAAATGAAATTCAAATCAAGCCAAGAGTTTAAGTGTCAGAAAGAGTGTGTAAATCTAATTACAGGTAAATGAGCTGGTTCTGCAAGCTAACCAGTGTATGTTTTTTAATGATCTTTTATACAGTTCATCAAGGTTTCCCAAACGCTGTTGTGATTTACTTTTGTATGACTGGTATATTCAGGCTAGATCTGATCTTACATCATACTCTTTTATGTTACAAAGAAGCAGGGAAACTTCCAGTTTATGGGGTTTCTATTGATCAGTGTTAATCGTCCTGCTTTGTTAACTCAGCAACATCAAGGTGAACTGAAAGCAGCACAACTTCTGGCAGAAGAGGGAGAGAAAGAGCGTGTGAGGAGAGAAGAGCTGGAGAAGGAGTATGAGAGGATAAAAGGAGAACTAGATAGAGTACCTGTTCTTCAGAAAGAGCTGGCGCAAGAGAACGAGAGAATAAAAGAAGAAAGTGCGAGAGCAAAGAAAGAGCTGGAGGCCCTGCCTTCCCTACAGAGAGAACTGGAGCATCTGAGAGCTAAAGTTTCACAGCTCACACAGAGCACAGGTGCAGTAAACACACACTGACAGCAGTCATCCATCAATGAAACACATGTGTTCTGTGTATTTATTTGTATAAAAAAAATCAATTAAAATCGTTTTTTTCATGCACCAGTCAAATTTGAGATTAGGGGTTTTTTTGTCGTTGTTGAAATTTATTGTTTTCTGTCTGTTCAAAGTATTTTCTGAATTGAATGAGTTGGAAAAATGAGATGCCCAAAATTCCCTCTGTACGAACGTTTGACTCTAATATGTCCAAAAAAAAATTATTTTGAAACTGGCTTCATCCAGTGTTTTGATTTCTGTTCTAGAAATGTATGCAAAGTAGCGCATATTTCATTAAATAGTGCCTCATTTGCATGTTAAAATTAATATTTTATAAAAAATTGTAATGCAAACAATGCTTGCAAATATCAATTTAATCAATCAACAAGGTAAGGTGATAACTATTTTTACCCTATTCTGTTTATTAAATTATTAAATTAATTAATAAATTATATAATAACTCTATGTATTTATTTGAGGATTTTTTTTTTAGTGTTGGGGCCAATAGGAAAATGTTTTTGTGTGTGTGTTTTGAATTGTTTTCTGTGGGTCTGAAAAAATGCATGTATTAAAAAATTAAATAAAAGTTAAAATAAATTTATTAAATAAATCTTTTAATCTTAACTCTCTTCTAGGAAGGGCAGAATCTTTTCTCCCTTTTGGAGCTTCTCGGGTGCCCTCTACTGGAGACAAAAGTGATGTACCACCGATGGAAAGACAAGAAGCCCAGAAAGACATGAAGCCCAGAAAGACTTGGGATAAAAAAAGTGAGGAGAAGGAACAAAGCAAGGGAGACAAAGAATGGAAAAAGAAGAAAAGTGGCAAAAAGGAAGATAAGGAAAGGAAGGAGAAAGTGACTGAGGGAAAACACAAGGAACAGAAGGACTGGAAAAATGATAAAAGCCACCAAGAGGAAGGTAAAGCAGGGAAGCAAAAACAAGACAGAAAAGAGTGGAAAAAGGACAAAAAACAAGATTATGATAAAATGGGCAGAGAAAGTGAAGAAAAGAAAGATTTTAAGGAGTGGGAGGAGAAAAAAGAATGGAAAGAAGATAAAAAGTCAAAAAACAAACACGTAGGACAGGATGAAAAAAGGAGAGACAAGAAGGATACTGGGAACAAGAAAGTGGGAGAGGAAAAAGAATGGAAACAAAAAGGGGAGCGGGAAGAGGACAAAGACGGGAAAAGTGACAAACGGAATAGTGGGAATGACCATAAAGAATGGAAAGAGAAAAGGAAAGACGAGTGGAAAGGTGAAAAAGAAAGGAGAAAGGAAAAGAGTGATAGAAAACACAATGATAAAACAGAGAAAAAATGGAAAGGAGACAAAGAATTTCCAAAAGAATACGATGAAAGAGATATAGAGGAGAAGCAGTGGAAGAAACAAAGAGAGCCAAAAGATAAAGAAAGGTCAAGAGAGGGAGAAAAGGAGGAGAAAAAAAAGAAGGCGCCCTACCACAAAAACAAAGGGAAAAACGGTCCTAATGAAAAGGAGAAACAACACAAGGAGAAACATGGACATAAAGCACCAGCAGAGACCTCCTCCCATCACCATTATGATCATGAGAACTACTGGAGCAAGCAGAGAGAGCGCATACAGCACTATGACGGGCCGCGGGAGACCTGCAGCGGTGTGGCAGACTGTGCTCGGGTCGAGGGACTCTCTCCCGTCAGCCTGCAGGACTTCCAGACCCTTCTCCAGTCCTACCTGAAGAAGCTCCAGGATCAGGACCAGACCTCCAGGAAAGAGGAGCTCAGTAAGCTGGTGAAGGAGTTCTTCACGGATGGAGTGTTCGCTCATGATCAGATGCCTTTCAGGGAGTTCGTGGAAGACGTGGGGGACATTTTGGAGGACATGGCTGAAGGAGAAGACAGCGACAGCGAGGGAGAGGAGAGCGAGGAAGACGACGATGATGATGAGATGGAAGAATTTGAAAGGGAGGCAATGGAGAAATTTGCACTTCCAGAGGAAGTGAAGAAAGTAGAGAGGAAGGGAGAGCAGAAGAAAGAGAGCAGAAAAGTGAAAGGTTGAATGCTCCTTGTGGTTATTTAGAGAGGTTTAAAAAAAGAAAAAAGAAAAAAAGGTACATCCAGAAACAATCAGGCCTGATTTTCTGCTTACTAATGTGTTGTGTCATTTTCAAAGAGCTTCTTCATTTTGATTGGTATGGCTTTGCTTTGCTTTTTCTTTGTGATGGTTTCCTTCTTATAAGAGCTCTTTTTGCTGATTTTTTTTATTGTGTTCAAATAAAGAGTTGCCTGTTTAGTCATTTAAAGAACTGGGGCTGGATTCATGAAATGTTGCTAAGAATAAAATTATTTAATTTTCTTTTCTTTTTTTTAATGAAATTTATAGGATACTATTTCTCTGTGACAAGAATAATTTTTATTGTTTTGTCTTTGGATGGTCCTAAAAAAGCTGTAAAAGAATGACAATTTTGGAATTAAATAATTCCAATTAATATCTTAGACTGCACAAATGATTAATAAATTAATTGGACAATTATGACATTAAAATATAATCATTAAAACATTATAGAACTAGCTAAGTATAATGCATATAACTTCTGCATTTGACTTATTTTTATAATGTAGCATACTTGTCAGATGTGTGTTGAAGATTAGAAATACCATGGGTTATTAGACAAAAACAAACGTTTATAGATGAATGCATTTACTGTTAAGATTTACCAAGGATTAAGAAATTGTTGCAATATAAAAACAAATTTAACGTCAGTAGGTTATTATACAATCATTAAGTCAAATCATTTTCTTATTGTTTTATTCTTTAAACATCCCCCCCAAAAAAGAAAATAAATATGTACTTAAGACATTATATAAGATATTTTTTTAATAATTTCACTTAAATTTCTCATTTATCTTTAGAACTTTCTTAATTTTGTTTTGCTAAGACGCTGTTCATGAATCTAGCTCCAACAAAGAAGCGAACAGTGTTCAAAGTTATTTTGGAACTCATCTACTGTTACGATACGTCATCTGGCACATCTCACACAAGTATAATATTAGTGTGAGAATATTCATCAGAAGAACATAGTTAACTGTTGAATGTGAGAGTTACAGATTGGACAGTCATTTGTAATATTTTACAATATTCATGTAACGATCTATGTTCATTATAGGATCATATTTAGCTTAGCACAGTGTACAAATATAAAATAGATTGATGGAGATTTTCTAATGTTTATCATTTTGGCACTGCTTATTTTAATTTCAAATTTTAATTATTTAGTTGGTCTTTAGGGTCCCCTGACCCAATGTTTTTTTAATTGGAGAGTTTCACTAGTATTTATAACATTTAATGGAGGATATTGTTAGTAATTAAAATGCTTGTATTGTCTGGAACTTTGTAGTCATTAAAAAAAGTGTCAAAAAAAAAAATACAAGCAAATCCTTAAAGAAACATGCAGGTCGTCCTAGTTGAATGTAATGCAGTAAGGTTTGTAATTTTAAGGTGTGTAATTCTGTGTTTGTTTGTTTTTGTTTGCTCTGAATCCTTTTTTGTTGTTGATTTTTCAAATTATACACTGTCAGGCAAAACCTCTTGCACCTTTACAGTCTGGCTTTCACAGATCTTATGCTGGGTTGAACAGTCAAATGCAAAAACTGTATACTTATGTACTTAACTACTTAAACGCAGCATGTTTTTCACAGACCACTAGATTGTAACAAAAAGTAGACACTGATAAGTGTAATTTGTTTTCATTTTGTTGTATTTTTTAATTGTTAATCGCTGAAGTTCAAATGGTTGTGGTTATGGTAGTTGGAAATATATTTGCTGTGAAACTTTTCACAGAATAAAAAGATACATACGGTAACGCATGATGTGTTGCTGTACTTATTTGTTGTAAGATGTGCATACATTACATACATTATCTCTTCTTCACAACATTATTTGTAGTTCCTGAACAGTAATGTTAAAATAGAAAAAGGTTTTTCTCAGTTCCTCTTTTGCAGCACTGTATTTAAACTTATCTGGCCTGAATGTCTGCATGAATGTTTAAAATTAGGTGCTGAAGTGTCATTTTTGCTTGTTTTGTGCACATGCAGCAATTTACAATGTCAGAACTTTGTTAAACTGTCCAATTCATTTAATGAAATAAAGCATATCATAAATAGCATGCTACAAAGAACTGCAAAATATTACTCCTTCTCTTTTGACATATTTTATTCATAGTAATTCTGATGAAAATTGCATATCCTGCATATTCTCATTGAATATATATGGAGTGAAATTTAACACCTGTATTTTATCTTTTCTTCAGTTATTTTGATGTAAAAAATGTCACATTTCAGAAACATTAAAACCGGTGGTTTGGTGAGAAAACAATTTTACAGAAAAAAACGGGCAAGACCTAAGATTTCTAACAAGACAACCTGTTCTTTTTCGTAGTGAAAGAGGAAGTGAAGAAACAAAGTCAGAACAAGAACAGTGTGAGGTTAAATGCAAATAAAAATCTTCTACCAAGTGAAGGCAGGGGAGTAGATTCATCTAGAGTACCTCTACAATGGGTGTGCATGACTCCAATTTCTTGTGGAGATCTACACTGGTTTTATGTATCTGCAATGTCGTTTTTACTATTATAGATAAACGCTGCTTAACCAACGAAGAGCATCTCCTCCGCGACATGCCCAAGACTTCAAACTGCAAACATTATCCAGGAATGGGTCTATACGCCGACTGCAATATTATAGACCTGCGCACTGACCTGTTAGAGGTAGGCCTTGAAGTTAGATCCCTTTGTATTTTTGGTGATATTTCAAGCATTCCTGCTGATGCCTTTTCACACTTACCTTCTTTGGAGGTCCTTCAAATAGATGGGATGAGTTTGGAGAGGGTTCAATCTGGTGCCTTTTCAGGACTCCCCAATCTGAAGCATTTGTCTGTGCTTTTTAGTGATGCAATTTGTAGGACCGTCACCATAGAATCCCTCGCATTTGCTGGTTTGTCCAATTTAGAGGATTTGACACTGATAGGTCTTAAGTTAGTCAATGTATCCAGCAGTATATTTGATCCGATGGTTAGCTTAACCAGACTAAAGATTAGCAGAACTTGTACACAGGACCTTAGTGATATTTTCTGTTATCTTCCGGATGGAATGTCTCATCTGAAGGACCTGAGTGTGACAGAAAGTGGGATTTCAACAATTCAGACCAAAGGATGTCCGGGGGGATCAAAAACGTGGCCCGTGACTGTCCTCTCTGGGATTCAAAACCTTTATCTAGTAGGGAACAGTATCAAAATCATTCAAGCAAACTCCCTTGTTGCATTCCAGAACCTCTCCAGCCTTTTTTTGGAGTTCAAAGGAGAGTCCCTGGATAGTATTTGGCAGTCTGGGATTGGAAAAGTCAACGATTTGAGTTTGATGGGAACAGTAATAAAAGATTTTTCAACAAACTTTAAAGATTTGTGTCATCTGGTCACCAATTTTCAACTTCAATCCCTCAGCCTTGTTTTTACTTCAACAGACAGATTGACTGCTGGGGACTTAAAAGAGTGTGGGACAACTTTGACAAAGTTATATATGAGCAATTCAAAAATAGACCATCTGGACTTCAGTTTTTGGACAGGTAACACAGGTTTTCAAGCATTGCAAATGTCCTATATGAACCTGACAGATATTCCATTCTGTGTTGCTGTGAATATGACTGTCTGGTCCTTAACCTTGCTGGACCTCACCAGAAACTCTATTTTAAGCATTAGCAGTGACCAGTTTGCTTGCATGCCTTATCTCGAGCAGCTCTTTCTCAGCCATAATACCATACAAACCCTACAACAGGATGCTTTTCGTGGTGTGCATCGCCTCAAAATTCTTAAAATCGACTGGAATAAGATCTCACGGCTCTTGGCAACAGATTTCAGATCTCTTAAGGCTTTAGAAGTCCTGCATATCAATAATAACATTATTGAAACTATTGAGGATGGAACATTTCAGGATCAACAGGAACTTCGTGAGCTGACACTGGGTAGGCTTGAGTACATTTATGAGTTGCATCTAAATAGGATTTTTCATGGATTTCCACTGAAAATACAGCGACTAAGTATTGATGCACATTATGGAACTACTTTTTACCTAAGACATACATCACAACCTGAGGGAACATTTGTTTTGGAGTTAAATGGAGACAGGCTGGATTTCGCGGACTGTAATGCTACTGTTTTTACAGCAGTTCGAGAGCTGAGTGTAATTTGCACCCATTTCATATGCAAAAAAGTCTTCATGGCACCTTATTTCCCAAACCTGGAATCTTTTGAGATCTCTGGAGGAGCTGAACGAGCGCCTCTCAGTGACACTAAAATAAGTACTCTGCACCATCTCAAGCGCCTCAAGCTCATCAACCTGAGCTTTTCTAACTATACAGATGCTGGAAGCATCTTCTGGAACCTAACAAGCCTCCAGACTCTAGTGCTGGTAAACTGCCACCTGAGCTTCCTGACCCAGAGTATGTTTAAAGACCTGACGTCTCTGCAGCTGCTGCGTCTCTACAGCAACAGTCCTCTGATCTTGACTGATGGTGTGTTCGAAGCTCTTCCAGCTCTAAAAGCGTTTGTTCTCGATAAAGTGGATTTCCAGTGCAGTTGTAAAAATGGCTGGATTCTTGATTGGGCGGAGAGCACGAAGAAAGTGCAGGTGATCTACTTGCAGAAGCAGATGTGCGTATGGCGCTATCAGAAACTCAACTTCTTGGCGACCATGGAGAAGCTGTGTCAGACTGACCAACAGTACATTTGCTATGTAGCCACAGCCATAAGTGTTTGTCTTCTGCTGTCGGCAGCCGTTGGATATCGCTTTGCTCGCTTGCCTTCTGTAGTCCTCTTCTTCCGCGTGAGAGGGTGGGTGGAGAGGAGGTTTGGTAGGAAGTGGCACAGGAGGAGGAGACGAGTCGAAAGGGCTGATGGGGAGATAGAGGAGATGCGGTATGATGCCTTTGTGTCTTTCTGTAGCCGTGATGAGGCCTGGGTTCTGGGGGAGATGGCTCCTCGGCTGGAGGAACAAGGGAACCCGAGGCTGAGGCTCTGTCTGCACAACAGGGACTTTGAGGTGAGCTTGAAATGAAGTTCTGTTTGAACTTCTGAAAGTGAAGTTAACTGCTTTTTTCAACTTGGTCTCATAAAAATATGTACTTCTGTACACTTTTTGTGCAACCCTGTTTTTTACGTACCCTACTGCACGTTTCGCCACAGTTTCAAAGACAAATGTTCACTCAGTGGTGCTAAAAAACAGGTTCATTATTTGTTTTTATTACCTTGATAAAGGTATGTATTGCTGCGGTTCATAATTGAAATATCTGTGGACGGTTGTTAAAAAGTTAATGCTCTATCATGTTGAAAAATTGCCTTTCACCAAATCCAACCCTAATCGTAACCAAAAAAAGATTGTTAAAAAAAACTCATTTGTTGATGCAACTGTACTTTTCAACTATATTTTACACAGATTTGAATCGTTTTGTTGAACCATAGTTTCACAGGATTTGAAAAAGAGCTCCTTGCCGTCATAACTTGATCAAGTAACTGTGTGAAAATTATGCTTTATTAATCAAAACTCTGTAAATTTGTGTGAAACGGAATGAAAGGTTTCAGAGTTTTACTGCCTCTATATTGTTAATTTCTTTTAGATATGTACTTGTTGGTACGTATTTCGTGTCTTGCTAAAAAACTCACCATGCCATGAGACCAGGTATGTTATCCATTAAGATGTAGTCTCACTGTAAAATAATTTTTGTGAACCATCTTTTAGGTTGGTAAAGATATTATGGACAACATCACTGAGAGCATCTACAGCAGTCAGTGTACTGTTTGTTTGATCAGTCGGCGGTATCTGCGCAGTGACTGGTGCAGTCTGGAGATGCGAGTGGCCACACACCGGCAGCTGGAAGAGCAGAAACACCGTGTCATCCTCATCTTCCTCGAACACATCTCTCCTTTTGAGCTTTCTGCTTTCCATCGGTAATTATGGCAAGATGCGAGAACATACCCCCCATTTAAGAATAATGTGCATTTACTGTAAAAACTGAAACATATTCAGAGATGAGTTTAGGAAGTACTGGATGACAATGGATTAAGCAATATACACTACTTTTTAAAATGTTTTAAGGTTCATAAGATTAATTGCATCTAAATTCAGCTTTGCCATGATGGGGATTTCACTGCTTTTTAAAGGGTTAGTTAACCCAAAATGAAAATTCTGTCATTAATCCTCATGTTGTTTGAAACCTGTAAGACTTTTGTTCATCTTTGAAACACAAGTTGACGAACTCAGAGAGCTGTCTGTCCCTCCATAAACAGCAGTACAACTGAAAAGATCCAGGTCCAGAAATGTAATACACTGCTAAATCCATCCATGTGATATCAGAGAATCAACTTCAGTTTTTGTGTTGCTACAAGAATACTTGAAATATATAATTTAATTGTTAGATGAACAAAGGACTTACAGGTTTGGGGCGATGTGATGGTAAGTAATTAATGACAAAATAATAATTTTGGTGTAAACTACTTAAAATACTACTTCCTACTTTAATTGGATACTGTTAATTCTTACTGTATTTCCGATCAAGTAAATGCAGATTTAGACTATTTAAAAACTACACTATAAATTTACTAAATCAAATATTGTATTTATTTCTCATTTTATAAGTCACTTTTATCATTCCTTTCCATAGTTTGGCCAGACTGGTGAGATCACGCACATATCTGGACTGGCCAGAGGATGAAGGTGACAGAGTACATTTCTGGGATCGTCTGAGGAGGAACATTGCAGAAGACAACATGGTGAGTACAAAGAAGGAGCAGGAAACTGGCAGAAGTCTAAATGACACTGAGGTTTGGAAAAATACAAAATTACTTCAATATCTAAAAAATCGAGACTAAAAATCGAGAAAAGAATCATCTTACAGATGCTGAACTATTTTTGATAAATAATATCTGAATTGTTTTACAGCACGCTTCTTAAAACCACACCTTGTGCGTTCCTGCTCAAACACGAGGACAGCTGTCAATGTGCAATGACAAAACAAATCTTATTACTCCATTTCATTTTTTGAACACTTGTTACAATGAGAAATGTGATGCATATCAGTGTAATTCATGAGAACAGAGTAACTTGTTGACTATGTATGCTTTTTCAAATTTGTCTTTGTATAATTTGTACTCATTATTAAACTTAAATATTAAATTCAAAAAATTAATAATTTAATGTCTAACAATGTCTGAACATAAATGTACATTGTGCTACACAGAGTGCATATGTTAAATTTATTTTAATACATAAAGGCCTGGTTTCACAAACGGGGCTTAACTTAAGCCAGGAATAGGCATTAGTTTAATTAAAAGATATTTAAGCAACTTTTACAAAAATGCCTTATAAGAAAATATTACAGGTGTGCATCTTAACACAGAACAATGACACTGACATGTTTTAAGATATGTCGGAGCAAGATATTTTGATCTGAGACAGCTCAAACATGCAATTTAGTCTGGGACTAGCTTAAGCCTTGTCTGTGAAACTGGGGGAAAGTGTTTTTCTTTTCTTTTTTTTAAAATAATTTTTAAAATAAACAGAACTTATACCTATTTGTGAATTTTCCTCCTGTTACCTTGTTTTAATGTGCTCTGTTTTATTGTATTATTTTATTAAGAACATATACAAACCGGTGTTTGTACAAGCTACTGTATTCATAGCCTGCAAGGACTTTGGTTTTGGATGTAAATCTGGCAATACTTTAATTCAACTACTAGAGGGCGCTGTTACACAAAGAGGCTTGTTCTCTCTCTCTCTCTCTCTCTCTCTCTCTCTCTCTCTCTCTCTCTCTCTCTCTCTTTCCCTCTGTCATTCATGGTCAAATAAACTATAACCTGATTAAGCACTATGACCCGGTATGTTTACACAGGGCAGTTTATAGTTTAAGTGTGTACTTCAGTAACATCACTGAGGAAATTCACAAAACCACGATATAAACAACATCAGCAGCTGTCTTTAATTTGCACTTTCTCATAAATGCCATTTGACTGATCACTCTTTGCAGCTCATAACACAAACAAGATCATTCCAAGCTGTTTGGAGCCCTTACAAACTGTGCACTTGAAAAACTACCAAAAATAAAACAATAATAATATATATATATATATATATATATATATAATTTTTTTTATTTTTTTTTTGTCAGTCAATGAATTAATCACTGTCATGATGTCATTTATAAAGTTAATTTGCAATACAGTTATAAATCCATAAATCTTTCAAAAAGAGCTTCTCACACCTGCGCTTACACAATACGTTTTCTGTCATGGAAACGTCAGAAGTTCCACCTGTGAAGTTGAGCAACCTTCTTCATTCTTTACAACTTTGAAAACTGGGAGAAAATATTAAGTAAACAATTGCCTAATAAAAGATTCAAGTGTGCTATTAAAATACATTTCAGGTTATGTTGGATAATAATTATTATTATTCTAACTAATATTACTATTCATTTACAATTACAATGTGATACAGGAACTAGAGGTATTAGGAATTGGGCTCTGACTGTAGGTGTGTCCTCTTTCACAATATGTGCTAATCATCGTTCTGTTTGCTTGAAACAATGTGCTAGATTTTACATCTAGAAAAATATTCTATGCCTGTCAAAACTTATCTTGGTCCCAGAACACTACTCATGGTGGCTACTCACATTTTTTAAATACTTGAAATGGTAGTTAGCTCAACAGAATATTAAAATGTAATAGAAAAATGACAAATTAAATATTAAAAATGCAAAAGAAAAAAAATATGAATGTTTCTTTTATAGTTTTGACTTTCCAAACTGTTGAACTTTTGCTTTGTGATGAAAGTGTTAATGACAGTCACAGCCATAAATTCTGTAGCATTGTCTAGCAGGAATTATGATGGCAAACAATGCTACTCAAATTCAAACAAAACCTACATTCATGTTGCACAGTAGCAACCAAACACAGAGACTGTGTGCTTCGCGATCAGGGTGGAGGAGAATCACTGGACTGTGAGGGTTTTGTCTTGGTAATTGGAAAGCACATGTTCCTGATAATTGTGTTCTGGTATGCTGTGCTCCCCGCAGCAGACAGCTTTCTCTCTCACATAGCTGCATTCCTTCTCTGCATTCCGCCCTCACGGATGCACAAACATAGCTTCAAGCTGCAGAAAGGAAGTTACACAGAAAATAAAACTAAACGTATAACATATATATTGCTCAATGTAGCAAAGCACGTTGGCCAGAAACTGGGAAAAAAAAGTATGTGACTAAGCTCTCGAGGTGTGGCTGGATGATGATCTCACTATTGCTAGTCTCACTAAAGCCCTTGTGCAACAATCAAATGCATGCTCCTACTTGTGACAGGCACACACTCACTCACAGGTCACTCAGACACGGGCCATGCAGTTGACACAGAACTCACTGCGATAAATCAGAAAGCAGAAAATGGCTGTGGAAGGTTGGAAGAAAAACGGTTTAAGTGGTGTTATTCACTTCCTAAACCTCTTCTCACCTCTCACCTGATTTTCCAGCGTGGTTATGACAGTATGCTTTCAGGAGAGTTATGTCCGCACAACACCTCTCTTTGAGTAATATATCCTGTTTTCCCCACCCATAAAGTTCTGGGTATACGCCCAGTGATTTGATGGGGAAAAAAAGCTACTTGGGAAGATTGGAATTCGCAGAAGAGGCATTTTTATAGGCATTGTACTGGCTTAAGTTAGAGGAGGCAAGCATCAGCAGAAGAAACCTTTGCTTACAAAACTAGGTAAGCATTCCAATTTGATCCTAAGAGGTTTGTAGGACAACCATATTGTTTATTTCTATGAAATAAGATGACAAAAAATGATCAGGTTTCTGCCTTTAAGGATATTAATCATTTAGCTGGTTTTCTTTCGTAAACCTGGTTGAAAAAGGCGTTTTCTGTTTGTCTCCGTTTGCTATTTTGAGAACGTTTAGGGCAGTTTTCAGCTGGTCGAACTGGTCTGTTAGCTGGTTTTAATGTGCTTGGGCTGCAGAACACAGAACTTTGGCATCAAGTTTACTGGGGTCCATAACTAAGCTTTCGTGACCGATGCAAATGTGTCACTTTCCGTTTAATCCCACTCGGCGTGAATATTTCAGTCCTTACGCCCGAGCGTAGGCTCACTTGTCCGCTGACTACAAGTAGCCGATCCAATTCCCTATAGATGTAACGCAAGCCCTTCTCACTTTACACTGAGGAAGAAATCAGAAACCTGGTATTTATTAATTTAGAGCGTTTTCTCAGAGCGCACGCGTGAGGTGAATAGATTCGCCGCTTATTATGCGTCGTATGCTGTGATAAGCCCTGAAGTGGACTTCACGGGAGCTTGGGGGAAATGCACTCGATTCTTAACCGGACGCAGCACGACCTCAATGTGTCAACGGCGACACGGTCACCAGAAGGGCGTTAATTATGAATACAGAGATAAGACAGCAACGGTAGAAGCTGCCTGATTACCAGAGAGCTCGAGACAACTTGTTCACCGTTGCCTTCAAGTGCTGACAGCCTGGTACAAGCTGAGGAAATAATTCACACCTTATGGAGAGACAAAGAACAAGCGTCTTATTCCACGTTTACATACATACATACAATAAAAAATACTGAAAACTGCTCTTAAGGGCACAGTCCACTCCCAAAATTGAATTGCGTCATCATTTGCTCACCCTCAAATGTGTCACTCTGTCGTCATTCGCTCCATTTTATTCTATTAAATGCAATTTACAGTTATATATTTATAGATTTTTTTTTTTTTAATAATATAATACATTTTTTTTAGGAATCAGATCAGTCATGTTAGGACAGTGAGAGCTGTAAGGAATAATGTTGTGGGAACAGGAACATCTTAAAGAAATAAGAGCCGTGAAGCACCTGTCAGCACAAGTGGAATAGTGTGTGAGCTGAACATGAAAAATGTGAACAAAGCCTTATTCTTTTAGTCCCTATCTCAACTTCATTCTTCACATTTTCATCTAGTGATGGTAGCAAGTTTGACATTTTTCAGTAACATCAGGAAACAAGGGCATACTACAAGTAGCCTGGAGGGACATCTAGAGGAGCAAGAATGGAATGCAGTTCATTAAAGATACTGTGAGGATACTATTGCATTTTATTGTCCAGTGATCAGAGGAATCATCCAGTTGACCTTGTTTAGGAGACATCTCTAAAACATTTTCACAGTGCCACCACAGAGCAGTTTGTTATTTGGGAAGCTACTTTCCAAGCTACACGCTTAATAATTTAAAATAACAACTACTGAATACTACAGTCCAGCTACTGTTTTGAGCTGAAACAGTTTAGGGAGAAATGTATTTAAATTGTTTTTTTTTAAACAGGCTGACCTGTTACCTCTTTGCATTACATTTTCCAAACAGTAGACTGCAGTATATCTTCTTCAATATATTGAAGTAGGCTATCCTTCAATAATTAAGTAACTTCACTATATGACACAAATACAACAGGGGGTTATGAATGAATGAACACTTCCATTAACAGTATTAAACTGTACATTTTAGAATACAATAACAACACCCTAATTTATTTATTATTTTTATTAATTATTTTATCATTTCTAAAAATCTATTCATTTACATGAATCATCTGAACAAACTGATTCAATTGAATGAATAAGATTTTCTAACAACACAAATGATGACAATGAAACAGATTTAAAAATATATAAAAATGTAAGTTGTTGCATAAAGACAGAAACGTTGTCAAAACCATCCCCATTCACACAGATCCACTAAAATGACTAAAAATGCTGTTATTCATGTAGTTGGCGCAGTCATTTTGTTAATAACATCTAATACGATAAAACTTGCACTTTGAAACATGATTTCAAGTTTTTATTTTCAGGCCCCCAAAATCCCACTGTACTGTAAATAAATGTACAAACTGCATAAAAAAAGTGTTCCGTTTTATTTGAAAATGTTCTCATGTACTAGAGAGGATGGTTAAGGACAAATCAATTTACAGTAATGATTCAGATGTTCCAACAATATGAGATAGGACTATTTAGGATGAACTGATTCACTAATATGGATCGAAATTTTCAGCACTAAAAATAACAGAGGGGAGCATTTAGGACAAATTGGTTCACAATAATAATTTAGACTTTCCAATGATATTTAGTTAAGAGGGCGTTTATTTATTCCTTCAACTCAGCATTTAGTCGTGTCACACTGCTACTTTTTAACTAAACTAATTATTTAAAAAGCCTATTAGGCCTATAAATAGATCTTAATGCTGCTAACAAATGTAACAAAGTAAGCTAGTATCGCCGCTATCTGCTCTCCAGCACTTGAAGCTATTGTGTTTAGTATTTTGTTGCATTACCTTGCAATGCTTTTCTGTGTGTTTTAGCGCTCGCTTTTCATTTGGCAGCTGCCATGTATTGTAAAGGTTCATGGGTTTGTTGACTTCTGTATTTCACAGCGTCTCATTACATGACAGTTTGTTTGGGGCGTTGGGAGTAATCACTAGAAGCACCTATCAATCAGCCTGTCTGATGCTTCTGCCTTAGTCTGACCGTCTGAGCTTGAGTATCACCTAATGAGTGCATCTCATTTAGAACAATGACAACATTTTTAAGTCAAAGACATTTCTCTTTGCGGCAAACACAAGCCTTTCACAGCTAAACACATGACTTCATACAAATAAAATCTGTCTCTTCACAGCCACAGTTACAGTATGGCAAAACCACACAGGTTGCTTATAAGAGAGAGGATTAATAACCATTATCAGTAAACTCCAGCAAGTCTTCCTCCAGTAATTTTCACCCAAGCCTTGCTCAGGCTTCTCTCTCTCTCTCTCTTTCTCTAATTAGGTTAATAGAGGGCCATCAGTAATTGGGAGGACGGCAGAGCAGCGGTGTAGTGTACTAATGTTAGTGGTGTAGTGTAAGTATTCAGGTGTGACGTTTGTCAGATGGAAGATTTACCTGAAAGGGGTGACCTATAGAATTACCCATAGGTCACACGCACGTTAAAATCACATTATGATCTCAAGGAAAATGAAGGCTTTGTTCAGACAGGCAACAAAATCTGATTACAAGATACTCTAGGGATGCACAATATATGGGAAACATCCAATATTACAGTTTTTTTTAGATGTATGAAATAGTGCATTGTCATTTTTTTTATTAAAACAATCTTTCACGTCACATAGGCTAATGCTCAATTTAAACACTAATAATTTAATTGTTGAATATAATCTTTTGCAGGTCTCAGAATTATATATATAATTATATATATTTATTTTCTTTATTTTCTTTTTTTCCCATTATTATAACTTTTGTATTATGCAAACTAGTACAGAATTTCTAAATCAATTATTATTGAATATCATAACTTCTTTTTTTTTTGGATACAACAACTAAATTTAAAGTGCTATTTTCATATAGCAGAAAATACTATTTCAGTTGTACTACTTCAAATTTGAACATTTAATTAAATATTTTAAATGATTTGTGAAATTTACCTGCACAATATGACTGAAAAAAGAAGCAAATCTTGCACCTTTTTGCATTGCATATGTGTTATTGCGGCCTTCATTTGTGTTGTACTGTACCTTGTGCTTGTATATAGGCCTGGATAAGCCTGCTAAATGTCACTGGAAGGAAACCCAAATTAGATCATTAATTATTTGTTAGTGTCAAATATGAGATAGGATCTACAGTACAAGAATATGAAATGCAGTAGTTTACACTTTATTGCTTTACTTTGTGTGTCGGTAGAGAAGGTATAAAGAGGTGTTCATCCAAGAGGAAAGGCCTGTGTGAGTGGCCATCCTTCAATGAGTGTGCATGGGCTTTTGTGTTTATATGTTTTTGGATGAGAGAGAGTGTGTAACAGACATGTTGCAGGCAACCCCAGAGGTAATGTGAGCCTGTGGCCTGAGTGGATCGAATGTCCGTTAAAGATCACAGGTTCCATTGTCTTCTGGTATACGCTCTACAGCTTCACACACTCCTCCTCTGCTCCTCTCTCCCTCCTCCCTTCTTCAGGCTCTTTAATTATTCTAGCATCATCCCTCTCCTCAGGTCACTCATTTTCCAGTGCCTGCCCTTCCTTTAGTCCTCCCACAGCTAAAATGTCACTTACTAACTTTAAGACTCCATCCTAAAAATAGATAATGCAGTGTTTTCTGATGTGCTTATCTCCAGTATCACCATAACCCCTTCATCTATACCAAAAAATTAATTCCTATAATGTACACTGTAATGTATACTATACAGTGAAACAAAAAACATCCTTTTTACTAATGTTAATGAGAAGACCATCAGAAGACTTTAAGGCAGTCACCCATAATTATCTTAAATTATTATATTATATTATTAAAGTATTATAGGTCATGTGTTTACCTGTCTCTGCCCTCAGACACTGGAATAGGCCTCATTTCTTTAACCCTGGAAAATGGATTATAACACATTGTTATAATATATATATATATATATGTCAAGGCAAAGCTACATCAAATTATGTTCAAAGTTGTAAATAAAATATAAGAGCCTAAAGAATGTTGGGTTAAATGCAACCCAGTTGCAGTAAAAAATTACGGAGAAACCCAGCAATTGGAATGTTTTGACCCTGAAGGTTGGGTTAAACATTTAACCCAACTGCTGGGACAAAAAATCCCAGTACCTTGGTTTGTCCATATTTCACCCAGCATTTTTAGTGTACTAAATGTACTTTTAGTGCTCTATTGTCTACGTGTTTAATTATTTGCCTTTCTTTGTAATTATTTGGGAAATTTTCTTTACACCAATGTTTTGAAGTACACATAATCTGACAGGATGCAAACTGAATATTCGTTTATAATGGATGTTCTTCTCTTCCTTATACAGATATGGAGGGTGCCATTAAAACAGTTGTCATGCAGTTCCTGTCTTCAGCACGGGGAAAAGAAAGCCTGGGTGGAAAGAGCTTCCAAAAGTTAGTCCAGGGTCAGTTGGGAAACATCCTGAGCGTAAGTTAACAAATCTCTGATTTTGCTACATTTAGCGTGTCCATGGTCTACAAGATTTTAGGTTTCATGTGGGCTTATACATGTATAAGTGTATAACATGTGTTTGTTAAATAATTATTTATTCACCCTTTTTCCTTCATTGCTTTATTCTAGGTGGTCCTGTCATGTGACATGTGAATTAAATTAAAAGTACACATTTTTCATAATCTCTCAATTAATGGGAGGTCATAAGTGCTGCAATAATTATAAAATAATTAGTTAAATTAATTAAAAGTAGTTTGCGCTACAGAACGAGAAATGTCAAGACTGCACTTCATTGGCTGTCTTGTGTTTTCTGGACTAAGATTGATTGGGCAAATCTGAATAGTTGAGGATTTCACACTACATTGCTCTGTCTCTCTCAGGACACTGACAGTTCTTCAGCAGTGAAGGACATGATGAAAGGCCTGGATGACAATCAGGATGGGAAAGTGAGTTTCCAGGAGTACCTGACGCTGGTGGGCTACCTGGCCAACTCAGTGAGTGAGCAGAAAGCACAGAGCAGCGCAGCCGGTGGACCATAAGCAGCCCAGAAAGCATTGATGACACTGATGCAGATCATTTGGAATGCTGGAGTGATGCTCCAGTAACGAGAGACTGGGGCTAGTTGTAACAATTTTTTACTCATTAAAAACTTTTCAAGGCATTTTTATTTTAAATGTCAAAACACACTATATTAATAAATTGTGTAAAATTATCCTAGATTTACATCGATAACAAATCACAACTCTCAGCCCTTGTGTCTTCCTGTTGTAACAACTAGCCCCGTGTCTCCAATGCAATATCAAATCTGGAGTGATCTCAAAACACTTTTAAAGTCTCTGATATTACAATGAAATTATCCATCTGTTTACATGTACTCGCATTTATGAATTTATTAAACATTACAATGTCTGACCTGTGGCCATGTACAAGTGCTAAATCAAGTCATTTTTGTTGCATAAGTGTTTAGCTTTTTTATTTTTGCTTTCCATGTAAACAGGTTTTCATTTCTAAGCTTCTGCATTTTGATAACTTGATTGTTTTACTGGGAACAAAATAAGCATGATTAGTGCTTAAAACAAGGCGTAACTGAAGGCAAGCCATCAAATATACTAAAAACAGAGTCAATGTCAATGTTGTACACATCAGATTTGAAAAAAAGTGAAAATTTACACAACTGGAAAAATGTTTTTGTATGACCTTTTAATTAAAATATGGAAATAATGACACAATTGTAATTTTAGTCATCCTTTAACTTTTAGACATGTAATACAAGCTAATATCATGGTGTTTTGGGTACAGTCTGTGTCCTAACATGAATACATGTTTTTTTTTTATATGTACACATTTTGTGTGTTTGTCAGAGTCCTTTGAATTTGGCCATTCGCGTGTGTGTGTTTGTGTGTGTGCTTGTTTGTGTGTTTTCAGTCCCAAGCCTTGGCTGGCATATGTGTGTGGACACCGTTTACTTAATGATGAATTAACACCTGTGCAGCAGTATCAGGTGTGACAGGACCACTTGTAGTCAGATGCTCACTCAACACACACACCTGAGAGATTGTCAGCACCTCTAAAGACCCTTGGGTTGTTAGTAAACTACATTTGTACCATGTAACCTTGTTTGGCCTGTAACATAATCAGTCCTCAGACACCTGACCCTATTTCATCTTATGGCTTATGTGCCATTATGCTAATAATTGCAGAAAAGTGCATTAAGAAAACATTTACAATTATGTAGACTTACATATATATATAAATGTGTTAGAAAGATAGAAAGATAAAATTAAAACCATTAAGAAGCTTGACCAACCGTTAATTATGTTATATAACCTACACACTATGGTAATAAATGTAAAATATCCTAGATTTACATAGATGACAAAACACAACTCTCAGCCCTTGTGTCTTCCTGTTGTAACAACTAGCCCCGTGTCTCCAATGCAATATATCTGCAGTGATCTCAAAACACTTATATAATTATATCATATAACCTTTAATTACATAACATAAATAATATAAACATTAAAATATAAAAAGATGTTTCTTAATATGTATAAAGCACATTTTAAAGCATAATTGCTGGTGATGTAGTATTTTTTTTTGGCTCGGTTGGTTTTCATAGTGATGTTTCTGTCTAAGTCATCAATTACAGAAGATAAATAATTTGTTTCGGGGTGCTGAACTATCACGTCTCTAAAAGTTTAATGTGACAAGCACTGGTACATATAACTAACCTTTAGGATCAAACATATCTATTTACCCAAAAGCTCTTCTTTCAGGTAAGTCCAGGTCTTTAGAGCATGTTTATATACATGAATGTCACGTTGTATCATTAGATAAGCTTAAAAATAAGATCTGTAACATTTAATGACACTATTATGCCTATTACATGTGCATTTTAAAGAAAATTGCCTCAAACTGATGCATTCAAATTCATATGTTGATACATGATACGTAGATATTCATGATTCACAAACTGAGTTAACTGAGTGTCAATCAATAAAACAAAACATTGATTATGTGGCTTGTTTTCATTTGCTCAAGTTACCGTCTAACGCAGACAACTTTCTCTCTTTCATTTATAACACTGTTTTCGTATTTTTTCTTACATTGTGAATTTGTAAACAGAGAGGACAAGAGGTGGGAAATAGGTAGGCAGAGACAAATGAAGGATGGATGGAGGAGGGGAGGAGGAGTGTAAGGTATGATGGGAGGAGGACCAAGTAGGTATATAAGATGCAGCCCATCACCTCCCGTCTTCACCAGCATTCATCTCTCCTCAAGGAACAGAAGAGCAACAACCTTCTAACAGCAAGGTAAGGGGAAGAAAAAGATGGATGGAAGAACAGACTGTAATTGAGAATTTTAGAGTTGGCTTTTGTGCTGCCTAATGTTTCTAATGAGCTTCTGGGCATGACATGCTTGGTCAGATCACGCGCTCCAGAAAAGTTTGATTTAACAAGCTGCTATTGGAGTGGCTCACGTTATGTTTGGTTAGTGGTTCATCTCTGTTTAGTATCTGAGGAGGCTTTTCTTCTCCACCGAAGTTAATTTTGCCAACACAATCCAAACTGTTTATCAGATCATCCATCAGGACAGGGCTAAACTCAAACAGAAGGCAGGGCTTGGTTAAATATGTGTGTGTGTGTAGTGAGTTGTGGGCACTGAGATTGGCTCGGATTACACTTGGCCAAGTAATTTCCTCGCCAGGTTCAGAGTGTTTTCTCCAGTTTAGGATTTCACCCTGATCAGGCAAGTCACATTTCCCTTCAGTAGTTAAGTTAAGCCCGCTGTAGGATGATCTGGAGAGGGAAGAAGGGGGTCAAAGCATGTTGTGCCGAGAATATATTACTGCTTCTTTTGCAATGCTTTTACTATTGTGGTCTGAAAAAAATAAGTCTGCCTTGTGCTTTTAAATATTTAAAAATGAGCCAGAAATACTCTCCCTAAAGAAAACCTTTTGTGCATCCATGAGTGCATTTATAAGTCTAAATACAGCCATTCGCTACAGTGACCAATAAATCTTTCTTTCCAGAATGTCTAATGTTCTAAACTCAGAGAATGCCTCCACTCTGGAGAGCGCCATGCAGCTGATGATCCAGACGTTCCACAAGTACTCTGGAAATGAGGGCGATAAATATACTCTCAGCAGGCAGGAACTCAAAGAGATGCTAACACAGGAGTTGGGCAACTACCTTGGGGTAAGGAGAAAACCTTGTTTTGATTTCTTGGTGAAAGTCAGATGTTATTGAATAACTTTATATGTGTCTCTCTTGCTCCACAGAATGCACAGGATAAGGATGCGGTAGATAAAGTTATGGGAGACCTGGATTCAAACAATGACGGTGAGGTGGACTTCACAGAGTTTGTCATCCTCGTTGGTGCCCTCACTGTCGCCTGCAACGACTTCTTCCTCGAGTATCATGAAAAGGATGGAAAGAAGCCTGAAAAGAAAGAGTAGAGCTGCATTTCTCTGAACAAAAGCCAACACATGACCAGTGAATGATGATGAGGGGGAATTGAGGGGAGAAGGGGAATATGTGTGTGTCTGAGTGTATGAATTTTCCTTACTGATACTTAAAAGGTTTCACATCATCTACACATCCTGCATCCATGCAATCCTGGGTACACAAACTGTTCCATGAGGCACATGTTTTCAACCCCTGAACCTGTTAGAAGCATTAGGAATGAGATTGTGACATGGTCTTTGTTGAATATGTGAATATGTGTTTCTTCCTTTCTTCTGTTTTTTTAAAGATTGGAGTTGTTCATTTGAAAATAATCTCCCCATATAACAATAAACCGCAGATTTAAAAATAAATTAATTCAGTTGGTGTGCTTTTTTCACAGCAGCTAAGGGAATTTGTTAATGAACTGTTCCGTATTTCAGCAATTATACAAGAAGGAAAAAAAATTGGGATATAATTAACAACTTTAAATAAAATATTGATGAAAATGTAATAAGAAATAACACAAGGCATTAACAGTATTTAACGTTTTTTATTTATTTTTCTTTTAGAAAGAGTGATTGTTTGAACTTATCCAATTAGACAGTAATGAGTAAATTTCCTATAAGCAACTACAAGTATGCACATTGTAGCTAACTAAGAGGTTCTCCAATTATAATATTATCTATCATAAAGATTATAAACAGATTATAAACACTACAGCATAAAAACCAATCGAATGGCCTGATGTTACAAAAATAGATATATTCTTACACCATTGCAAAACAAAAGTAAAGAAAATGTAATAACATTTTAGCTTATAACTTAGTTTATCAGCTGTGTTAAGGAATAAACTTTTTAAATGATTTCTTGCTTTAGCCCTGAAACGGGTACATTTAATTTTATTATTAAAATAAAACACTTTTTTGAAAACGTACTAAACCGTTTGGTCAGATCTTCATCAAACTTTGCAGGTCAGCTCTACACCTTGCTGGAAACTGTAGATACAGTTTTTTAAATATTTTTTTCTGGTCTGACCCATGCAAAAAGGTAAAATTTCTCAAACCATGTCCATATGGAGAATGTCACAGATTTGACAGGCTATGTGACCAGCCCATCACAATACTCCCTCGCCCCAGAATGCTAATCACCACCACCTGCCACTCATTACTACCATCTCAATGAGCACTATAAAACCACACCACACTGCAGTTGACGTCCGTGCTCGTTTGACTGAAGTGGACTCTACCCTTGACTTTTATTACATACTCTGATTGATGTACACTCACCCTGTACTTACCTCCTTGTGCTCCACCATTTCATTGTCGTATATGTGGTGTGTGGTTGTCTTGCCCAGTTTCCATGTCTCCATCGTCTTTGTGCCTCTTCTCTGCTACTATGACTCTGACAAGATAAAACCCCAATTACTGAACTGTGCATTTTCCAGCAAATTATTAAAAAAACCTCATTGCAAAGACTTACCTTTTCCCCCATCCTCCCCCGTTGTTAAATCCCGCTGCTGTAAATAAACATTCTGATATCACTTATCTCCTGTGTAGCTGTGATGATTTTCTGTTGGAGTGCCCACAAGCTCCTCCCGAGGGCACTCCATCCAGAAAGTCACATTCATCACCAGAACTCCATCACCCATCATGCCTCACTCCTGGACTAATCACACACACCTGCACATCATCACCACACCCACACACTGAATAATGTGCATAAGCCTAAACACGCTCCCCGCCCAACCCCAGCTCCGGCCAGCCAAACTGCAGCCCCGCCCGAAACTCCACGCGAACCCGTGGCGTCTAGCAGAGGCAGCAGGTCTACCAGGCCTCCGAGCTCTCCTGCGAGACAGGCCCGATCCCGCTCACCTCCTCCTGCCAGACCTCCGCAGCCATCCCCGGCTTCCTCTTCCGCTTCAGCCCGATCGCCTACCGGAAAATCATTTCACTCCGCCAAACTCTCACAAACCAGCATTCATACTCCAAGAAAGCTAATAAATCGGACCTTCTTTACATCTTCAATTCGCACCTACCAAACGCCATTCCTAGAACAACACTTCCCAGAAAGAAACAAAAAAAAACAGCCACTCACCAAATGCCAGCACCTCCTTCTTCGCTGCACCGATGCAGGATGGCAAAAGTGGATATTACATCCGCATTTAAAGTCATGCCCATTCACCCCGATTTCTGGCACCTCTACTGCATCCAACACCGAAACCAATTCTATTTCGCTGTACGCCTCACCTTCGGATGTAAAAGCAGTACCAAAATCTTTGACATGCCCTCCAAAGGGATTTGCTGGATTCTGTCAAATAATTACCAGATCCACCACCTCATTCCAAAATCAAAAATGACAAAAAACATTTAGTACCTTGAACCAGTCATGAAGATGAAAAAAAGACCCTTTGCTCCTCTTTGATGAAGATCTTACCATGTGACATGCCCAGTCTTGTCCAAGTCCTCTTATTGATCAGATTTAGGTCATATTCTGAGGGATAATAACCTCATGCCATAATGAACAGGAGGATTCCCAAAGACCACACTGTTGTCAGCTTTGCACGGTATCTGCCGTTCAGGGTGACCTCTGGTGGACAGTACACTTTTGTGCCTATAGGAAAGAGATTTTCTCAGTTTTACACATTTACATATCATGTTGACTATATAGGATGCAATTTTGTGAGATAATTAACAAAGCAGTTTATAACACATACCACTGAAGACTTCGTAGCCACATCTCTTCACACCCAAAGTCAATCAATTTTACCTCATGATGTCTTGGTTTACCAGGTTTTCCATTTTAATGTCCCTATGAAAGACACCACGCTTACTACAACCATTAGCGGCCTGAATGACCTTATGATCTTTTGTGCTGTGCCCTCATTGAGAATTTCTCCATGGAGCTTTACAAAACTTTTTAAATCCATGCAGGGCATGGGCCGCTCCATGACCATGGTAAAGTGGTCTTCTTGTCCTCCCAGTCCAGAATTTGTATTATTTCTGGAGCTCTGGAGCTTTTATTAGCCATGAGATTTAGGGCTAATTTCCATCAGGATGACTTTGGGATGGCTTTGGGATGACCAGGCTATAGCAAAGGAAATATGCTTAAATGGAGATGGTTTCCCAAACAATGACTTGGTTCACAAATCAGAACACTTTGCCTACTAAATACTCATTTGTAGTCTGTGATTAATATTAATAAAATATGTTAGTAATTGAAAACAGTGACTGAGAAGCAGTAATACAGAGAAGTACAGCATACCACTCTGATATATGGCATGTTTGCTGACTTAACAGAAAATTTCACTGCCACCTGATCAACAAAACAAAAAAAATCATAAAAAGCATGTGCACAGAGGACATATCAGTCCGCAGAACCTGATTTTCCTGAGTTTGACGTGCTCCTAGGACAACATCTTTATTAACCCAGGAACAACATTGTGATTAACCAATCAGATTTGAAAAATTAATGTATAGTTTTGGGAAAATTTAGGCTTACAATCAGTTTATGGTGCTTGTACAACAGTGTCAGTCATCTATCATTAAATGTGAAAAAAATAAACATTCACGATACGATAAACAGTGGAAACTGCTTGATAATTAGCATATTCTCTTCATATTCTGATGATTATACTGGGTTTCTAAGGATATAACTTTTATTTTAGCTTACAAATATGTTCACTTCACATTGCTCCAACAAGAATGATCACTTATTTTTTGTAATATTGTCAGTTCCATATTCGTCCATATTGGGTGTTGCACTTATTTTCTTCAACTGAAATTGTGTTTTGCCCACTACAATTATATGCCATTTAGAGTAAAACTGACTAAAATTAGTGAATATAAAACATAAAACTGACTAAATGTTGTCAAATGACAAACAAAACGCGGTGTAAACTCTGACAAAAGACAGAACGCTGACAAAAGTCTTGACCATTAGAGGGCAGTATTGAATTAAAGCTGTAGAGGGAAAAGGTCTGAGGTATTTGTCCAGAAGGGCAACTCGATTCTTCGTGTTTGCAGACAGTCGTTTACTTATTTTAGGAAAGACTGCATGATAATACTCATTTATTATTCAATAAAATTATATCTTCTTGCATTCTACATGAAGCATTCACTATTTTGTCACCAGGGATGTAGGAACATACAAAAGCAAGGTCCTGTTTTATGTAGCATAAACTGAAGGTCACATTAATATAATATGTGGACGTGCATTTCCTTTCTCTAAGCTGCTCTCATGAAAAGTTGGCTTGAAGAGCTTTCATAAAGGAGGATGCGCAGCCAACTTGAAATAAGACATGAATTTATTATGTTGTCAGGAGGTGGCAGTGCCAACGGATGTGAGACTGGTGAACAAGTCCATCTTGTTTGAGGATTTAAACAGAAATGAAACAGACATTGTATTCAGTGCAAAACATTGAATTCGACTTTCCCTAACAGAGAAATAACTAGCATTATTTGTGCAAATAGGCCAAGAATTGTCAAACACAAAGAGATGAATTTCTAATCTTTATTTGACAGGAGAAGGTGAGAAGGAGGGAGGTGAGGATAGGAGACGGGCATTTATGTGCCGTAACTGTGAATAAGACGGTGCACTCTTATTGGCCGACACACAGGTATTTGGACACAGAATCATTGTGACGTCACACTTCTGGATTATTGCAGTATTGAATAGATTGATTTGATCGTGACATGGCATAACATGTGTACAGGGAGATACATTCCTCCCTTTGTCTCTTCTCTTCATTCCTTTTTTCCTTTGATGAATTGGAGAGACTTAAGCACTTATGGTTATGAAAGCTGATTTGCTTGCTCTCATGGACAGAATGCTTAATTAATGAACAGAGGCAAGACCCTGTGTGGCAAATACTTATGTCTCGTCATTAATGTCATGTGGTGAACACAGACATTGTGAATCACCAGAGACTTCCTGCCACTTGGAGCCCAAAGAAGAAGAAGAAGTAATGCATTCATAGTTTCTTTCACCCTAATACTGCTGTATTTTTAAAAAGCTTACGGTCAAGATATGTTCATGTAATTGAGCAGCTGCGCTGTGCAGCTTTGTGGTTTGTAATTTTTTTGCAGAGCACTGCTGGTAAAGGAAATATGAGGAGAGAAGAAAGACTGAAAAGGCAAAGCAAGAGTGTGAGGTCATTTGAAGCGCTGGAAATTTTAATCCGTGGGTGAACATGTTTGCATAATCTGCTTTCTGAAAGATGGGTTTTGGAGATTTCCTGCTTAATGAACCGTATGGATGAAACTGATAGAGAAATCCACACTTAAAGTCTTAACTGCCAGCTAGTGGCCCTTGCGTTCATAAGGGTCAAATATGATATGCAAATAGGAAGAAGGAGATGGAGACTCAATTAGCAGAGGAAATAGCTAGCAGTGATATTGCCTCACTTTGCTTTTATGAATTATTACTAGGTTATATATAATATACACTACCGTTCAAAGGTTTGGGGTAAGTAAGATTTTTTTGAAAGAAATTAATAATTACATTTAGCGAGGATGCATTAAATGAATTTAGTCACAAGACTTTTACGTTGTTACAAAAAATATATCTTTCAAATAAATCCTGTTCTTTTGAGCTCTACCTTCATCACAAAATCTTGAAAACATGCATTACGGTTTCCACAAAAAAACCCAAATAAATAAAAAAAATATATATATATATAAATATATATATATATATATGTGTGTGTGTGTGTGTGTGTGTGTTTGTGTTTAATAATCTGCATATTAGAGAGATT
>JAUMHI010000058.1:9171116-9213765 GCA_032359435.1 Enteromius unitaeniatus | reverse complement strand
TGCTGATAAAAAGTACAAAAGTACAAAAACCTACCACAACATTAATAACCACAGGTGAGACCATCATCTCAATATATGTGTCTGGTCAAAAAAAACTTATTCAAATTAAGTGTGATTTAATATGTTCTTTTCTTTAGTGTTCACATATGTTTCAGCCTCTACTGAAAACAAAACAGATGAGAGTGGATCCCTAACCCTAACTAATTCATCAGTGGTAGTGATGACCACTGTGTCTCTGTGTCTCCTTACATTACTGTCCATCTGTGTCATTTTGTATTTTAAAAAACGAAAACACAAAACCAACAGCCATAGTAAGTCCACTCTTGTCTCTCTAAAACATATAGCACTATACAGCAGTTTACAATGTCAGAGCAATGGCTTAATAAAAACGAGAAAGGAAGTGGTATGTGTATATTATACTTCCTGTAACAGTTTCTCTCGCAGCTGTTTTCCTTTAAATGGTCAATTTAAGAGTATGTTCCTTGTGCAATAGTTAGATTTGCTATTAGTGTGTCAGAAAGTGAAAGTTAAATGTTAATGTAATAAGGATTTATTTCAGGAAGAATCCAGTTCACAACATAACATGCATGCATGATTGGAAAGTATCTTTTCGTCTCTTATAGCACAGCTAAACAACCGCTTATCTGTATATTACTCCCAAATTGCAGATGGTAAGTGCCATTATATTTTAAAATGCTTAAATGTATAAATAAAAATGACAATTGATGTAATTGTTCATTGTTTATTTTTTGTTTTGGACAGAGTTTGATGTTCCATGTTATTCTTTAATTGAACAAAGCACAGCAACAATGACCACCTGTAAGTTTGTGCAAAATATTATTTGCATGCTACACTAAAAATGCAACCTATTTGAATGGATGAAATTAAACTCTAGTTTAGTTTAATTTAATGAATTTTCCATAGAATTTGCAAATGCAAATAAGATTCAAACAATACATAAACATTTTTTTTAAATAATGACAGGTGATGTCAAAATGAATTTTTGAATTTTGTCTCCCAACAGTTGGTGGTGAACAACCAGAAGCTTCTGCATTACAAACAGAAAACATGTATGAAACTTATACACAGTGAAATGAATATTGCCATTTTTTTAAGTTTTGTGATGTCAAAGTCTTTGGGAAATTACTAATTTAATAATTGCATGGCATCTCTCAGAAATGATAATAAAGGTGGTCTTTTATACACAAACAGTGTAGTGACACTCGCTGAAGCTCCTTGTAATGCTATGTTATTTTTGTTATTGAATCCTGTAATGTGAAACTAACATGTTGTCATGCAGCTTTACAATCTTCAGTTTTTTCAAACTCTATAAAGACAGCCAACACAACTATAAGCCTTTTTTATCATAGCTGACAGGCTGTGACTGATTTGTTTTGTGAGGTCACAGTCACAGCATGACACAGGCCGATGATCTGATAACTGATCTGATGCAAGACTTAAAATGTTAATGATATAAATAGACATTATAAATCCCAGTGTCATTATAGCAGCGTGTTTATCAAGGCCTCTATGAAAATATGTAGTTTGGACTGTAAATTCATCAGAAACCTTAATCACAATTAAGAACACAGAATTAACAATATGCAGGGTGTGGGTTCATTTCTAGTGAATAGCTTCTTGTGGCGTTTCCAATCAATCAATGTCACATGGCTTTCATTCTGTTTCTTAAGAAATATGGCCAGATTTCATCATTATACTTAAATAACCTTTTGCTTCTAGAAAAACAGATCATAGCAGTATACCTTACAGTATATCCTCCTGAGACCCAGAAAAAAAGCTTTGTGAATTAAGTAGTTTTTCATGTCATTACATTGTTTAGAGCATAAGAAAAATAAATAAATAAATAATAATTTTTAAAAAATACATATATATATATATATATATATATATATGCATAGACGTCAAAAAGGCCAAAATTTTAGGTTTCAGGATTTTATGACAAACTTTGCTTAAGGCTGATTCTTAACTATGTTATAAAATATATAACAAAATTTTTCATACACAGTTTTGTTTTATGCAATGTGAAAACTGGTTTTTCCATTAAACATTAAACAAGTGTATCTATATTGTAACAGCGTGCTGAAGAAAGATTTGTCATGATGTGAGTACAATTGGCCAGATGTTTATAATATCTATTATTTTTCGATAAAAATACTTATATTTTTTATTTTCCTATTTAATTGTTATGTCTCCCAAAATGCACAATTAACATGCTTGTAGCCCTGGTGTCCTCTACAGTGGACAATGAACATGTATAAATGATGTCCTGTTCTTAACAGGAAGTTATAATTATTGAACATTATTGAACATATTCTAAGCTGTTGCTTTATGACAAACAATTTGAACATTATTTAGAATTAAATGTTAAAATCTAATAACATTTCCATAAAGATGTTCAACTAAACAAATTTTTATCCTAGGATAAAGAGTGGTCATGCTGAAACTTGCATGGCTTGCATTTTGTATCTCTGAAAAGCCCTAAATATGCTCTGTAAAAGACATCCTGGCTTAAAACTGTGACATTATGTGAGGTCGGAGAAATTCACAAAAATATAATGTCCACTACAGAGGCAAGAACTCCATAACTGGGTCTCAGGAAACACTCAAATGCTGAACCTTTTGGTGCTTTACAAAGAGGAGTCAAACACCCTAGACACACACAGAGCATCGTATCACTGATTCGTGCCAATCTGTGGAAAATTATTGCTTAATATCAACTGTTGTAATACTGCTATTTACATATCGCTGAAACCAGAAGAGAAGGGGTTGGGTTTTTAAGACTGTAATGCCTCTGGCAAATTTTCATGAATGACTTAGTATTACTGAAATGCACAAAATGCTTTTCATCACAATCTAAATTTAAATACAATTTAAAACCATTTAAAGACCTTGTCACATTAAGACACAATATTGACACAACTGGGATTGCTATAAAAAAATATCTTACTCTTACTCTGAGGGCCATGGGCATATTTTTCAGAAATAAATATGTCTTACAAGATGTAACAGGGTTGACAGTTTTTTACAGATGAGTTTGACATTATTACAAGTTTTATTACAAGTATTTGTTACAAGTATTGAGCTTGATCGTTTTGACACTGCAAGGTGCTTATTGTAATTGAAAGCCAATAAATGCATACTTTTAACAGTTAATGTTCACTACAAAATCAATGTAACAGTGATGACATTTAAAAATCATCATCTTAAAAACAAGTGATTATGTACGTCCCTGAAAATTTACCCAAAGAATAACAAAGTGACAAAGTTCTATTGATTTCTAGAATAGTTCATGACGTTAAAAGAGTAAACTTGATAACAGGGTGTGATGCTTTGTTATGCGCACATTCATATGAGATAAATGGAATGAGGAACAGGGATAAAAAGGAAACATTTGCATTTGTAATGTTTTTGGTTAAAAATTATTAACTGATCCCATATAGTATCTCCTTTGTTGCATATGTGGGTTATGATTGTCCTTCAAAACTGCTTATCAAACTCCAGCTCTCTTCTAGTTTAATAGGCCACTAGCAGTATCTGGTCTGGACCCCAGTGATGCAAACTTGTTAAATATGTATTTCCAGTGTTGCAGTAGGCTAATTAGAGTGAGACATCAAATTATAGTACTTTGAGATGGGATTCAGTTGAACGCTGACTCACATATATTACCTCACTCGAGTCTGATTTCCTTGTTCTTTTTATATTATTAATTTAAAATAGCAAGTTCCTTCATTTATTGTTTAATTGTATACTGATTCATATATTTTTAATATATAAGTTAATATTTCTTAGTTCAGATCTATATATAGACAATATTTGTATTAGACCTACCTACTAATATTATTGGCCGATCCAACTTTATCCAACACATATCCAGCTATAATATTAAACTGTGAAAATGATGAACTTATCATGAATGTATCTAGTCACACTTATCTTGGACAGGCCTATGTTTCAGGCTATCACTGACTAACTTCAAAGATATGTTCTATCAAATTGTATTTTTTTTGTTACCTCGGGATAGTGGAATGAGATCGTGTCGTTCAAGGTGAAACACGCCACATGACGCTGTTCCTGCGGGTTGAGGCGAAACAAACGGAGAGAGATGCCGAAGCAATGAGGTCACACGACAGATTTCACTGACGCTTTGTAACGACCGATGAAACCTGCGAGAGGGAGGGGATGAGGAGTGTCTGACAGAACGGTTCAGCTCGCGGAGAGGAGATTTATTATTCAGCGTGACTGAAGACATCAGCACACAACACCGACGACAGGAATATTCACCTTCTGCTCTTATTTCACTTCATTTACTGAAACACTCCTGTCAGTTGAGTTTTTATACATTAAGCTAAAATGAATCGAATGGGGAGTATGTGCACATTTGATGAAATCAGATGGGATGACAGAACGGTATGTACCAATTATTTATTAGGCTACTAGTTTACTCTTGAAAAATGACAAATGTGATTATTTTTGCTTGAATTTGTCTGCATAGTTTTGCACAGGTCTGGGTGTATCTGAATCCAAGTTACACATACAACTCTTGTGAATAGCCTGTGTGAATGTGGATGGATTTAGCAAGTAACATTGATTCAAATGTGACTAAAATAGTTAGTTTCGATGGGAAATGTTAACACGTGGTGCCTTTTCTGGGTCGTTTTCTCATGAAACTCATAAAAGAGAACTTTGATCCTCTGTAACGCATCTCCCTGGTAAAATATTAATTATGTATTAATATACGTGTACGTGTTCCCTCACCTATTTACAAGGTCCAGTGCTTCATTCATTCATTTTATAGACAAAATGAATTTTGTAAAGACAAATGATCTCAGTTTAAATGTGACCCTTTATTAATAAACAGTATTTATAGTGGCAAGCTGCACTAACCCTCCTTTACCTCCCTGTGCCCTTCTCTGTATGCACAACAGATGCTTAATCTGGTTTAATGTCACTTACTTGATATTTGGTTTCCCTAATAACCTGTAAGAGGCATTTGCGCCAGCACAGGGGATAGTTAAGCCAAATACCAGCTGTGTCCGTGTCTGTTCAACCAGCACTGGATTTAAAAACTGTAATGGCAGGTTAGATGATTATTAACCTGAGCTTTCTATCAGGTTGCTGGGCAGCCATGTGCTCTTACTGGTTTTATGGCTTCACAGAATATATATTTCAAGCTTTCTACATGCAAAGTGGGCTAGAAGGTATAGGAAGTGAGGCAGGTCTCAAGTATTTGCTTGATTGTGGAAGGTTTCCTTCCTTTTTAACGTTGTGGTCATTCAAACTGATCCAAAAGCCTGGCTTGATAATGCACCACACTGTAGCCTATGTCTTTCAGCAGCTACTGCTTTTGCATGTTTTTCATTTGCAAATATGAAAACAGGAAGCTCTTTAATGGACTTGTCATGCATCACAAGGTCAAAGACCATTTGAGATGCATTCTTTAGAGAGTCGCGCGCTTACAGATTCACATCTGAAAGTACTTTTAATAAATCCATGTCGTTCTCTAGTAGATCAGGGTAAAGAAAACTTCGTAACACTTCAGTATAGTTTCAGTGTAATTCTCAGTATTAACTAGTTGCTTATTAGCATGCATATTATTAACATTGTGGCTGTTTATTAGCACATATTCTGCATGACCATACGCTACAGTCTTAATCCTACCCAATAAACGTAACAACTTACAAAGTAGCAAATGTAAGTTTACTGGGGCAAAAGTCATAGTTAATAACCAAAACGGAACCTTAAAATAAAATGTGGTCACACTTTTTCACTTTTATTATTTGAAATTGATTTGGAGATTATGTAAAAAAAATAAAATAAAATAAAAATTCCCACTATTTAATAGGATGTAAAAGTCAACAAAAGCTTTTTTGTAACTATATTGTTTGTTTTTTACAAGATTAACCCGGATGATCTGCGGTTATGTAAGGCGTTCCTGCTTTTTTACAACTAATTTTTTCAAACCTTTGTTCTACCAGCTGTGTCAGTATATTTACTTTCCCTCTACTCCATCTACTCTATTTATTTTGTTCATTAACCACTCCCTTCATCAATGCCTCTTTCGCTTTTGGCATAGACTTAGGACTCAAACAACAAATATTTAACTTCAAACTTTTATTTACCCGCTTTTTATGTGGCTTGTGTGAAAGTACAATTCTTGCCTCTCTCATCAAGTTGCACTGATAGTCATTAGCCCTCTGGTTGTCTGTGGGGTAATATAGAGTGCATACAATACAGTAGTTACAAATATGTACACTATGCGAAAGCTTGGCTTGGTTGTGTTGCCTCGAGGTTCCACAGAACACTGCGGTGAATAAAACATTCATGAATAGCATTTAAGTGCATACTATTTGTCAATTACAATATATATATATATATATATATATATATATATTGATAAAATTATTTTAATATTGATAAAGCAACATTTCAGAACCTAATAACTTAATATTTTATATAAAAATCCTATTTCTGTTTATTCTCTATCATGATTAATGGTTCTATCATTAATCTTTCAGTCCACTCAGATTCAGTGTTTGTATAAAGTCACCATTGTCTACATACAGTCTCAGGTTTCCAGCAGCTTTTCAGATTTCTCACATGACCTTTACGTCTTACAGAGGAAAAGACGCTCGTGTGATTAGCTGAGTCTTTTGTCTGTCTCTTTGAGAGGGCCAGAGGCCTGTATCCAATGACACATTCCACTCATGGCCCTCAAACCCCCCCATGTTCCCTCTCTTTTTCACCCATCCTTCTCTCCGTCCTGTCTCTCTCTTAAAGCTCTTGTTCTGTCTCCCTGCTTTGTACCTCACCCCTGCGTTCAGGTTTCACTCTGACCTGGTTTGATTTCTAGTGAACAAACACCTTGCACTCCATCTCTTATTAATCTTCTGTTTGTCTTCTTAATACCCCGGTGTCAACGCCTCTGTTATTTTCTATTTCCTTGGTACACAAAACATGCAAATCTCACAGAGCTCTTATATAACCTCTAAATAATTATCATTCCTGTCAGTCAGAGACTTTACATGCAAATTTGTAAGCATGTTTACATGTGTCCATTTGAAAGGCTGATGTCGTGCTATGTTTTGGTATGTCTTTCTATGCCTCCAGCATAATCACTACAAACTTTTTTCCAAAATAGATTTTTTTAATCCTCTCCCATTACAGGCACGAAAATAGTTTTGTGCTGGGTGCGTGTCATTTTGCAGGTGTGTATTGTGTGTCTTTGTTGTTCTCTTGGGTAGAGGTGTGGTGAACTTGAACTGATCTCGACTCTCTAAACGCTGCTTTGCTTTTCCATGGAAACACCCGATTCGCACACAGTCACAGGACGTCCCTGCGGTAGTGCCTGTAGATTTACTCAGGTAAATATATTAAGGCATAATTCATTTACTTTTCATTTTAAGCCAACTTTTGTTGTTTGGTTGTCGTTTTGCTGATACTGACTGCGTTGCTTTACGTCGAGTCTGTCCTTCTTCCTGCTGCAAAGCCGTTGTTTTGTCTCGTTTATGGGATTACGATAAATGTCTTGTTTTGGCCAGGTGGGTTGAGGTGTGGCTGCGATTTAGTAAGTGGTACAATAGTAATAGGTCTTTTTTTACTTGGACAGCTTGTGTTTACAAACCTGCATCACAAGACTAATGATGCAATCCGTCTTTGTGACATGTAATGCAGTGGTGTGTAACTTCCAGGTTTATATGGAATGTTTTTGATGAAACATGTCGATTACAGAGTGTTCTGTGGTGAACTGTATAGCATCATCTTGTTTGCCTGATCTCGAATTTATAACAGATGCTGTCTAATGATCTCGATTCCAGAAAAAAAAAAACTTGTCATCGACATCTTTAAACATGCAGATGGCCTGGTTGACTCAGAGTCTGATAAAGCTGTAGCCTCCTCCTTCAGTGCCAGACACTGATTTATCTCTGACAGAGCTATACTGGAGTCAGCCCCTGATCAAAGTAAATCTCACAGCTCTGACAACTCTTGTCATTGAATTGCAAGAAAATGTCAGAAACGTTAGATTAAAAATACATGTATTTTTAATTTGATCATTCTGTGGCAGAAACAGGCTTCGGATATTTCAAAGGTCATGTGTATGCATGCTTTTTTATAGATTTAAACAGAACGGTAGGATATAAGTTGCAAGTCTGAGAGGCAAACTCAAAACTGTGTGTACAAATTCAGAATCTGGATAAAAACTTCACCTTTTAAATTAGTTTATTCTGCTTCCATATATATTTGTTAACTCCAGACCAATAAAACAACTTTTAAATTAAATTCTTAAGAATATTGTTTGATATTATTACATATAATATAGCTAAAATGCTAAACTCTTTCATATATCCCTTATATAGTGGAATAGGGAATCATTTTGTTGCACACACCACAGATGATTCATTGTTTTTATAGGAATAGAAGTATCACATAATGTTATATAATGTGATTTGCTATAGTAATTTGCCTTTTAGTGTATCTCATATTCTGTCACATTATTACCTATTACTACATGATCTCACATGAATGCTATAGTAGAAGGTAATAATAATAATTTGCAGTATTTTTATGAATCACTTCTCTGTTTGAATATGATGTCAGTTTTACTGTAACAGTTTTACTGTTGCCATTATCACAGTACCAACACCTCCTCGTTTTATATTCCACGTCATTTGCACTAAACTGGTCTCTTGGCTTCTATCCCCACATTATTTGCACTCTAATATTGCTAAAATACTACCTGCTCTAATGACAGTAAATATGAATCACCTTTAATCTAATACACTGTGACTGGAATATGTCTCATGTAAACGTGTAATGTCCTCTGTCACCTTTGCTCTGACTTTTTAGACACTTGATCTTCACCTCAGTGGTGACCAGGGACATTTTCACAGTCAGCCTGGGCCTGGCTCACGCATATTTAATAAACATGTCACATTTTGTGCACGCTGTCTGCCACATGCTCACTTTCAAGACCTCCTGCCCCACCGTGACTCACACAGACTACTTTTAGAGTCAGTAGAATGTTCTGGATGGACACACACAGCCATCTGTGGTTGGTTGAACTGGTTTATTGTTTTACATATTTCATCAGATTATGATCTTGAATACCATATACAGTTATTCAGTTCAGTTTCTCTTAATTTGGTCATGTGGATGTTATCTTATGCTGTGTAAGAGTGTATCCTCTCATATGTTTGTGTGGTTGTCAAAGCTTTATAGTTTCTGCTTTGTCTCTTCCTGTGTCCAACAGACATAGTTTATGTTGTTGATGGGTGTCCCGGTTGTCATGGTGATATTCCATTCTGCGCTGGAACGCATTGTTCCGTTTAGATTTGTGGCGTCCCGCCTCCATTTTTGTGAAGATTTGAATTTACATTCAAATTTAAAGTTTTGGCGAAGCCTGCAAGGCTCAAGAATTTTCCAGAAGCTGAGGAACAAATCAAATCAGAGTTTGTATATCCTAGAGACGGGACTGTAAATGCCTTTCGCTTTCTCATTGAGTAACCACAGACCTTCCTGCCAAACATTAATGGGCCACTGGCCTCCAGTCAGTCTCTCTCTCTCTCAGAGGGCATTACTCAGTTTCTCCTCCCCACATGTTCCCCTCAACCATAGCTCCCACCCTTTTGCTTTCTATAACGGTCTCTTTGTTGCATCCCTCACTCACATTTGTGCTTCTCTCCATGTCGTTGTTCAGAACGGGCACAGAACGCTCAGACTGACTCTCCAGGAGCAGAACCAGCAGCAGCAGCCCACCACAGATAAGGTACATGTCTGTTTCTTTCTATTTTACACATAGATAGAGATGGTCTAGTCTTGACATGTTCAGATATCACCTTCAGCTTCTGTATCTATGAACGATTTAAAAATATATTTAGTATGTCAGATCATGGGAAGGTTTTAGAAGAATGGGAAAGTGCTTGTTTGAAACCACTCCTGCATTAAATCTGTGATCTTTATGCTTTAACTGAAATTATACCAGAATGTTGTAGTATAATACCAGGGAAATGTTAGTATGATTGAGCATCACCTAAATATATGTTTAGTGTGTATTTATATATTTAGATCTAGATTTATTTATAGCAATGACCATATGCATAAACTAATTAGTCATCCATTTTTTTAAAGACTTTTAATTAGTTATAACTTTTTAATTTGAATGGCATAAAAGATAAATTGTTCTAATCTGAGTATGAACTGTAAACCTTATTACCTATTTTCTAACTGCTAGTTAGTCAGACTGGTCAAATGGCCACTCATAAAGTATTGCATTAAGGGTTTGTAGTTGTGTATTTTATTCTTATCTGCTGATTATTTCTGGTCATGTTGTGACAGTGATTCTTTAGAATCAGTTCAGATAACTTCAGTGGAATAACCCCCCTCCACCTTTCCCCCCCACCTCACACACACACTTCCACGCACTCTCTTTGGTCCATTTCCCTCTGTTTGTCTGTCTGCCAAAGCTCTATAAACACAAGGAACATGTGGCTGTGTTCCAGGGGACGTTCTTGTAGGACTAGAGGCTCATTGTTTCAGATTCCAGAAATTGCATAACTTTCCATGTCCCTTTTCCCACATCTGCGCCCACTCCTGCTCTTTAGGGGTTTCCTGCTGCTCTTTGTGTGTTTGTTATTTCTACTTTGTATTTAGAAAGGGGCTTTTGTTTTCTGCAAAGAGATGCTGATGCAAAGGTTGATTCTGAGAAAGTTAGATTGGTGTGTTCTTATTTGGAAATATAGATGAATCATATCAAATATTTTTTTCTTTATAATATAAAGAAAGTAATATTCTTTACTTAATAGGTAGAAGTCCTCCTGATCAAGCCTCTAGATGTTGCATGACATGAAGGTGTAGTTACACATGCATACAGTAGGTATTTAATATGTATTTTCATGTCATTCCAGCCAATTGGCAGAGCTTTTGCTTTGGTACAACCAACATTTGAGAGACAGCCATTAAAGTCTGATCTGATTAAACAGTCTGAGGACCAGGGTGAGGTCATCAAGGTGAGTCTGACGTGAACTTTTAAAATGATTGTATATGTTTCATTCAGGCACTTGCTAAAATAAGCGAAATCAGTGCCCAAGTTCACAGCATATGTTTTTAAAATCTTCGTGATTTCCTGTCAGGTTTATCTGGAAGACCGCAAAGACGCACAAGCCAGACACCAACAGAGTCTAAAGATGCTCTCAGAGGAAGTTTCACAAATACAGGAGGTCAGAGCAAAACTACTCAGTATCATTTCCCACATGTTCAGATGTTTTCAGAACTTGTGTATTAATAGTGTGTGCAATACTGTGTGCAGGTGAGATACTGTCTAAAAAACCTCAGAGAGCAGATGGCAGCTAAAAGTCACAGGACAGAGCATAAGGTGAGACTAGACAACACATCAGTTTGCATATGTTCTGCTTTAAAACTATATTAAAAACAAAATATTCATTAACTCTTCTTTTCTCACCCACAGCTGGTGTTATCTGGTCCCAGAAAAGTTAATGGCACACATTCAGCACTAACAAAGGGCCTAAATGGTTTAGAGAGACAGGTGAGAAATTGATAGTATGTGCACTCTGCACACACTCAATTGAAAGATATCAGTCGATACTGAATATTTAATAGTGCTTGCTTATTTCCCCTATTTTTACTTTTAGATTACCTTTGTCAACATCAAATTCTAATCATTTTAACCACTGTTAAATATAATCTTTAGCAAATATTAAAATAAATGAAATCATAATGTCATTTTGAATAGCTTTCTTAGCTTTAATAATATTAATATTAATACTTAAAATAATTTTTTTCTATAGTTTTTAGTGTTTTTATTAATTTTATTATTGAATTTTACTAAATTGTATTTATTTATTTAATATTATATAATTGTATTAATTTAGAGAAAATAGCAACAAATTTTTATATCTGCCATTTATAGGTTATCGGCCATAACATGAAAATACAGTATTTATCTATAACTTATTGATATCATCCAAAATGTTAATACCAGTGCATCCCGCATTTTGATATTAGCACAGATATCAAACCTTTTGCGATTATTAGATTTAAAGTAAGACTTATAATTTATGGGCCATTCAAATAGTGAAGAACACTTCAGTCTGTTAGAATTGACCAGCATGCGTCAGTGATATAACATACAGCGTTAAAAAATCTGTATCCCTTGGGTGTTAATTAGGTAATCGCTTACTCACACCTACTATACAAATCTCAACAATCTGTTAGCACACAACACATAAACAAACCCGCAGTGGTAAACACCCATTAATATGTATGTCATCCAGGAGACAGGAATTAATCACCCAGGAAACCACACAAAACCCACAGCCCAGGAAACACGTTTAGCCGCCATAATTATCCATGGCTCTTTATAATCGACGGTATTTGTTCAACAGGTTTTAACGTTTCTCACATTCTTCAAATTCTTAGCTTTTGTTGCTCGGTGAAAGCAAATGTTGGTGGCAGCGCATTCTTTTTCGCATTGAATAGTGTGGATTAACCTCCCAACGGGATGTGTGCTTCTAAGGTTAGAGCGGGAGAACGAGTGGAAAAGCTGAGCTATGACAGCATACGTCAGTTTTACTGTTACAACGCACACCCTGTTGACGCACGCACAGGGAAGGCCCCTCCCTCTTTCTGTCTAAATGACATTGTCCTCTCACTCTCACACACGTCTATAAATAAATGCTGGGAGAGATGTGGGCATGTTTCAATCGACATCATCTGTAATTTGTATCATTTTGTAATTTGTAAGTAGTGCCTTGGTTCAGAACTGAGTACAGTTTGCTCTTATTTTTTACTGCCTAAACCACTGTGTTGCACAACTGATTCAAAACACATGTGAGAACTACATAAACACACATACAAATGTGTCTGTAACCAAACAAATTCCGGATTTTGCATTAAAGTTTTGTCACTGCATTCTCTTTCAGGAAAGTATGGATGAGCAGGAAAAAGAGAAGATGAGGGAGGCCAGCAAACGACTGTATGCCCAGCTCCAAGAGGCCGAGAGGAAACATCAGGAGGAGAGAGAAAAACTGCTGGTTAGTCACTTAACATGCACTTTCTGTCATCCGTTTCTGTCTTAACATGCAAGGATCCTAATTAGAGCACTCAAAGGAACCTTTGTGAGAGGTGAGTTGTGCTAAAGCGGTGCCAGACATTCCTGCCGGCCAACTGGGTCAGATCCTGGTTGGGAAAGAACAGTGTGTGCAGGGGTGAGAGCGCACATTCTTTCAGGATGATGTGCAGTTTCGTAATTAGCTGCTGCTTGTGTCTTATACGTCAAGGATTGCAGTGTTAAGCAAACAGCTGATGTCAAAATGATATGACGAAAAATTAAACAGCTTGAAATGTTTAATCATTTTCAACTTCCTGAAACTCTCTTTGTTGTACAAATGTGTTGCAACAAGTTGTTTGAAATTATGTACTTTATATTGATAAGCAGGTTAGATACTTATAACAGGCATCTTATTTCATCCTGAAGTTTCCAAAATGTTGCTTATAATGACTAAACAATCAAATGATCAGATACATGAATGAATCATTTTAAATAAATAAGTAAATGAATAATTTTATTAAATAATGATACAAATAAACTGAATGAAACTATGGACTGAAAAGCAGTTTTCCCGCTCAGTCTGCTTCGGCACTGGTTGTGCGGCCAAGTCCCGAGATGGGATGGCAATTCCCCTGAGGATTGATCTTTCCCAGGGGAAGGGCACAATTGGCACCCGCGCCCCGATCTGTGGAACCTGCATGTGTGGCTTCGGGACGGAATGCTGCAGACCTCACTGGCCTTTCCTAGGCCGTGGTGAAAACCATCACTCAGGCTAGAGCTCCCTCTATGAGGCAGGCCTATGCTCTGAAGAGCGTGTGTTCGTTGACTGGTGTGCCTCTCATCATCAGGATCCTCAGAGATGCTCAATCACTGTGGTTCTCACCTTCCTACAGGAGTAGGTGGAGCGGAGGCTGTCCCCTTCCACCTTAAAGGTCAATGTCGCTGCTATCACTGCTTATCACAATGCGTTGGATGGACTTTCCTTGGGAAGGCATCAGGTTTCTTAGGGGTGCGTGAAGGTTGAATCCAACCAGACTGCACCCGATCCCTTCTTGGGACCTTTCCGTCGTCCTATCGGGAGTTAAGTTAAGTTAAGCTGAGATTTCTGTCACAGAAACCTTCATCCTGACAGCACTCGCCTCCATGAAGAGGATGGGAGACCTGCATGCATCCTCGGTCAGCGAGTCGTGCCTAGAATTCGGTTCGGCCTATCTTGAGATCCAGGTTATGTGCTCAAAGTTCCCACCACGCCTTTTCGGGATCAGGTAGTGAGCTTGCAAGCACTGCCTTCGGAGGAGGCGGACACGACCCTTAGGTTGCTGTGTCTCACACGTTCCTTTGCGCCATACCTGGAACGCACTCAGAGTTTTAGGAACTCCCAACTGCTCTTTATTTGATTCGGAGTCCAGCAGAAGGGGAATGCTGTTTTCAAACAGAGGTTGGCTCATTGGGCGGTCAATGCCATCACCTCAGCGTACGAGGCCATAGGGTGAGCCGTGCCCCCTAAGGCTAAGAGCCCACTCCACTCGATTGGTTACGTTTGGCTCCTCAGCAAGAACCTGAATGGTGAGGCACACCGCCATCTTATATAACGTATGCACTTTGGTGGCTGGCGTGGCTTGTTTTCAAAGATCAGAACGGATTGGCCTCCTAGGTGAGACCCCATGACGTCAGTCATTGACATTATGTTTCCGTTCCCTCCTTCAGGGAACAAGGGCTATATACATAAACAAGACATTCCAATTTTCTTTCCCATATTTAATATTTCGAAATGTTCGATTTTTTCAAACATACAATACATAAAATAAGACATTAGTCATTGTAAATAAGTTAGGAGGACATATTTTTACTAATAAATTTACAATGATAGCAATTAGAGTATTGTAAACTGTGACTTATGTACACTATATAACTTTCTTGAGGTCAGTGTTAGGTGTTTTATTGAAGCCTTCCCATAACAAATGTGAGAGTTTATCTGGGCTAATACTGTAAAAAATACAAATTTGAGAAAACTTTAAAAGTTTAAAGCAACCAACTTCGGGAGTTTTTTTCCTCAACTTCTTGTTTTCAGTTTTTACACCAAAAAGTTGAAAAAAAATATATAATAATTTCCCACAAAAACAAGTTGAGAAAAGTCAAACCTGCTGAAGCTGAATTTAAATTTAGAGTGAATGGTCAAATATTAATTTAAGTGCTCTTCGTATAAAAAATATTAGGTCACAGAAAGTCTTTTGTCCCTTGTGATTGAATTATTTTTGCTGTTCATGTTGTAGGTTGAGACCGAGCAGTATAAGCAGCAGTTATCTGAGCAGAGCGAGTATCTGAAGAGGGTTCAGCGGAGCAACGAGCAGCAAGATCAGCAGATCGAGGACCTGCGACGTCTCATGGGCAGCATGGAGCAGGAGAGCTCAACCCTCAGAGACCAGCTCATGACCAAAGAATCTGAACTCCTACAGCTGCGCGAACTGAGGGAGGAGGGCCATGCAGGGAGGGAGAGGTAAAGGACATCATACATGTGTATCTTACTGATTTGGTGGCTTAATGTTACCTTTTGTACCTTTAAGCATCATTTGGGTGCAGCTATAAATAGTTGCTTAATCGTTTAACAGGTTAGAAGACCTGGAAAAGGACAATGCCATCCTGAAAGAGAAGATTCATCACTTGGACGACATGCTCAAGAGTCAACAGAGAAAGCTACGGCAAATGATTGAACAGGTACATGTGTATGCACATAAACACAGGATATTGTACCAAATTTGTCTTGTTTAGTTCATCTGCTAACTCTGGCTTTCCATCCGTGTGTCGTCTAGCTTCAGAACTCACGCATGGTGATTCAGGAGAGAGACCGAGCGATCAGAGAGCTGGAGGAAAAGGTGGCTATGCTGGAAGCAGAGGTCAGTCCACGGGATTTAAACAAACATCTAGAGAGGATTCATGATTCCAGTAATTCAGTTCAGATTCCTCATTCATTGAGAAATCTGCACTAGTTGTGCTGTGTGTTTGATTCACACACAGTAGTGGCCATAATTGTTACAACACTAGCGTTTTCACCACATAAATGTTTTTATGTACAAACTCAGAATAAATTCAGAAGAGATGTGGAAATGTCTTCAAGATGCTTTAAGATGCAAAGGTGTCTTGAATCATCGTCAAGAATCCACAGTTCTTCTGGATTGAGTCTGTCTCAGTTTGTTCTGTTTCTTCATGTGATTCCAGACAGACTGATGATGATGTGGAGCACTGACTGCTGTCAGACAATAATCTCACTGCATTATTACAATTAATGGCAAAAGACTGATTTTTTCTACTGACACACTACTGCAAAAAATCCCTCACTTAAAACCATTTTTAACTGGTGACTACTGGTGTTCTAATCTAGGCCACCACAAAAGAACTGATCCTTAACTGAGTCATTTAGGAATTGGACTACACTTGTTGTGCTGTTTTTGATTAACTAAAAGGAACAAAAGGATGTTTTAACAAAAATTATTGGTTCCTAACCTAGGTTCTTCTTAATTCTTCTGTCTGATCGTAATTCATGAAAATTCACAGTATATATATTTTTTTAAATAAAATGAATTTTTACCACCTACAAAAGCGATTAGTAAACCCACCCTTTAATCTCATGAATGTTTCCTGACGTCTGACCTGAGTGCGCTTTGCTTACAGAACAAACAGATGCGTGATCAGATGGATTACTACCTGGGGAGTCAAAGGTCAAACTCATACCTGCCGTCAGACGGCAATGCGCAGATTGTCTACAGGTAGGACATGCAAATGATCCCAACAGCAACATGCAAATCTTTTGTGCAAATAGTCACATACACTTGATAACGGACATAGAAGCCCACGCATTCAAATCCATGTGTCTTCTCCACAGCAAACCACTGAGACCATCCACCCAGACCAACAAGAGCCTGCCCTTCATCAAGGTCATTGAAATTAAATCATGAACATTACCACAGCAACATCCAAGCTGTTTTGACACCCGCACCATCCACAGTGAAGAAGAACAGTAGCAGCAAAACCATCACAGACCTTCACCAAATGACTTGCCATTGCTTAAGGCCTTTACTGCAAGAATACAGAGTTACTTTTATTGCCATGTTACATACTCCAACTATGAATTATCCATTTAGATTTGACAGAACAGGGACTGTTAAAGAGAATATATACATTATTATGAAAACAAATGAAGAACACATCTTTATTGTGCGAACTGTGAAGGGCTTCTAGATGGATTCTGGTATTTATTTGAGGCTGGCCCTCTGAAGACGAAGTCTTTCACTCAACATTAATAGATAGACAGATTGTATTGCTAAACACCCTCACTGAGCTCTCCTTATCTCTCGTAATCTCCTTCGGTATTAGCTCGGCTAAACTTCAGAGTTCACAGAAATCACAGGTGAAAATCTGTTGCATTTAGAGACAATGGATGGGAAGAATATTTTTATTGTATTTTATTTTTAAAAGAAGGACAAAGGTATGTGAATTAAAGAAGGATGAAGGATTTTTGTATCTTAATTGAATCGATTTGTAAAGGCTGTTGTGGCTATTTTTGCAATCTTTCAGCCCTAATTTCACCGATAACTGATGGTCCTGAAAGAACTGAAGGGTAGGCAGTGAGTCAAGTTCATCCTGAAACAAAAACTGCAAAAAATAAGTATTTATTTTTGCTCTGCATGCTTTTCTCAAGCAAAGGGACACAGCAGGTAGAATCTAATGAGTCACCCTCTATGAAAAACAAAGACGCCTTGTGAGTGTTTCATAAGTTTGAAAGAATGTAACACTTGTCCTCCAGTGAGCCAGACCAGTTCAGACCAGTAGGGCACAGTGTGACCTCTGTTATACAGTCCAGACTCCGCTGCAGTACAACCAACAGTTACTTGGTTAGATATTTCCATCATTCAATAAACCGGTTTTATAACACTTAGTTAGAGAAGTGATGCGATTGGCCGGAGCACCTGCCCTCCTCATGCCAACTGTTAATAATACCACAGCAGAAATTATTTATGCTTCATTTATTTATTTGTGGGTAGGGCTGTGTTGAAAAATGCATTTCATAACCATGTTTATCCAACTTTACATTTGTAGATAGTGTGTATATTTTGTCTTTGTGTGAACTTTTAACTGTATGTGAATTTCTTAGAAAGGCTTCATATTAACATCTTTTGTTATTTTTTAAATAATATTTTTTGTAGTAAAAACGAGTGGTTTGCAATGCTTGAATTAATGGCATCCTGTATATCGGAATAAATTAGTTTCATGAATGTTGTTGTCTTGCCTTTTCTGTGTCTGTGAAGAAATGTGGTTAATGGTTATATGGTTAGTTTTATGGCATCTTCAAAACAAGGAAACAAATATCCTATCAAAATTTTATGACATGAAATAGTACCATGGAATATGACCTCCACTGTAAAGACACCAGGGTGATATTGTATTCCTCTCACATTTCTTGAGACTTATTTTATCTTCAGGTTTTTGAAGGTCACGATAGTCTTTTAGGAGGTTGCTCATACATTCCTTACTGTGGATGCATTAAATGAATCAAAAAATTATAGTAAATTACTACTTCAAACAGCATTGTGTTTAATTTCGCATAGATGCTGTTCTTTGAACTTTGTATTTATTAAATAATTCTGGGGGGGAAATTTCATACTGTATATGAAGCAGTTAATAAGATAATAAAAAAATGTTTCTTCAGCACCAAATCAGTAATGATGCTGAGAATCACAGAAATAAATAACAATTTACAGTATTTTACATTAGTGAATCATTTTAACAATATGTTACTGTTTTATATCATCAGTGTTATTTTATTTTTAATAAAACTAAATGAAAAATAACATAAATGCAGCTTTGTTAAGCATAAGAAAAAAATTATTAAAAAAAAAAAAAAAACATTTTTTGAACAAGTTTTGAACATTTGTGTATTGATGCATTAACTATTAAGAAATATTAAAGTTCTGAATCGGCTCTCTGTGATACAGAAGCTTATACGGTACTCTCCGCTAATATTTCCACCCTTAGTAAATCTGAGTCAAGGTGGCTGTGAAATTAAATCTGCATTGTTTATATATTTATAGTACTTTTTATCCCTGTATTCACCAAACCCATCTTGAGTGTTTGCTGCTAAAAAGCTAATTTTTTAGTTTCATCTGATCATAGAAGCCAGTCCCATTTGTAGTTCCAGTCCTGTCTGACAACTGAACATGCTGGAGATTGTTTTTGGATGGGTGAGGAGAATTGTTCTTAAATCCTCCTGAACAACATGTGCTGGTGACTATTTTTTAAAGGTTTTCTGATCCTGATTCAACAATTTTCTGAAATTGAAGGATATAGACACACGTCCTCATCCAGGCAGTTTCCTAACATTGCATGTTGATTGGAAATTCTTAATTATTTCCCTGATGGTGGAAATGGAAATCTAGTTCTTTTCTTAAAGCCACTTCACTAATTGGTGAAACTCAATTATCTTTTGAAGCACATCATAAATATATTATTTGTTTTTACTCATTGTGTTGATGATTAAGGGATTTCAGGCTTTGTTTTCTCTTCTATATTTCTATGAAACAAGCCATTGCTGGATATTTTAATGTTCATAATTGTGAATATGAATGGAAATATACTTCAGATATATTTTACTCATAAAAAATTCTAGGGGTGCCAATAATTATGGCCAACAGGTTTTGGAGAAAAACATTTATTTCATCACAAGAATTTCTCCCCATTTTCAATTGTTTTAATTCAACGATGGGTTAGAATTTTGTACAAATATTTGAACAAGATTTATTTTCATAGCCACCTTTGCTTAGATTTACCAAGGGTGCCAATATTAGTGGAGGGCACTGTATATAGCCTATATATAGAGGTAAACAAAAACCTAAAATGAATAGATGACATCAGGGTGCCCAGTCCTGTTCCTGGAGATCTACTTTCCAAGAAAGTTCAGCTTCAAAACTTATCAAACAAGCACCAGCTAAACCAGCTAATTGAGTTCCTCAGAAGCACTTGATAATTGCAGACAGGTGTGCTGGAACAGGGTTAGAACTGAACAGGTAAATAGATCTTCAGGAACAGAGCAAGATAAACCAGCCCTGTACATACCAAACCAGTGTCGTCTGGCTAGTGGAGACCACTACAGGCAGAGCAGTGCACGTACAGATGATGCAGACGCTATTAGATCTGATAAGACTTTAGATTTAATGAAACTCAATAAAGACAGTCTCTCATATAACAACCATATCAATTCATGACTCAAACCACACTTTCCCTCCTATACCCACATTTATATCAACTCATTCATATATGAAAAGTGCACTTGAAAAGTCATTATCAGTAACACCAAAGATAATATTGTTCTCTCCCAATTTCTCGTCCTCTGCATAGCTCCTTTCATGGATGTGGGAAAGGTTCTTACATAAAAACCTTAGTATAAAATTGGGTCGTTAAGGGGATATTTACCCATACATCCATATTCTGAAGACTTCATTTACATAGCATGAACAAAATGCATTGGAAGTCAACCGTTTTGCTACAACATTCTTCAAATGTGCACAACAGAAGTAAATTGTAAATTATATTTTTGGGGTGAACTGTTTCTTTAATGTTTAATCCATGTGTTTGTTCCAGTAGTCAATCCAGTTCAAATTTTAGCATCTCAGCTAAACGGTGCTTTGTTGGTGCTCTATGGACAATAAATATATCAACTTTACACTCCCTGTTCACATTAAAAAGACATTCTCACAAATAAAAGCTGGTAAACAGTGGCTTATAACACTGGGCAAAAATGCTCTTCCTGATAGCTCCGTCATAAAAACACACTGCTCTCAAAGAGACATTTATCCCACCGATTTAGTCAAATATTAAACTCATTCTCAATGTGATTTGAGGCTATACATCTGAATCTCCCACTGATGTCATTTCTACATAAAGGCGTTTTCAGTGAACACTTCTGAGTCAAAGTTTCTAAGCTATATTTACACAGTTCCTCAAAAGGGTTTCATTCTCTAAAGTGTGCTCTCTAGTGTATTATAGTTGTCTTTGAAGTTCTTGAGCTCCAGGAAGTGTTTGGGCCTCTTGCTGCGCTGTCCGGTGGACGGCAGGTACGTGACCTGAATGGTAGAAGCAGAGGAAGGGCCGGGGGAGCTGGTCAGATCTTTAGCTGCTGACTGGTGTTGCTGGTTTAGACTGGCGGTGCTGGAGTGGGTCTTCACACTGAGGAGAAATGAGGAAGAACCCAGTGAATAGAGAGACAATTTGAGAGATTAACAGCAAAAATGGAACAGCAGCACTTACACATCCGCCAGTTGTGCCAGATCTTCCTTATACTTCACAAGCTCTGCCTCACCAAACACCTACAGGAAAGAAATCATATGCCTCTTATTTGTGTCCTGCAGCGCCCCCCGCTGTACCTAAGCGTGTAACACACATCTGCACTTCCTAACTGACCTCTGTCCCGTGGCGAGCGTTGTCGTAGCCCTTTATTAAGCGATCTATTAACGCACTGTGACTTGATTTCAACAGAGAGTGAGAGTTTTGCAGGTCCTGCAGCCACTTCTTGAAGAGGCGACCGGTCAAAGCACTGGCACTGCGACACAGCTCATGAAACGGGATATCTACAGGTGGGACGGGACCAGGTCACATCAGATCAAGCTAGATCTGAATGCAAACAGTCTTCTATTTCACAAGCTGATTACAAATGTTCACCAGCGGATAAGTTTAGTTAGTTCTAAGATTTATATTTATTTAATTATAATCAAATTGAATGTATATCTGATTATGTGTATAATGTAAGTTATAAGAAGTTAATGTAAATTTCTATAAAATATCTTTCCAGTGCGGTCAGTCAGAAGAGTCTCACCTGAGTCTCTGATGGCATCTAACGCTTGCATTCTGAAGAGGTAATTATAGCAACCTGCACAAACACAAACATAAGTGTTCATATCTGTGATCGCATTTACAAAAAACAGCCAAGATCTTCTTTGTTTCTCTTACCATTCTGGCCTCGATGCTTCAGTCGATCGTCATCTTTAGAGAGTAGATGTGGCTCATAACGAATGTCATTCACTTTTGACAAACGGGAATCGATCTCCTCTCTCAGCTCCTGTAAAAGATGCAGCCTTTCTTGAAATCATAGAAATGAAAGAGTGGCCATGTTCATGCAAATTACATGCATATTCGGACTTGGCACAAGAATCGTGAAGTTAAAGACTGAAAATTATTTTATGCATAAACAATAAATAAGAAGGGAGTGAAAACACAAAACCAAACATAAGGCATGGAAAGGTTAATTTACTATTTGTAGACCACAAAAATATCTTTACTACATATCAATATCGTTACTGCAACAAATCATGAATGTGGCAAGGATGGACTCAAAGGAATTGATCAAATGTAATCCTCTACAAAGACACATGATATTTTAGATGTGATACCTTAGGTGCGTTGTGGCCCAGCGGCGCGTGCGGTCCTCTGCGGGACTTCATCGCGAAGCGCATGATCTGTCTTTTCACAAAAATGAACAGCAGCACAAAAACCTGCAGAAGGTACATTCATCACATCATACACCGTTTTGTTTTAGTCGATATTCTCATCAGACAGAGGTTCTGAGACAACGCTGCTGAGCTGCCAGCCCAGTATATAGACAGCATTGTTAGGCATCATAGGTGCCATAATAGGACGATTTGTGGGTGGGCAACTCTTAACGTTAGGTCAGACAGCCACATTTTACAGCTTTACTGCTGCTGCTATTATTAGTCAACTAAATAAATAATAACACAGCATGTAGTTGGGTACATACCAAGCTGCCGTAGGTCATAACAAGCACAACATTCACACCGGAAAGAGTGTTTCCCTCTGCCATTGTGAGATCCTTGTGTAGTTGTAATAAAAAAAGATAACTTATCGCTCGATTTTAGTGGACAATGGCAAAAATTTAGCTCTGTATTATTCGAGTTGACAGCGGCATTTTCAGGCGACTTTTTGTTGACATCTCGTTTGGTTTCTTCGTCGCATGTTTTGCACAATGACTTCCGTCTAAAAGTTACTCGTCTGTGTCGCCACCTTGTGGCTTGGCATAGTTAACGCTAACAAAACCTTTTCTTCTTCTTAGTTTTTTTAATGGAGTTGGGTGCGTTACCGCCACCTACTGGACTGGAGTGTCTGAATCCGCTGCATCTCGCTTATCAAAAATATAAAAAAAATAAAAGGACTTCAATTCAATTCGATTCAAATACGACTTCATTAAAGTCGTAATATTACAGGAATAAAAGTCAGAAATATTACGAGAATAATCAACGTAGTTTGGGAGCACCCAGAGATATTTGCAGCTTTCAAAATCTGCCAGGTTTTTTTTGCAAAATACAAACAATATGTATATTATAACATGACATATATACTATAGGCTGACATATAGCTGAAATCACTTTAGTTTAAGGGGCAGTGTAAGTTAATAATTTTCCTGATTACAATGATAAATCATTCATTATAAATTAGTCTATAGCCTGTTTTCTCATGCCTTCTGATGTTCCTTCACTTTTATATCTTGTTATACACTTGAAACAAAGAGGAAAAACACATTCATTTGAAAGCTGAGCTGTTTTATATCAAAGGAAACAAAGCAGAAGATTATTGTGATTGCTGGGTCTGGCATGTTACAAATAATGAAAACAAATAATAGCAAATAATTTGTGTTTCGCTATAAAAGAGGCAGATTTTGAAAGCTGAGAATATCTCCAGGTGCTCCCAATCTAGGCCGACTTCATTCTCGTAATATTTCGACTTTTATTCTCGTAACATCTCTACTTTATTCTTGTAATATATTGATTTTTATTCTCATAATATTTCCGCTTTTATTCTTGTAATGTATTGACTTTTAGTCTCGTAATATTTCAACTTTATTCTATTATTTTCGACTTTATTCTCGTAATATTAGGACTTTAATGTTGTAGTTTTAGATTTTTAGTTTTGTTGTTGGTGGTTGCATAAGACAGTTGGATGTTTCCCTATTAGGTGTAAAGTTTTATTCAATCCTGTGTGTCCCATTCTCAATTTCGTAATTATACCGTCATTTTTTATTATTTAAGACCTTTTGACTTTACTTCTTTTTAAAGTTATATTGCGGTTTATCTCAACAAAAGGACCAGGGTTTGTCAATAATGCCCAATAGATCTTCAGCAAGGCACAGGTTATTTCAGATTAGCAAAACAAATCTCTGTAAATTGCAAAAAACAAACAAACAAAAATATAGATGTTTTTAAAACTTGCTCCTTATCAGATGCTTCTTTTTCTATTTTTTCTAAGAAAGTACTTTTTTTCCTCTTTTAACCACATGATGATGCTTTTCACATTCCAGCATCCTATTTTAAGATAGTTACTCATAAGTGGCATACAGGGCATATAAATTTTCACCAATACCACTGTGTCTGTCATTGTTCCAAACCACGATGCTTTCTTGTCATCCTTTCCTCTGTGTAAAATTATAGCTCTCTAGGAGCTCACAAGCCACACGCACATGTACTGTCAATATATCCAAACACTATGCACATGGCTTTCTGACGTTCTAAAATAGTTTTTAGAGAAAATGAAGTGAGCTGTGTCAAAACATCTGACTTCAGCGGACAGCTGACCTTTATCGGATCAACACTTTGAACAATGGCACTGATTCTTTCAGAAGGAACAGAGGTAGGTGGCAGATGCATGAAATGACAACAAGGAATGAAATAGTTTCCCAGTAACAAGATACCGCAACAATCAAGACTTTTTCTAAGGCCTTGGTAAAGAACGATGGAATAAACTAGAAATTAAATCTCTATATAGTACAGACTGTGGTAGAAAAAAAAGTGACAGCCACTCTGTGCTGTTAAAAATAAACCACATTTGCATCCTGCATTTGTCAGATTTGTATGATCTGCAGTATAGAGCAGAGATACAGTATGCGTACAGTAGCTATTGTCTCCGATAAGGCATTGCATTTTTAAAGCTGGAGTGAGGATGCAAAGCTATTCAGCAGCTATGTAGTTAAATTCCTCTACTGTGACCAACTTCTCAAGCTGTTTTAGCTAAACAGGTCATCAAACAACTAGATGCTAAAACATCTAATTATACCGTGTGTCCACAAGCAGTTCAACAATGTGGCTTATTTTGTTTACTTTATCATTGCATCCCATCTTTTGTGTCAGTGTGTTGCTTGAGTTTATTTGCAATCAAAACTGGTCGAAAGAAACAGTTGCTGTTACATTTTTGTCTAAAACCACAACCCAGCTTCCTTTGTTGTTGCCATTAGCAGCGTACATGTGTTTGTGATGCAAGACAGACCGTTGAGTGATGATGGTTACTCCACACATACACACATATTTATTCACAAAATGTTTGGGATTTGTGCTATTTGATCTGGTTTGCAATATATGTATGAAGAATTTATTAATAGGTCATTTTTAATTCATTGCTGGTTTAGTTATTTTGGCTAAATGCGGTGCGTTTATATCACAGTGTGAAATCAATATTGATCCTAGTTAATGATAACGGTAATGCATTGTATTATGCAATGTACATGTGTTTTCGAGCTTGTAAACAGTCTGGCTGTCAAGTTTCACACACATTTCAAAGATAACTCCCGCCCATTTGCTCTGTCTCTCTCTCTCTCAGACTCTAAGCAGCTCCTTTTGCTGCACTCTTCATTTACTGTTGCAGCTGCAGGAAGTTGAGCAACTCAGCCCACAAGTGTGCCACAGAAATATACCCAGGTAATCAATAGTCAAAATGTTTTGTTTCCTTTTACAATGCATATTATAATGTTTTAATGTAAGTATTGCAGTCAATTACATCTTTTAAGGCTGTGCATGATTGGTTTTGCTGTGTATCTCGGCCTCCATCTGCATGCAATTTTCAATTTTGAGTTTATGTAAATGATGCATGATGACAACTATTTGTTCAGAAATGCTCGTGTGATAGCCGTTTGCAAACACGTCCATTTCTAGGTCATAGTTTTCAAGATCCTAAAATTATGCAGTAAGCTGGTGTTTTTGGTTTCACTTTTTGGTCAATGCCAGTCTATTCAAATTTTTGAATCTTCTTTTTCAAACGCTTGAATTATTTTGCATTCTCTTTATTTTAATAATGCTGCTTGACACTAAGTATATCTACATATCTGGCAACATTCGGCATACATCTCTATATTGTATGTTTGTAAGTTTTGTAGTGCTGTATCTATTTGATTTCTGATTCACAAATGATTTATTAATTAATTAGGGGTACCCTTAATAGGGTAACTGCTGATCCTCACTTCAACCACAGCGTAACACTATTTATAAGTTTACACCATAAAAAACTGTGAGAAAGTAAACAAGCACAAAGAAAATGAATGAACAAAAATGGAGGGAAGACGAAAGATGGAGCAGATAAAATAGTGCTCAGATAAATATATTTCTTAAAATTATCACAACAAAGCCCAAAGACGTCACTAATGTCAAGACTGAAAGGTATGCTTTCAATGTGTGTATCTGGTAAAATAAAAATAAAAAAAAAGAATTTTGAAACTGAATTGACCCAGTGTTTAGATTTTGAAATTTTTAGAAATGTATGCAAATTAGCGCTAATTTAATTAAATAATGACTTATGACTTGCATATTTAAACAGCAGAGAACAGCTGATAATATCAAGACAATGTGTTTTATTGTAGCCCTGTGTTGATTTAATACAATTTCAGTTTTCATATAATATATGTTGTTGGCAATCTGTTTATTACTATTACTTATGGAATTTAGATTTAGGATTACTGAATAAGTATGTTTATATACACATGATGACGCAATACATATTCAAATATTTAGATGATTAAATACATATTGCTTTTGGAGGCTAACTGCTATTCATTTAATAACTATACATGAGTGGCAGCTGTATTATTTAAGTCCAACTTAACAAATATCAGACATGTATGATTTCAGTTGAACTGAAGAGTTTACATTTTAATCCTGAAACTGAAATTTTAAATTGTTCTCAAGTGTTCCGTTTCAACCACATGTCAGTCCGTCTTTAATTTTGGGTTGTAAATTCTATGTGAACTATGAATAACTATGTGAACCATGTCCAGAGGTCTTATAACTCCAGGACCAGATGTCTGTCACAAGAATTTACCTACTCTACCCTTTAACACTTACTGAGTCACCAAGAAACCATGGACCAGGAATGTTCTCATTAGACATGAAGGGTGTGCATGTTGACAGGTGTGTATGTGTGTATGAGACAAAGAAACTGAGACACAAATAAATGGAAGGAGAAAAAGACAGAAGCAGACAGAAAGAGACGGGGGAGGAGAGAAAGAGGTAGGGAAATGAGAGAGGAAGGCACAACAATCAAAGGGGGTGGAAAATGGTAAGCATGTCAAACCAGTCAGGCAAGTTCTTATTACAGTAGAAATGCATTATAGAAAAATGACAGGAGTGAGACAGAGTTTAGAGGCACTAGGCAGGATGGGGAACACCTGTTCTCTCAAACAGCTAAGAGACACATCAGTCCTCTAAGGTATGTAACGTCTATTCGAATAGCTAAAACTCATGTATAGTCAGATTATGTGGCAGCTTAAAGTGTATGGCCATTGTTGTTGTGTGTGTGCCATGGGAGAACAGGTGTTTCTGTAAACTGACACTGACCTGTTTTCCTTGGAAAGTCTGAAATGTTGCAGTCATGTGGGACTGGTAATCTTATTTTGCATCCATATCTGTGAAATACAAGGCAGCGGTTCAAGGCCATTTGTGGTTATGAGCAGCCATGTAACAACCTATATTTACTGTGTCAACTGTTTTCAATCAGTTCAGGTTTATTTTCATCAGGTCTGTGTTTGCACTCCTATAAGGTTTACGTCACACCTCCTCCTCCTTCTTCTACTCTGTCTCTGCTCGCTGTTTGCTCATGTCTTTTATTTTAAACATAACTCTTGACGTATATAAATGTTCAGTTTAAGATAACAAAAGCAATCTTTACAACAGATAAAGGGTGGGGCAAACAAATCTGGAAAAGACAATTACAAAACCCTGATTTAAAATGTTAGCATTTCGGCCATTGATTCAATATTGCCTAAAGAGGGTTTAAATTGATTTGTATGCAGATTTGCCTGCTTGATTGCATGTGACTATTATCAGATGTTACTGAAGAGTCTGAATGAATTTCAATGTGTTGCTTTGAATAATCGTGGGTGTGTAAGTGAGACAGGGTGCAGAGTTCCTGCTAGGCTAATTGATATTATTCACAAGTTTAAAATACATTAATCCTGAATTTTTTTAATATTCCATGTGGTTTATTTACACTAGAAAGAATCAAATAGCTTTAGCAATGTGTGGACTCTGTAACACATGTGGTGTTTGATAGGATTGTAGTCTGGTGTGTTTGACCTGTTATCTGACTGAGTATCAGGTTTTGTAAAAAAAAAGTGTGACAAGTAGCATCAAGAATGCTGTCAGAATAAACACACAATCAAGTGTCCTCATATACATACACTGGCTTACTGATTTTAAACATTTTCAAGGTGTTCCAGACTTACGTCCTTTGACCCAGAGTTTCTAGATGTTTACACATAAGGGTAAGGATGCCGTATACCCAGCAGAGATTTATGGACTCTCATTGTAATAAATACAGAGTTTCAGTATTTTGAAATCCTGAGGTACTAGAATGAAGCATTTACACTTTGTTAAGCGGGAGATGGTATAGTTTAGTCATTGAAGGTCTGGACCAGGTTGTAAGTTCAGGCCAGAGTAGCAGAGTAATGATCTATTCAGAATTAAAATAAATGCTTTCAATGTTAAATTGAAGTAAAATTAATTTATGAAACTAATTTTTTAAAAATCTAACCTCCACTTGTTATTGCCTTTACATGACAGAAAAAGATAAGGACCAGAGAGTGCCGAGACCCATTGCTAGCTCTTTGTGGATCCAGAGAGCGTGAAACATCTGTCAGAAGAGAATAGAATTATTCCAGCTTTTGCAATGATGATATGAAAATAAACGTTTTTGCCGAAAATGTTAGCAACTAACTTTCAGTTCCTACTGTAATGAATACACTGTGTGACATTCAGCATGAGTTTGCATACTGGAAGTTTTGTAAATCAGTTTCCTGAATCAGACACAGCTAGCAGCGCAACTGAAGGTGCAGAATCATCCCATGGAACGGCAAAGACACAAAGTCACAGTCAGTTCTCTGCAAAGTCGTTTGGCTCAGCAACTGCTAGATTCACAATCCGCTCTGCTAAAACACTTACTACCAAGGATCTTAGGACAAAAAGCTTTTCTGAGGGTGAAAAAGATGAAGACTCGAGCCAAAAAAGTGATCCTTGCAAAGACCTCAATAAGGCCTGTACTACTTCTGCTCGTTATACCCACACTTACACTGACGACAAAGAGACAGGTAAAACTTTAAGTAAGGATGCACGCAATGACTCAACTCTTCCCAGCAGTTCTGAGAACGTTGGTGTAAGCACAAAGAAATTAAACACTCAAGAAGATGAGTGTCAGACAGCAAGTGACAGGAGCAGAGGAGATGAGTTGAGGAGATTTTATCAGACAAACAAAAGCAAAAGCTTAGACTGGAGAGCAGGACATGGCAACAGAACTGGGATGACTAGTGGGACCAGAGAATCTGACAGTTTTACGAGGCAATCTGATTTACAGAGTTTAGAGAGAACAGGGACAAACGACAAGATAACTTCATACACGCAAGAGCATCAACCCGGTGGTGTTTCACGGAGGATTCAATCTTTGAGCCAATTTGCAGCCAATCAAGGTGATCAGAACAGTGACAGAAAGGTTTACCCAGTCTCTGGATATACATCTGTGAGAATGAACCGGGTAAACTTTGCTATGGAACGGGCAAACAGTGGCCAGTCACTCCCATCAAGATTAAAGCCAAGACTTAGCCAAGGTTCTATTGGAGAAGATAGCAGTCTCTGGCAAGGCGAATCGACTCTTGATCAAATGGACAGTAGGAAGGGATCCTGGGCCAAAGAGCAAGGATCTTCCAGTGCTGAGGAAATAACTGGAAATCAAACAATAACGGAAAGAATTGCAAAGCTGTTCGGGGGAGAAGCCAACTCTGACCCACACCCCAATGATTCAACCAGATTAAAGCGCAGCAATACTGTAAGTTCTGATAAATCACTTCCCAAATCTATGGACATAGTAGACTCTACTCCAAGTCATGGAAAATACACCACTTACTATGAGTCTGGGACTTCTTTAGATTATACTGACAGCCAACAGGTGAAACCTTCTTACAATACAGAAAAAGCTGGAACATTTCCTCGAGGGTTTTCAAAAACACACTTTGATCCAAAGCATGAACCCTCTACCAACAGGGAGAACAGAAATAATCAAAGGGACAATTCCTCTGGATTAAGTTTTTCAGTGTCATCAAAACCTAAATGGAGTACAGAAATGTCTTCAGTCAAAAAACCTCAGTCACTTCTGCCCAAAGACAGTGAAGAGACAAGCAGAACACGGTTTGCGGGGTCTTCAAAGTATTGTAGTCAGTCCTTAGAAAGGAACAGGATTAAACTGTCAGCAGCTGTCCAATACAGTGTTCATAGGAACCAGCCTGACAGTTCAAGCATCTCCCGACAAGGTGTCAAACACCCATTAACTAATTCAGAAGGAATCAAGAAGGAAATCGGCAGTGACAAACAATCAGATAAAGAGATTACAAAAAGGTTGGCCATAAATGAAAACAAGTGTCTTGGTGATTTGCAAGATGAAATCACCCAGCCTAAACACCCACTAGCCTCAAAAGCAGCAGCACATAATGAAATCCATAAAGAGGAAGAGAATGATGATGTATTCACAAGTAAAACTAAAGGAAGGAAAGGAGAAAGTGTGCTAGAAAAGCCACGTTTATCATCCTCAGATTCTGTAAAGAATACAATCCACATGTTTGAATCTTTGGCTCAACAAAGCAAAAGCGGAGCAGAGATTCTTCGCACCAGGAGGGCCTTCTCTGTACCAGAGCATTCCAAGCCTGCGGCTCTAGTGAAGAAGAGTGATTCAGACAAAAATCTACATTTTGGAAGTGTAGGGAACATAGAAAGCCCAAATTTCTTTAGCAAAGGTAATTCTAATGAGGAGACTCTGGACCTAGGTAGAACTCCTCATTCAAATCCCACAGTCAAAGTAAGACCAACATTAGAACACCAACACCAAGAGACACACAAAAAGGGTGTTGAGCTTGCTCCAGCATTAAAACAAATGAATGAATCAAGAACGGACCAAGGTATCAACATGAGGGATGAAGACGAAAGGAGGAGTGTGAATAAAAAATACACGGATGAACCAGATTCTACCATCACTACCCACTCAGGGCTCAGAGACAGAGGGTCAATAGAAGAAGAGGCAAAAATCCCATCTACCTCTCAACAGTCAAATGTCAAGTGTTTATTAAAGCAGAAGTCAATTCATGTAAAAATAGTTGACAATGATGATGATGACGATGAAAACACACCAACTAACTCACCAGACAGAGCCCCTCTTACAGTGAACATTCAACAGCCAAGTAGCCCTGGACCTGTAACACTCAATGGTACCCATCCCAAAGTGCTGGCCAATCATTTCCAAACTTCTCCTCCTATGCAGTCATTTTCCTCACTTAATAGTTCTAATAATAACAACTGTCAACAAACAAGGAAGGATTTGACCACAGTCACTACTAGCATGGCTAGGTGGAGCTCTGATGAAGATGAAGATGAGGAAACAGACAGCGAAGAAGAAGACTCTGATTCAGGAGAGTCATCTGTGACTATCACAAGCAACATGAGCCAATCAGAACGCAGAAGTTTCTCTTTAAGGTAATTGATATGTAAAAATATAAAGACTTTCAGCTTAGTTTACATGCACAAGCCAGCAGGTTACCCAGTTTAAACACCTTAAATTTCTTTTAACTTATTTCTCCACTGTACATAACTCACATTTTCTTTCTACATATTTACCTATTAGTCTTGTGGAACTATGTAATTATGGTGGGGTGGACTATAAATCATCAGAGGATGATGAAGATTTACCATCCGGACGCTCTGCATCCTTGAGCTCAGACATCTCTGCCTTCTCTTCTGTGACTCTGCTGAGCACTGATGAACTCGATCGTTTACTGGATGATGTCAAGGGCTTGGGAGATGACACCCTACAGGTAAACAAGTTGTATACATGTACTTTTTAATGCATAAAAGCTTTTTTGGATAATGTAATACACACAAACTGTCGTCAAGTTTGTTACAAAATACATATACAAAGACAATTACAGATTACAGGAATTTTTAGAAAAAATCCAAACAAAACTATTTCCTTTTGCTGTTTTAACTTGTACCTCTGACTTATGACAGAAATATGAAGATGTGCAAGTGGTTGTGTTACACAAGGATGTGGGGAGTGGCTTAGGATTTACCTTGGCAGGTGGAGTTGATCAGAATAAACCAGTTACAGTGAGTATCAATCAATGCTTTAATGCTGACTGATACAAACAAATCCAGGGAATCAAACATAAGTCTTTACACAAAGCGGCAAATGCATGAATAAATAAATAAGTAGAAAATGTCCCTGTTTGTGTAGCTTAAAGTACACCATAATGACTGTATGTTTTTACTTTTTGGAAGTCATTAGGTTAAAGCCACTTAAACACTTAAATCTTGTTTCTTAGGTCCACAGAGTAATACCAGGTGGTGTAGCCGCACATGAAGGCTCTATCTTCGAGGGTGCTCAGGTGCTGTCGATCAATGGCACTGCCCTGCAGAACTCTGCTCACTGGGAGGCTCTGCGTACTTTGAGAAAAGCGAGGGCCCAGGGCATGGCGGTGGTTGTTCTTCAGAGTGGTATCAGCAGAAAGGAAGTCACTGAAAAAACAGGAATCACAGGTGAGCGATTGACAGAAAACATTTTCTTATACACACTGTACTGTATATGCATACAGTATCATTATCATTATGAATGTGAAAGCATCTGGAAATCACTGAGCAAAGGTTATAATTATTTGATAATAATACTGGTTGCCTTACCTTGTAGACAGGTGAGATAACAACATGTAAAGCCAGAGTCTCTTGTGCAATCTGATGCTGATATTTTGTGTGTGTATGCCCCCTGCAGGCAGCAGAGTCCGTGTGAACCTGAACAAGTCCAGCTCTGATCTTGGCTTCAGTCTGGAAGGAGGGGTGGGATCCAGCTTGGGAGACAAACCTCTCACTGTACAAAAAATATTCCGTGGTAAGAGCACCTTTTCCCCCGATTTAAAACAATCCCATTCAACACAAGAAGTCTGTAAAAAGATAAATCATGCCATCATTGCAAAAGTAAAGTCATGCTTACCTCACACCTTTTTGCTGTTGGCAAAGTCTTTTCAAAACAATTAAGCGTACTATTTGTTTCCAGGTGGGCCAGTCAATGAAGTGTTTCCTGGGGATGAGTTGTTAGAGGTGCAAGGGCAGAGTTTGGTGGGTATGATGCGTCTTGAGGCTTGGAACCTTATCAAGAAACTGCCCCCTGGTTCAGTGGAGGTCTTACTACACCGTCCTCAGCAGCCACGTTGAAGACATCTACTTTCCTTCTTGCATCTCTTAATGCAGTTTTTTCTATAAGCATCATAGTGTTTTGAAGTGTTTCTTTTTTTCTTCACTGATATGAGATCATATCATAACTATGAATTAATAATGCCAAAATGAAGGGCATAAAAGCACTGGAGGCCAGGAGGTCTTTTTTTGTTTTTTTACATAACTTCTTCTAAATGATGTTTAAGCTCTTACATTATGTAACTTTTAATACAATATTGCACTATCAGTCTTTATCAGAATTAGTTTTTTAATGCTACTATGTATATGTTGTCTGTACAGCACAAATCCGTCCCAATTAAACCTTTTTCATATTAAAGACAAAAAAGCAAATGCATTTCTTTTATATGGAGTATTTATAACATTTACATGATTTTTGTCTGTTTTTATTTATTTATTTATTTTTAAATATCATTAAATCTACTAATAAATTTTAATTGGGCAGGGCATGGCACTAAAACATCTTTGCAAAGAAAATTTCTTTCCTTTTTTTTCCATCCCTAGGCCATGAGCGTAGTTTCATGCCCTTTAAATAAATCAATAAAAAAGAAAAATTGAAAACTATCTTTTACTAAACCAATCTTTCATTCAAACCAAGCAGAGAACGATTAAGGTAATTTTGCTCGTCCTGCAAGAATATACTGTTTCAATAATTGCTTGGTTGAAACAGCAGTAATGCCAATGGTGACATTTAACATCATTTTAAACATGAATGGTGGCTTTGGGAAATAAATTTGGGTGTAGAGATATTTGAGCTAGATAATTACACAATTATCCAATTTCTATGTCATCTAATCGTCCAGTGTCAAAATGATTAGATTATCTGGATGTACGGAAAAGCATGATAAGTGTTTTACAGCAGCGGATCATAGATCACTAATTCTTTCTCTCGCTCTCTTCTCTTTCTCTTTGTCCTACATGATTATTAATGATTTATTATGGGGTCGTAGTCTGGAACAGACAAGCTATGATGTGGATGTCGACTGCTTAATGTGGGATGTTTGTACCCTGCAAGTGTATTTAAAAGAGGGTTTAAAGGTTAGCTGAGCTGATAGACACAGACTAAGGTCAGTAGATCATCTCTGAAGAGCGGGACAGCAAGTTTTGCACAAAACCCAAAATCCAATTCTGAAAATGAGTCGGTTAAAAAAGATAATTAAAAGGATGAAGGTGAAAAATGAACTTGTACGACAGATAATGGGAGAGGTCTTAGGCACCTTTGTACTTTTGGTAAGTTTTTGCATATTCACTATTAAACAAACAGTGAGCGTAGTTATTGATTTCTAGAGTTTTTCTCTCACTACTGAAATATATTTAAAATGTTTTTCATTTTGTAATTTAAAACTCATTAACATTATGAAATAAAACAATTTGTTAAAGCATTAAGTATTGTGAGATAAGAACAACATTGTTTACAGTATTTATAAATTAATATTTATTTGTCTTTTAATGGTAATTTATAAATAAACATTTTCCAATGCTAATTCATGCTTGTGCAAATTGTTAGCCAATATTATTGTATAATTTAAAGATGTAATATTATATGCAAATAAAATGTACATAAACCTAGATTAATAAATGCTGTGTAAGTATTGGTCATTGTATGCAAACGATACCGATTACATTAACTAATAAATCATCCCTTAAAAAACACATTGTGTAACACATCAGCGATACACATAACTGTCTGAGATATTTAAATATTTTTATGTTTTTTTATTATTATTAACAAAAAAAAAAAGGTTTACAGTACAATATATATTTGATTGTTTTTGCAACTTTTCCTCTGAATATGGGCTAAAAATGAAAGGCTACTGTAAAACATACAGTAACATCGATATCAGTAATGTGCATAACATGCAGTTTAGAGTGGCTTACTGTATGTCAAAAATGATTGTGTTATCATATATGTTACACCATAAGACACGTTTTTTCAATGGAAAAATCCAATGTTCTGTTAACCTAAAGATCTGTGAGTTATATATGTTGACAATGTATTTGTCAAGCAGAATGTTTTTACCTAAAAAATATCATCATTAGGATAGGAGGTTATTATGAAGTAACTGCACCAAGCAATAATGGAGCAAAACATCTCTGTGCTGTTAATATACAGCTAAATAAAATAATAATAATAACGTTCTTTTTTACCCTTTGTAGTTGTTTGGTTGTGCTGCAGCAGCTCAGGTGAAAACCAGCAGAGAAACAAAGGGGCAGTTTCTGTCTGTAAACATGGCTTTCTCTGTAGGCGTCATGTCTGCCATGTACCTCTGCAGGGCAGTATCAGGTAAAATACTTACATGTTTTGGGTCAATGAAGGCAAAATCCTTTGTAGTATTAATATTTATTTGGATCAACATAACACTGACTTCTCTTTTAAACTTTTTTCTCTATTATTCCCCACCTTAGGAGCTCATCTCAACCCAGCTGTGTCTCTGAGTTTCTGTGTCTTGGGAGAGCTAGCCTGGATAAAGCTACTACCCTATTCTCTGGCTCAAATATTCGGGGCTTACCTAGCCTCTGGTCTTGTCTATCTCATTTATCATGGTAAGATAAAAATGTAATTACATTTAAAAAAAAAAAAAGATGCATCCTGCATTTTTGCAATGCTTTCACATTCTATACTTGACAGTTTTTTGAAGAAAAAAAAAATAGGATTGATTTCTCAACACTCTACAGATGCGATAATGGAGTTCAGTGGTGGAGTTCTGACTGTATTTGGTCCTAACGAAACAGCCAGTATCTTTGCCACTTATCCAACTGATGTGGTGTCAATGCAGACCAGCTTCCTTGATCAGGTCAGCAAAACGCCATGGCAGATTAGACAGGAGCTCTTTAGTTCATGCAAGCACAGTACATTACTACTGATGTAATAAATACTGTGTAATCTGATCTAAAACAAATTGCTCTAAAGCAATATAATATTAAAGCAACATGAACCTTTTTTTTAAACATTAATCATCTAATATAGAGATCAGATCATGCCAGAAATGATAAGATCTATCTCCTGTTTATTTGTGTGTAGGTGGTCGGCACAGCAATGCTGATGTTGTGCATTCTACCATTGAATGATAAGAAAAATGCTCCTGCTCCTGAAGCGCTGCTTCCTCCAATTGTAGCAACTGTTGTCCTCGGCATTTCCATGTCAATGTCGGCTAACTGTGGAGCTGCCATAAACCCTGCCCGTGACTTTGGTCCACGACTCTTCACTTTCACAGCAGGCTGGGGAACTGAAGTCTTTACGTAAGTAACCAAATCTGCCTACTACATCTAGTAATGTCAGATTAACAAAGCCTTGTCATCGCAGCACACTTGCCTTTCAACTCAATCTCTACTGATAAAATTAATTACTGGTTGTGTCACTTTGCTTAGCTCCGGTGTTCTATTAATGATCTTAGTGCAATGTCTAGTTACCACGTTGGTATTTCACTGTAACCAGTGCTTCACTTCTTTCAACATGGTCCATTTTTTTTCTGACTCACACAGGTGCTTTGACTACTTCTTCTGGATTCCATTAGTGGCTCCTATGGTGGGGGGTGTGATTGGGTCCGTTATTTATCTGGTCTTCATTCAATGGCATCTGCCTGAGCCTGAGGATGAATCTGAGTCTGAGGAGTTTAACGAACAAACAAAGGTCACGGAGCACAACAACAAAAAAGACGAGTTTTTCCATAAAATGTCTGCGTTATAAAGGACTGGGCACTGCTGAATGTAGCTCATGGCATTTCCATATCCTGTTTCCCCTCTTCTCCACATTATTTCCTGACTGTTTCATATTGTAAATAAATAAATGGGAAAAGGCCAAACACACTGGGGAAAATGTACAAGGTGGACTTCTAAATCTTTCACACAAGAACTTGATAAACCAAATGTTATTTATTATTCACATCTCTTTCATCTTTTCTGTAATATTATACTGGGACTTACTCAAATTTGCCTTTCAAATTGTCCGTTGTTTCACAGAAGTGAAATAAAAGATTTGTATATAGAAGGCCTATGTATAGTATATTAGTTATTTTATTCTAGACCAGTGGCAGCTATACACACGCCATAACTTATTTCAGCTCAATTTATTAACTGTAATCTTTCAAAAATTTAACATAACCACATCAAACTCTCATATTCATTAGTTGTCTAGTGCTCTTTCTAATGTATTTTGCAAGTAAAGGTTGTTTATGTTACAACACTGTTACAGTGTGCACTTTTGTGGTGTATATTAACAGGTTCACAAACAATGAGTTTTAAAAACTTGTTTGAAGTCACTGTCGCGCAAATATTTAGCTATCTAACCTTTGGGGAATAGGTATATTGATTACATGTACTCAGAAGCCCACCTCCCTACCATTTCATGGAATACCCTCTGTGTGAGCAATTATTTCACCATGCATTCAAATAAAGATCTTGCTATTACTGAAAATATAACTGCAACCAGGAATATAATTAGGCTATCTTCTGTCATGAAGAGGTTTTGGTAATATTACTGATCAGGGACTTAGGTTCTGTTTGATTACAACTGAGCAGAGATATTATGAGGTGTATGAGAATGTTTGCTTAGCGTTTGGGGTCATTATCTCGCAAGATGCACTGTAACAGATGTCCAGATCTTTATGTTCAGCTCATCATTCCCAAACTTTAGTTTAACAACAACTTTTAAGACATCCCTGCAAAATTGACCTCGCGCACGCATCAACAAAGAAGGCGACAAACGTACAGCGCATGCGCACAGCGGACATGTCACAGGACCGATCGAAAGGGTGTTTTTACTTTTAGAAGTTGTCCAGTTCTTAAAATAATAAATACACAATTAGTCTCCATCGCCAATGTCGTTTGATTATAATTACAGTTTCAAGCTGCTGTTCAGCCATCCTGCGCTGACCAATGTGTGTGTCCAGCAGAGGGCGCACTCGACAAACCAAAACAATAAGCACATGGTAAATGTCAGCACTGCCTCCATGCTGTACTGTGAGCAAAGTTACAGCAGGTATCTGCTGCATTCAGTTAAAATAGTCTGTTACGCATTCTTTAAAACACACAGTAAATGAAATGGATAATATGGATGCATTCACAAACAGTGTAACCAAATTTGAATTCATTTTTATCAAACATGCAAGTGTTAGTGCAAAAGGCTGAAAGTGAGAAACAGCAGATGCAGATGCAAACACCGCCTCCACCCCGCCTCCCTCATCCTATTACTATGAGCAGCTGCTGGCGCCGAGTCCGATACACTTTCACCTTTCAAGGATGTTTTGATCGGCGCGTGCATCCGAAACATAACCTATGTTGCCTTAAATCCGACGGGATACCTGAAGAGAAAGAAGACGATAACAGAGATGATTGAAATCAACATTGCTTACAGGAGCTGATAAAGGTAACGGTGGCTTTGCTTATCCGCTTACAGTAAACGCTTTAGCTTTCCTTTAGTTCAAGGCTCTACGTGTTATCAGCGTGACTTCTGAGAAAACAGTTACTTATAAAAAAATATTGATATAAATATCACCAATTTCCCTTGTGAAACTGAACTAAAACTGTTGAAATATCACGCATTAGGCTAAATAAACAATATGGCCACCTAATGAATGCGATAGACTGATAATAGTCACAGGCTTATTAATGGACTTACAGTTACACCGAGTTATTTAAGGCATTTATAAGATATCTGTGAACGTCGAAGGTCAGTTTGCAGTCACATCTCAACTCTGAAATATTTTTTGGCACGTCTCAAAAATGTTAATTAATAAGTAATAAAAATGTATTACCTCGAGACAACTTAGAGGCATTTTTAATAAGAGCATATCTTACCCTTATCAGTGTTGCAAACTGTAATTAGTTGAAAGTAGCTCAAACTGGCAGCTAAATATCACTAGATAACATCACAATGGCAAATTTACTGATCTATATAAAGAGACATATATAAATCAGTAGGGACGAAGAGAACTTTAAACTATATTTCTCTCTGAACTTTAGAAAAAGTCTCAAAAGAGGTGAGGAAGTCAAAAAATCAAGTTACTAAATTGGCAACACTGATTTTTAATAAGAAAACCAATTAGCCGTTACCCAACATTATTTAGCTAATGCTAAAAAGTTTATTACTTACAAGTTGCAATATATATAATCAGAAATGGCATGAGAATTTAAGCTCTGTGTTCTGTTTTATCCGTTGGTGTACCCCTGGTTACAAACCCTGATTAAAACCCTAATTATTGATTAGTTATGTTAAAAAGAATATCAGACTATAACAGTGTTTTCTGGTTAGAGATGTGGGTTCATAATTTGGGTTAGGTATTTTCGTGTCACTTGAAATTTTAATTGAACCAGGGATTTAAGCTAGTTCTTGAAATTCCTTTGAGAGTAAACTTCTGACTGACAGCCAAGAAATGTGCTTTGTTGTGCTTAAAGAGCCAACAATGTAATAATTCCCTTGAGAAAGAAAGCGTATCAACACCATGCAGAGGCATGACCACTTAATGCATTACTATAATTATATACGCATTTTAAAGTACGGATCTTTCTCTCTTTGTTTGTGTGTGTATAAGAGAGTGAGGGAGCAGACTCATCATTTTCTGTAGTCAATATCATTATTGTGATTCTGGTTTGATGGTGTTTCCTTTTTGACCCTTTTTAGACCACAAGTGTAAAAGATGGAAAAAATTAATAAATAAGGTAAAACAGATGGGAAGCCAATGAGGGCAGAAGAATTACCGACCAATAAACTAGAATAACATATAGAAAAAAACCCACCATTGTCAATGGAAGTAAAATATGCTGAACATATGCTGATCATAAATTATAGATCGTAAAACTCAAAAGCTTACTTGTTCAGCCTTACATGACCGCACATAAATAACTAAGAGTGCCTTTTTCTCTTGATTAAAATGCAAGAGCCCATTTATGGTCCACACTGTGTGACAGACTGTGTGAGTATTATGAATGCATGTAACATATGTGAGAGAATGTGTGCTGCATGACGCTTGTTAGAGACGCTGAGTCAAATGACCTGCTTTACACCACTGCAGTCTGTTGTCTGTGTGAAGATGTGTACTTGTGTTTATATTCAACGTGGCTTTCAAATCTGGGTTATTTAGTGTCAAAAGCAGCCTGTTTACTGAGTCTGTCCTCAAGTAGGTTTGTGTTTATTATTGTGTGTCCTTGCTCTTATATGTGTGTTATATATTTTGACCTGCTGGTGTGGAAGCCTCTAGTCAGATACATGGTAATAGACTCTAACCATGGCTGACACACATGTGTACTAGCTTGCATGTGTATGTGAGTGTGTGTAAGTAGTCAGAAATATTCACCTGAGCTAACTTTTAGCGTTGAACTAATGTTCTGTGCTTTCTTTGCATCTCTGCATTCTATCATCTGAGAACATTTATACCTGCAGCAGCAGATAGCTTTTTTCCAACCCAGAGGTGGCCTCCTCTAGCCCAGCTCTTCCCACGCTCTCGAACAGTCTGCTTTGATTGTCTACATAAAATGAAATCACAGATGATTGTCAGTAATGTTCTCAGGGCAGCTCGGGACCGATGGATATCTCTCTGATGACTTTGCATGATGACACTTGTTGGTTAAGGAAATATTAAAGACAATATTTGAAAGATATTAGTAATTCACAGAGGAGATGGATTGGAGGAGGCAGGACCGTTTTGCAAGCTGGTTATGATGTTTGAAATTTCCTTTAGGGAAAGTCAGAATGCCCCAATGTGAGATGATGATCGTGCACTGAAATCAAAATAATGATTATGTCCACTGTCAAATTACTGCGTGTCGATGTAGGTTTTTAAAAAAAAGTCTGTTTAGGCTATGACTGAGGATGTAGTCATATCTTTTGCACCTTTATGATCTTGCCTGGTTTATGGAATGTACCGTTTTATTTCATATATAATAATATAATAATACTCAATAGTAAGCAGAGTCACAATTACACAATTAAGCAATTTAATGCACTTTCTTTCTGCCTCCATATTTCCTATGTACCAGGCATAATAGACAGAAAGCAGACAGCATGTGGCGTCTTCAGAGAAACATTTATTGGAAACCAGACCTGCAGGCATCAATGTGCTTCTGGAACAGACCTAACCCAGACCACTTTACACAATAACAATGATGTTTCCAGTTTTATTCATAACTAATGTGTTTGTGTAACTGCATTAAACGGTCTTAATAATTATCTTAATATTAGCATGATTAAAGAAAAAATTCTAGGGTTCACGGAAGTCAGGCAGTCCAGTTTATGGCTGCAGGTTCATTAGCAGTGGCTTAGTTTTAGCTGACTGATCTGCATACTGTCGTTGTCAAGGATTAAATATCGTTGAATTTCCTGAGTGCGCGTAAACTGTTGGTATGTCCCCTGTTTCACCCTTGAGATCCTGTTGACAATGTGGTTCTCTCTCTTTCTCGCTGTGTGTGTGTCTGCATGTCTATGTAGATTTTCCCATGGGACGGAGCGGCAAAATTTCAGAGGTGTGGAAATGTTCAGAAAGAGACCTCCCACAGGTAAACAATTAGCTACTCTTCCTAAACACACACACTTTTAAGTTTAATTACCATATTGTGCTCTGAATTCAAAATACACAATATAATCAAATGTAATCTAATGGGTTTAGTTACAGTGTATACACAGTTTCTTATATATTCCCAGGGATGGCATCTATTAACCTGTTAATATTGGTGCTGGGCAACAATTAATCAGGATTAATCGCATACAATATAAAAGTTTTTGTTTATATATGTGTGTGTACTGTGTAAATTTATTATATAAATACACACACATACAATATTCATATTTAAATATTTACATGTATTTACACATATATATTTATATATATATATATATTTCATATATAAACATAACATGTTTTTCTTAAATATATATGAGTGTATTTATATATAAATAATAAATATACACAATACACACATATTGTTACAAGGCGGTCCTCTGTGGCGCTGCCTGACCATCCTCAGCGGGAACCCTCGCCCGAATACTAGTTCCTACCCG
>JAUMHI010000058.1:9150678-9169817 GCA_032359435.1 Enteromius unitaeniatus | reverse complement strand
GTACGACTATGAGTGCATAAATAAAGGTTTGCAAATGGATCTAACGTCTCCTGAGTCTACGTCACACATATATATTTTACGTACATAAAAACTTATTTTGGATGCAATTAATTGTTGCTCATCATATAATATCATATAAATGATATTAAGATTTTAACATGCAATATATACATAGATTTAACTCCACATAACGTGTCTTTATGTCAAAATTAACAACAACAATAACAATACTTCAGTATACTGGCTATATTCTCCCAACAGTTTACATTTACTTGTAATGTAACCGGGTGCTTTAAAACTCTTCAAAATGGACAGTTTGAGATTACTTTTTGTGTATCTCTTCATTAAAATGCGAAATAGAATTGATTTCAGTAGTTGTGCGTTGTATGAGAGGTGCTTCTCTGTGTGTGGGATTCGGCTGTGTGTGCTTAGAAAACCAGACCGACTTAAGCGTCGTCACGCTTTCAAATGGATCTGTATGTTTGCTTTTCTCTAACTTTTTTAAGTGTGCCGTGTATAAAGTTATTGTCTCTTAAAAGAAAGAGTCAAGTCTGAATCATTGAAATCAATGTTGACATCAAAATGAAAAACCATAGCATATTGGCCGTGCTGATTTTGGAGCATTAAAAGCTCACAAACACTGCTTTAACTCAAATCGACCAATCAGCAGAGGGGTTTGGAAAGATTAATAACTGAATTAATTGTTTGGAGTCCTTCAACAAATAAGGTAAAAATAAATGTACATTATAAGAAAATTATAATATAATGTTTTTTGACCTTGCATGCATGTCAACATGTTGTTTGGGACTCCTAAATCCAAAATATAAACTTTTCTTAACCCATAATAGGGGCACTTTAACACTGCATGGCAATTTGTAACAGTTTTATGTTTTGGTGAATTGGTGGCTAATTCATTAGAATACGCAAGATTCCATATTGCATTTGACTACACCGTATTAAACGTTCTAGATCAAGAGTTTTTGTCTACTTTTTTGGACAGTTGGTATGTTAAACAACAGTATATTCCATTGAACACACTCTACTTCTGTTCCTCATTGACTCAGTTTCATTCTTGTCAAAAATGTTATTTGCCACTACTTGCCACTAAGGTTATTTTGATGGCTTGATTTAGGACTTTCATGCTTTCTTTTTCATAAACATTGTTAATTTCTATACAGATCACATTGCACATGTTCATTTAAATTCACCACCAGGAAAAATGTTTATTTATGACATCGGGTTGCTCAGCTTAAGCAACGACGCTTATAAAAATTAGATTAAAAGATATGCAATATCCTCTTCATGCTTCAGCAGACCTTAGTCAGGGTTGCTCCATATTTCATTTCTGATGGGGATAAAAACAAGGCAGTGAGGGATAGAAGTGCAGTGCATTCAGCAGAGTGTTTATTAATAACTTATTAGAGATTGTGCAGCTGACAAAATGTCTTTAAAAAAAAGGAAAAAACTGTTTTGAAAGTTATGAGTCAGCACAAATTACCTGATCTAGGATATATACGCCATTGATGCCATGATAAAGACTGTTAGTCTATCCCTCACAGTTCAATGAGATGTCTAGCCTGACTAAGGCCTATAAAATGCAACCTCCTTGACCTTCCTGAACTTCCTGTCTGATTTAAGTTACCTGTATACTGTTATTTGGTTCAGCCTGATATTAACAAAAAAGTGTGGTTAGTATTTAAAAAGGAATTTTAAATATTATCATGTGTGTATGTATATATATATGTATATATAAACTGTGTGACTGGGCAGCTATGGGTGTGTTTTCACCTTGGTGCAGTGCAACATCAAAAGTTAAAGATGTAGGCTACACGTGAGTATGCTGGAGCATTGTGTTTAACAGTCGGGAGGTTTCCTTCCTTGGCACGAGACTCCCTCTCTCTCCACACACTCTTGAGATACACATCAGGCGTAGCACGTGCAGAGACACCTGACTAGTCCAGATGTCTTCCGCAGTGCCACCCTTTCTCACCCCCCTTTATGCCCTAAAATATAAAACTGTCTGTTGATCAGCCATTTTCCCTCTGAATCTTATTACTGTATGGATATTTAATTGCCGGATGAGACTATAGTTGCTGGCTGCTTGTGTTCTATCCCATACATGTTTTACAGCTCTGCAGTGTAAGTTGCCCTGGCAACCTCCTCAGCCAGCTCCTATTGGTCACATCCTTGACCAATACAGCGCCGGTTTGATTATGTCATATAAAAACAGCATCGTGGCTCTAGTGGCGCTGCTCCGTGTTTTGACAGAGTCCGGTGACAGTGCTAAAATAACACGTCGTCGTCAGCCTGCTCAAAAAAAATCGATATTTTAATTGAATGTTGATTAGCGTTTGCTTATTTATACGTTTAAAGCCATATTCATCTAGTATACTTCAAGACAAGTAAAACATTTTAGACAAGTAAAACATTTAACATACATTTCTGGAAAGCAGAAAGTACTTAGTTGAGATGGAAGTGCCAAGACAGTGTAAAACATTTGAGAACTAGATTAGTGAAAGTGATTGGTGAGCACTCCGAATGACCTCGACAACTGCGGCAAATCTAAGCTGAGAAGGAGTGAAGTGTAATTTACCGCCGCGGATGCGATCTGATGTCTTCCGCGCAGCGCTCCGTCATCCGGCGCCGGTCCGCAGCTGCCACGCGTGCGTTTCTCCGTCGCTCCGCCGGTGTGATGCCCGACTGTTTGCGCAGAGCTGTGTAAATTAAACGACGTTGGGACAACATGACTATCCTGAAAGACATCCCAGAGAAGTGGTTTCCAATCATTCTCCCTCTAAAAAGGAAGAAAGAGGGATTAGGCAACGCCAGAAAAATAAGAAAAGGAGCAGGTACCTTTACTTTGCGTTATTTGTTTACCGCTTAGGAAGTCTAGTTGGTAATGACTTTTATTCTAATATAGGCCATTTATATTAGAATAGAGGTCATTTAGACATTCAAATAATAATTTCAAACATATTTATGTTTTATTATTCATTGAATATTTTTTTGTAACACTTTCCTGTCATGTAAATAAAAACATGCCTTCTTCCATAAGTGTACTTATTCATTATTTCACCCTCATGACTGTCTCACAAAATCACATCAATGTCCAGTGTCCACTGCGTGTGTGTCCATGTATGTCCCATGACCTTGTGATCATATCCATCATGCTTTGCCCTGTCAACATTCACAAATCACTGTCAGTGAATTACACCCCAGTGTATTTTAACATAACATATGTAACATGAAACTGTCCGTATATTGTCTTGTTATTGACATGTTTGCATAACCTCATTTCTACATTGAAAGTTAAAGACTTATAACCTGCCACAAAACTACCCAACTTTGAATATCTTTCTCATGTGCATGTTTCCTGTGCCTCATAGCAGTTTGTTTTACTGTAGGTAAATGAGTAATCCGTGAATTGCTTTTTAAATGTCATTTATGTAATGAACACAGACTGCAACATTTTCACTGTCATGTTTTGTTGTTGTTGCAAAGCAGTGTACTTTCGCTACAGGGAGTACTGTAAGTGTTAGAACCTTTTGTTGGTGAAATTGGATGCTATTCTGGTATGTAAAGGAATTGAGCTGGATCTCTCACTCTCACTAAAGCCAGACCGCAACTGATCAATCATTGCTTGTTTGATTGGTGATCAGCTTTATGTGTTTTTTTTAGGTCTGTGTACTTTTGTATACTCCCTGGACTCAATATATGTAGCCATTGCTGAGTCATTTGTGCCACATTGTTTGAGATGTTTTACCTGTACAAAATGCTGGAAATGATTGTGAGATTATCGGGTTTTTTTTACTTCTTCATCTTTCAGATATATGTCTCACTTTCATTATGCCAAGATAAGTTAAGATGCCTGTCACATATTAGTCTCAGTCACAGCATAGATGCTCTAATTATCAGTCACTATACAGATAGCGCCATCTAAAACTGTTTAGAATGACTCAGACTTCAGAGGTGGCCATGTGTAAAGGTATCATTTCAAATCAAGAAGAGTCCCACAAAATCACCTTTGCTGTCTGATTTGTACTTGTTGTTAACCTTTAAGCATTTCAAATGTGATTAGACTTTAATAGGCACTGACCTTAAGTTGACCTTTAGGCCTAGAAATATCTATTGGACAAGCTGTAGAATGAAATTCATTGTTATAGTGGCCTTTTCACCTTAGTAAGGAATAGGCATTGTCCGAGTAACCCCAGTAACACGGTGCTCCTGGCTTTTTCAGCGTTTGATTTTGTGTTAAGTGAATGTGTTGAGAAGCAGTCTACTCTCATACACTGGCTGTCATTTCCTTCCTGCTTTGACTATCATATCTACGTGGAACATCATTACTTTCAATTGGATTTTATCAGAATTCAGAAGTCTATGGGTGTTAAGTGTGGGAGATATATAATATTTTATATTAAACAGTACATGTTGATGTACAGTTATATAATATGCTATTAAAATTGATCTAGAATTTATAGAGTTGTATGGATGTTGTCTTGAGCATTTATAGTGAAAAATATCCTGTAGATATGAGGGTGTAAATACTCAAAAGATCTATTCTTTTACTTTATAAGTGCTTCATGTGGTTACTCTTTCTCTCTCACATACTCACAAACATCTAAAATAGCCATTATGGAACATGTTTTTGCCTATTTTTGTCACCCTAAATGCATGTTAGAGTGATTTGTTCTGAGGTGCAGTCAGTGGGTGTTGGGTCTGTCCTTATGTGAACCCCTAACTGCTTAACTCAGAGTGCAGTAAAAGAGAGAAGGAATACTGTAGGATGGTGAGAGATGGAGAGTAATTTCTGATAGAGATAGATGAGTCAGACAGATGGGTATATGAAGGCACTTGGCAAAAAGAAGAAGGGATGGGGAAATGAGAGCAGACTGCAAGAGGAGGAGAGGAAAAGCAAGCAAAACAATCTATAGAGACTGAGATGAAGTGAAGGGTCATGTGGAGGTCATGTGCTTTTTTTGTCAAGTGAACAAATGCATTATGATGCTCAGCGTATGTTTTGACATTACAGCACAGTACAAGTTCTCTCATCATGTACAGAACAGAAAACCTGCCTTCAGGAGAATGGGAGAGAAGTAAATATTTAAAGCATTAAATTAAGAGAATAACTCTTTTGGCAAATGCAAGCATTTACATGAATACATTAGTGAGTATTTGGCCTCTGTTAAGGATGGAGTCATGTATTTGGCTGGTTGTTCCTCTGCTGTGTGTGCTAAAAGGTTGGAGTACTGTAGCAATTAGCTCACCCACTTAGAGGCTAATTTGAGCCAGTGGCTTGCCTCTTTTAGACATTAAATGAGACGAATGCTTTCAAATAGTGGAGACAACAGAAACTTCAATGGTGCTTTAGTGCTGCTTTGACACTTTCATTAAATGTGTGACCTGACTGAAAGATTCTCTTTGATAGCAATTGATTGTTTTGTTTTTTTAATCAAAGGCAAATATATTGTTAACTTAAGAGGAATCTATGTTATTTGAAGCTATTTGAACTTTTATTTCTTTCTCCAGCATCATCTTTCTTTCTTCAGACTTCAAGGTCATTGAAAAAAAGTGTCCATTGTAAAGAGAAAACTTTACAAAGGTGTTCATAAATTGTGAATGCTTTATGCTCTTCGTATTCCTGTTAGATTCATATGGTTTAAAAAACCATTTATATAATTTCCAAGAATAAAATCACGTATAACAATAAATATATGTATCTCATTTTAATCATTAAAAAAAAGTTGAGTTTTTATTATTAATATTATTATTAGTATTATTTAAAAAATATCATGAATTATTATAAAATATTCTCAAATATCAAATTTTTATGTTTTTAAATTATCTGATTTTTAATAGACTTATTAGTAGTAATTAATAGTCCTTTCTGTAATATTATTTTTATGACTTTTGTTAACATCGGCTAACAATTTTTTTCTGCATATTGTTTGAACCATGTGATCATGCGATACTGATGAGGTAATAGCTGGTAATATCACCATAATAAAATAACAATAAAATATTTAAATTATTTCATAATTTTACTGTGTTTTTTTAAAAGAACCAAAAAAACAAAACAAAAACAAATGCAGCCTGGGTGAGCATAGGAGACTTAGGTCTGTGCCAGAATATTTAGATTTAATTTAGAAATTAAAAACTATTTATGTATTTCATGTATTATTGAATAAATGAATAATGGATCCAGGTAAAAAACGAGCATCATGTCAATCACAACAAAGCTTGGATTGACTTTCAGTTAAGTTCATCTATGCACCACTAGCTTACACAAGACATATGTTCTGCAACACTGCACATCTATAACTTGCTGGTCTGTTTGAATTTGCACAGATTTGTGAGCTAGCATAGCGGATGTCCTTGGCAGTATTGCTGAATCACAACAATAACCGCTCCTTCTCTGTCAATGACTGTTTTTTTTTTTTGAGAAACGTCACACAAGCAGCGTTTCACTGCGGCTCTCGTTCGTCCTTGGCTGTACTAGTAAGGGCGCTGTGTTAAAAGTGCTTAATGGCCCAGTTTGCTGAGGTGCTCTCTGGATGGAACCAGACCCTCCAACGGCCAAAGCCATTATGTCATCGGCAGCCAATAGGCAGGTAATGCTCTCCCAGACTCTGGCAGCAGCAGTGTGGTTTTCCATCAGGACTGATAACGGAGAGGCAGAGAGTACAACAGATAGCCACGAGCAAAGGCAAAGAAAGACGTGACCTTGAGGAAGATAGGAGAAGATGAAAGCATATATGGAATGATGAGTGATAGGACAGGAAGGAGATAGTGTAAAGATAGTTGAGAGGACAGATACAGGTTTTAGCTTTTTAAAATACAGTAAAGTAAAGCTAAGCTAAAGTTAAAAAAAGTCAGTCATGGTATTTCATATTTGTATGATACTACCACAGATCGTATAAAATATGTATAAACTATAAAAAAATCACTTGATATCAGGTTAAACTCTCTAATAAATCAGGAAATATTCTAAACGAAATAGTGCAGACTTCTGATGAAGACTCATTTACAAGCTACCAATAGAAATGCACTATAACTGTGTAACTTGTCACAAATGCCAGTAACAAGAGGTACTAAATAAAAAGATGTATAGATAACTATTAGTTCCACACCAGTGCTCAATAACAAGTTTTGTTATTTTTTTATCTTAAGTTTGCAGCTTTAAATGCTTGAGGGCTTTACAAAGTTGGAATTGGATTGCATTTCAATGTTTTTATCATTCAGCAGTGATCAAAATTATAATCTCTGTTCCAATTTTTCCTAAATATATACATGCATGTGTGTATATAGATATATACACACACACTAAAATAACATCCTAGATCTGAATGAATGAAATATTCTTATTAAATACTTTGTTATTTATTTCTGTTCTGCAGAAGAAAAAAAGAAAAACATGTTTGGAATGACATGAGAGTGAAGTACTGTCAGAATTCTGCACATATTAGTACACTGACCTACTTCATACAGTTAAGAATACAAAGGTGTACTTAAAGGGTACTGCCCCAAGATACATTTTTGCTGATGTGTTTTTTTTTTTTTTTGTGGCAGCTAAAGTGCTTGTTTCCGGGTGTTGCTGCGTGTTGATTATGTGGGCAGTGCATATAAATTGGCCATAATAGCAGCGAAATATGAGAGAGCCAAGCTGTCTCTGCACAGGAAACCACAGGTAGAGAGAGTCTCGGTGACTGAGCAGAGGACCCGAGCAGGTGTGAAGAACTCATGCAGGAGGAAACAGACTGGCTATATCTATTCGCATGCATGGGTTTATGGGTTTGACCTTTTGATGCACATGTAAATGGTGCAGATGCAGCTCTCGGCCATTCATCAGACCTCTTTGCCTCATTTCTGAGCAGGGAGTAATGAGGTCAGTCTCTTTATTTTTGTACTAGATTCTCATCAATATTACAGCAGCACAGAGTGAAACCAGACCATCTTATCTTTATCTGTATAATACGTCTCTTGCAAACAACCACAATGAAAGGTTATGTTAAAGGTGAGAAAGAGATGAGAGATCTCTTATAACAAAATCTAAAAGTATTTGGAAATTCAGGCTGGACGGAGTTCTTTTCAGCAGGGTAGAGCTCTGGAACGTGTCTCCTCCAAAAAGATGCAGCGAGTCACCCATGGATAATATGATGTGATACACACACAAACACACACTCAAGCTGTCACATGACGTGGCCATTACCCAGCATAAGAAAAACTGTGAGTACAGGATGTGAAAGACGCATAGCAAAGTGAGTCTGACAGGCATTTTCTGCAATTTCTGGAAGAACAAAGAGCTTTTCTCAGATACAAGCTAGTCTATTTACTACTCAGTGTGTTTTTGCGTCTTATGTGTCAGTCTGGCTGGATACACTGCAGTGTTGAAACTGTAAGTCTCGTTTTCAACAGAAGTGAAAACAGCAGGTTTATGACTCTTAAGCTAACCACAGCTATACTCTCACAGTCCCGTTTCCAGCCTCATAATGCAGAGATTAATCCGTCACACTACAAATAGCCATGACTTGCTTCTTCTTTGCTGTGTTGCACTTGACTTGACAAATACAGATCTATTTTACTTGATTCTCATTTGTGTTTAGCACTGATACGACCCTCTGGTTGTGTGTGTCTCATAGGGGAACTGAAAGTTACTGTATGCAACTGCATGAGATATGTGAGTGTGCTTTGTGCACTCTGCCTGTTTGAAATGTTTTCCTCAGCAAACATAAAGCATATATGGCATGACTTCCTGTTTCTTTCTTCTCTGGGGTCAATGCAATGACTAATAAAAGAAGCACAGCAGAACAGAATGCAATTTAGTGAGCAAGTCCTCTGTGTTGTAGATTTTCTATTTCAGTACGGTTAACCATTTCAGGAGCTTCCGGTGAGAGAAAAATCAAATAGCTGGACCCAGCTAACATGCTAAGAATGTTTTATAAATATTCTTTTATTTTGGTGTGGCAACAGCGATTTTTGAGAAAAGCATGAAACTTTCCAGTTTTCTTAATGTTAGTAGAACTTTAAAATGAGAAAACAATGACTAAATTGTAATTCTTGATTTATCAGTTAAAAGCAAATCACTTGGTTGAAACCGGGGAAGCATTTAAAGACGTTATGCAGTGAAGACTCTTTTTTTTTTTTTTTTTGTGGTCTATCACTGGCATCAACATTATTTTTATTTTTTATATATTTCCGGCAATCTTTACATCTCAGTGTTTGTTTTCTTTACAGAGGAGGAAAGGAGAGTGCGAGCCAATGATAGAGAGTACAATGAGAAGTTCCAGTATGCAGTAAGTCGCACATACAACCAGTACATCATAAATAAGCTATAGATTATTTTAAGTGTTTTTTTCATCATCATCTCTTTAACTGTTCACAGAGCAACTGCATCATGACCTCAAAGTACAACATCATTACCTTCCTTCCAGTCAACCTGTTTGAGCAGTTTCAGGAAGTTGCCAATACCTACTTCCTGTTTCTCCTCATACTTCAGGTAAGAATTTAATTTAAATTTAATTTAAATTGCCCCATTATGGGTAATGAGAAGGTTCATATTTTGGTTTTTGGAGTCCCCAACAACATGTTGACATGCATACAGAGTCAAAAAACACTTTCATTGTCTTATAAAATGCTTTTTTATTTTTTACCTTGTTCAACAACTCCCAAACGATTTCCTCAACGAATCACTTTAAACAATTAACTAATCTTCGGTGATTGGTCTCATTTTCATTACATAATTTCTGTAATACCTGATAAAGCAGCGTTTGTGAGTGTAGTGCTGCTTTGTGTACATAGACCGGTTTGTGTACAGCCTTACTGGGGAAACCGCTACAGCAGCACCTAGTGGTAAAAAATTCATTAGCATTTTAATTCATAGATAGACCTTGTAACACTGAGTCGAAATGTCATACTGCCCAGATGGAGAACGGTGTGGTGCTAATAATGCGAGAAGATGGAGTATTTTCCCCAGTTTAATAAAACACCTCAAGCGTAGACACACTTGTCCACATACATGGGCAGCGAGTGAGGAGAACTGGAAAAAAATGTACATAAACACTCCACTCAGGTCACAAACAGAAAAGAACCAAATAAAAGAAAGTGTACAGAAAATAAAGTTGTCGGTAGGGCAAGTTATCTCTTCACCTTGTACTGAAGCACACTATGCGCCGCGCAGTTGTCATTCACAAAAATTACCATAAATGACCCAGAGGCCATTACAACCTACAAGTGGACAGGCAATATGCTAATGTTTCAAAATATACCTCCGTTCCCAATGGCTACAGTTAGCAAGCATGTGTAACCTTATTAACACAATCATTTTGACAGATTGTTTGAACATGTTTACAAACTAGTAACACCAGTAGGTGCATTAGTACGTACTATAAAATGGCTTTAAAAAGTAACTGTGTGTATGTTTTCTGTCTCAGTTGATTCCACAGATTTCCTCTTTATCCTGGTTCACCACCATTGTGCCTTTAGTGCTGGTGCTGAGCATCACAGCAGTTAAAGATGCCACCGATGACTATGTGAGTCTCATGCACACATGCTGTAACTTACTGTAACTGCAAAGCCCCCCTACACACACACACTAAACACAGTCAGACACATGCGTTTCATGCACATCTCTGTTTCTCTCAGTTTCGTCACAAGAGTGATAACCAGGTGAATAACCGTCAGTCTCAGGTCCTCATCAGTGGCACGTGAGTCTCATATTAATATGCACACTTCCTTTTACATTGCATTTACAAGAAAATACAGATCCATAGTACAGTCCAAATTGTTGGTCGCAAGATAGTGAATGTTCATGACATAAAAGCAGTGTTGGCTCAATATTTGCTATATATAATGAATAACATCTAAATAAATAAATTATATATATAATGAATATGTAATATAAATTAGATTTCTAATGTTTAAATGAAAACAATATATATATACTGCATATATATATATACTGTATGTATGTGTGTGTGTGTGTGTGTGTGTGTGTATATATATATACATACATACAAAGCATTAATATGTATCCTATACTTTTGTCACTTTCTCAGTCTTCAGAAGGAGAAATGGATGAATGTCAGAGTGGGTGACATCATTAAACTGGAGAACAATCAGTTTGTGGCAGTGAGTTTTCCTTTATAGTTCATCACAACATTAATGAATTAATTAAACTTGGTTTAATAAAATAAAAAAACTCTTTACTAGCTCAGCAGTCTCAGACATTATTTGCAGTAATTCAGGGTCAAGTACGCATCAATGTCTGATGCATTTGCTCTAGAATACTGCAATGTGATATTGATCCAGTAGCCAAGGTCTAATTCGCTGATTATGCCTCTGGTTATGTAACTCCTTCTCTCGAGGATGAACAGCAGTTTAGGTGTCTTGTTAAAAAGCTAAATGGAGTTTTGGGCTCACTGTATATCAGTGTTATTGTAATAAAGATACTATTATAGCCACGTTTTAGTGATATTTTGAATAGCTTTTCTTAATTAAATAAAATTTGAATTTTTGTTCCATTTTGTATTATTTTTTCATGTGCTTTCATAGTTTTTCTAAAAATATATATATATATATATATATATATATTTTTTTAGTATTTTTTTTTTTTTTTTTTTTTTTAAAGTTCGTTTAATTTTCAATTATTAATCTCAGCATGTCAGCTTAAACTAAAGCTTGAAACAGCTTTTTTCTATTAATATGTTATTTAACACTTCTGTATACTTGTTACAGGCTGACCTGCTCCTGTTGTCCAGCAGTGAACCACATGGCCTCTGTTACATTGAAACTGCAGAACTGGATGGGTATGTTTATCTCTTGAATTTGCTGTGTAAAATGATTTCATGCTCCCAGTGCAGCTCAATACAAAGTCTTTGTTTTTCTGCCACAGCGAGACGAACATGAAGGTGCGCCAGTCCCTGTCTGTTACCTCAGAGCTGGGAGATCCAAATAACCTGGCCCAGTTTGATGGTATGTGATTTTGAATTAAACACGCTCTAAATAGATGCGAAAGTTAGCCAGAGTGGAAATGAGAAAGTGAACTAGTAAGAATAAGAAACAGCTGAGCAATCTTGTGAGAGAACATGTTAGCATGCACGATTTGCAGAAGTTTATGGAACTAAAATAAAAAGGCAATAAAAGGAATTGCATATTTTCAGTGGGGGCATTCCTGTATGAATTGCACTCAGTGATAACCTCTTTATTTTTAATATTTTAGCACTGAAAGATTAAATAAAGCAATTATTCAAAATTAAATTAAATTAAATTGTAATTTCTGAAAATAATGTCTTAATTTAAGTATGCATGAAAAAACATCGCGAAAACAAATGGCAATGACTCAATTTGTGCAGAAAGTAAATTATGTGGTGGACAGTTTCTCACACACACCATCAAACCTGTGTCAGCACAGACCACCCACGCTTCCTGTTTTTAAAAAAACAGCTAAATATTCCAAAGCTCACAGGTTGCACCGAGACCTAGGATGCTGAAAAGTTTGTCATAACACGTATTACATAAAATAATACCATTTCGATATTTTCCATGTGCTTTGTGTATGTGCAGGAGAAGTGGTGTGTGAGCCTCCCAACAACAAGCTTGACCGTTTCTGCGGGACTCTGTATTGGAAAGAGTGCAAATACCCCCTCAGCAACCAGAACATGCTGCTTCGAGGCTGTGTACTGCGCAACACAGAGAGCTGCTATGGCCTTGTTATTTTTGCAGGTTGGTGTGTGTGTTTATGTGAATGCATGTGATTAGTTTTTATTTTAAATTGTCATGGTGCCCCTCAGGTCCTGACACCAAACTGATGCAGAACAGTGGACGGACTAAGTTCAAGCGGACCAGTATAGACAGACTGATGAATACACTGGTGCTGTGGGTGAGAAACACACTCACTTATAAACCTCTGCTGAATTTCTGAAGATTTCGCTACCAAAATATATAAACAGTACGCACTCTGCAAATTAATCTTTGGAAACAACCCCTCCTCAGATTTTTGGATTCCTGGTGTGTATGGGAGTGATCTTGGCAATAGGAAATGCAGTCTGGGAAAAAGAAGTGGGTGCTCTGTTCCAGAGTTTTCTGCCTTGGGACCCTCCGGTCGACAACTTCCTGTTCTCTGCTTTCCTGTCTTTCTGGTCCTATGTCATCATCCTCAACACAGTGGTGCCCATCTCCCTCTATGTCAGGTGAGAAAGAGCAAGATATGGAGGGACAAATGTTGTAATGGAGGGGAAAAGATTAATTATCCAGTGGGAATTGTTAAGGTGGAGAGAATAAATATGGAAAATGATCTGAAGAAACAAAAAATAATAAATTATAAAACATAAGTGTGAAATTCATATGAGCTGTTTAATTTTTTTTAAATGTATTTTATATGAGGTTTGTCAACTATTCCAATTATCCAATTTAGGACTTTTGGAGTTTTGTTTTTAGTATATATTTTTTTATTTATTTTCATTTTTATGGATAAATATTGCTAAGCATTACAAATTATTCAAAAAACATTTTGACTGCATTTATTTGAAGATCAATTTCAATGTTTATCTTAAAATAATGATATATAAGGGTTATTATCAGTAAATCAAACTAAAGTATTAAAATTGGAAAACTGGAAAGAAATCTGAACTAAAACAACTAAACTGAAATAAATGCAGTAAATTAAATCTGAATAATTAAAAAAATAAATAAAATGACACAAAATTAAACTAATTAAATTACAAGTAAGTTACAAGTAAGCTCATTTGGAACATTAATGAAAAATCTAATAGTTTATAATTAGAGCTAAAGTAAAATAAAAACATTTTATGATTTTAGTTGCTTTTTTATTTGCTGTATACTGTCATGTCAAGACCTCTGTGACAGGCCAAGATCAGAAGGGGGTTGCAAACACGTTATATATTTATATATGCATCCTTTATGCGTTGTGCTGCTTATTTTATTTTAATTTATTTTGTTGTTTTCATGTTTTCTCAGACTTTCTCTAACAGGTAAGAGATAGACCCCATAGACTCCCCTTTTTTCTCTCTCTGACATAACAGCAACCTCCCATATAACACAGTCCATATAACACCACTAAAATCCTGACTGAACCTTTCTGAAGCAGCTCTCTGAATGAGCTCTAACTCTACTGTGTGGTCCAGTGAGTGCAACTTCCTCGTACAGGAAGAACTGCAGCTGAGCAGCACCATGGCACAACAAACACATATCCAAAATCTTTTTTTTGCGGTTTTATGACAGATTTGTGAAATCTCTATAAATTAAATCTTGCCTTTAATGGTCTGGTAGACTGTTGTGCCATTGTCTGTCTCGGCTGCATACTAAATAACCTATGTCCACAGGAAAACTGTGTATTTGTTGTGAGTTTGCCATGTTGTCAAAGATCTGTAGTCAATTTGAGTATTTGTACTGAAAAGCAGGTCACAGTTGCATTTGCCATAACCCTCCGCCTGTTTCTCTTCCCATCGGTCTGAATCTCTTAGTGTGGAGGTGATTCGTCTGGGTCACAGTTATTTCATTAACTGGGACCGGCGGATGTTCTGCAGCCGAAGTAACACAGCAGCAGAGGCCCGGACCACCACACTGAATGAAGAGCTGGGACAGGTGGAGTACATCTTCAGTGACAAGACAGGAACGCTCACCCAGAACATCATGACCTTCAACAAGTGCTCCATCAATGGTCACGTGTATGGTGAGGATCAGCTGGCCATTATCATATATATCAGTCTTGCATCATGTTGATGTGGTTTATATAGTAGTAATGACCAACTGACTGTATATTACTTTATTACACAGCTGTTTATGAAAATAAAATTATATATATATAATGAGCAAATAAACAGATAAAACACATAGGATAAAACAGATACAATAATGTTAATGTTAACATTGATATTAATAATAAATAATTTAATAATAATAATTAATACTAATAATATTAATAATGAATTTAAATGAAATTCAAATAAATAATAAAATCTAAATAAACCATAATCATACTATTAATGATAATACAGCCATTACATTATAAAAAAATAAAAATATTAAATAAATTAATAAAATACCAAGATTAAGCAGTTTAGCAGGGTTGCAGATTTGTAACAATTTGGTGTTTATTTTAAAATGTCATTTCTGTTGTTATTGTATATTTTCTAGTTATAAACATACATTAATTACTGACAATAACAGTGATTATCCTAAATATATAGATAAACTTTCAATGTGTTATTTTAGAATAATTTACATAATATTTATTATTAATAATAATGATTAAACTGTTTAATCAAGATGCCTTCAAACAAGATAATCATGACACTTCCATCACACATTGCAGTCTACATATATGTATATATTCTATATATAGAATTGATAGAAAAATGTTTCAGCATAGTTGCAGATTTACGACATACAGTATAGACACATACTCTAATAAATATATTGTGTTAGGTTTGTGCTACAGATGTCAGTTCATTCTGTCTCTCGTTTCACAGGTGAGGTGATGAACGTTCTGGGAGCTCAGCAGAAGGTCAGTACCTCCAAGATTCACTTTCTGCAATTAAAGAAGTAGCCCTTTTTGAAATGCTGCTGCTCAGAATGAGCTCAGGTAATCTGTTCCTCTCAGAGGGTCCAGCCCCTGGACTTCAGTGCGTGGAACCCTTTAGCAGACCGGGACTTCTGCTTCTACGACCAGTCCCTGCTAGAGGCGGTGATGGTGGGGGAACCAGCAGTGCATGAATTCTTCCGGGTCTTGTCTCTCTGCCACACGGTCATGAGTGAGGAGAAGAGCGAGGGTAAGGATCTGGATCGATTATCTGCCTCACTCAGAGAGCCATGTCATCCAATGGAGGAGTTTAAATAAGGTTTACTTAAGGAAGCTGTTGACTTTAATATTGTTAGAAGGAAATGATATAGTAATTCTGGATTATAATATGATTATTTTATTTCATTATGTGTTGTCCTCGTTGCTTATTGTCTCTGTCTTTCACTTCCTGAAGGAGAGCTGCTGTATAAGGCCCAGTCTCCAGATGAGGGGGCGTTAGTAACAGCTGCACGCAACTTTGGCTTTGTGTTTCGCTCTCGCACACCTGGCACAGTCACCACACAAGAGCTTGGAAAAGCCGTCACGTACACGCTCCTCGCCATCCTGGACTTCAATAACATCCGCAAAAGAATGTCTGTCATAGGTAATACAAAAAAGCACAATACGCAATGTGCCACAAAAATGGAAAATGCCGCCACATAAAATCAGTTAAAAAGTAAAAGTTTTGTCATATTGATATAGATTTGAGCCCATACTGTGGCTTGGTTCATGCACACACACTTTGTTGAGCGCTTAACTGTGTCTAAACTCCAGAGTGTACCGTTTTTATACATTATTTTGGCTGTAATGCCAGATGGTTTTACACTGTGTGAACGAGAAAGAGCCAGTTAAAATTCCCTGAGGATTGAGAAATCTGGATACAGCATAAATACTGCCCTGCAAAGCATCATAAATAAGTGGAACATTAGCGCTAAATTCAATACAGAAAGTGTTGTGTGTGTCATATACATTCTAATAATGCTGAAATATGGCTCTTATGTTCGGCTAAGTGGTGCTTGCATTGCAGCAGCCATTTCATTTTTGTTTGCATATCGTCATTGTGTCTATTTGATTTGTGTTTACATGGAAAAGTGAGAGATTTATTGAGTGCTCTGCAGATTTTACTCCTAATAAGTTTTAAGGGTTTTTTCTCTATGACAATATTCAAAATATCTTAAAAAAAGAGGATTTGTTTTATGAAATGAATCATATACCTAAATCGTGAATATACATGAATTAGCTTTTGCCAAATGTGTAAGAAATACGCTTAATTTCAAGATACATTATCTGAAAAGAAGCCTGATAATGTAAGGGCTATGAGATAATGGGAGCTATAATAAGAAAAGAGCTTCTCTCATCACTGCAGAGGCACAAGCACTGTAATTTAATGTGAGTGTGTGTGTGTGTGTGTGTGTCTCAGTGAGGAATCCAGAGGGCCGTATTCGTCTTTACTGTAAGGGGGCAGACACTGTGCTTTTCGAGAGACTTCACTCTTGCAACCATGATCTAATGAATATCACTTCAGACCATCTCAACGTAAGTGTCTGTTTGCTGTTACCTTAGCACTGTTTGTGTGAAGTTCTAGATCCCCTCACAGTCTGCGGCTGTCTTTATAAAATGAACAACAGCGTCCTCTAGTGGATGTTTTACGTAACCACTATCTTTTTTTATATATATAAATACTAATTTACTAAACATTATATGGGTATTTGTTCTGATTAGGGATGGCACGGTTCACAAAACCCACGGTTCGGTTTGTATCACTGTTTTAAGGTCACGGTTTTCGGTTCCGTACGGTTCTTGTTATTTTTTCTTTTAATCTTTAACACTTCAGAAATGTACTTCAGCATATGATATATAGCTTAATTAGCCACAATTTAGGATACAGTGTTAAAAAAGTTATATAATGTAATCATTCATAAACTGAGTGTGTTGCACAATACTTGCATACAGTCGCATTTCTTTCTATTGTTTTATTTCCGCTGGTTTCTGTTTTTGTAATAGAAAGTAATCCTGTAAAATTAAGCAGGCAATGCCCGTAAAGTAATTTTAATTAGAATAATTTAATCATTTTAATTTTAAATATAGTTTCTAATATACTAATATCATAGTTTCTAATATTAATTACAAGTATATTATTATTATTTATAATAGTTTTACTACAGTGGAGTTGGGTACAGTACAATATATCTTTTAAAGAAATTAATACTTGGTAACACTTTATTTTTAGGTGTACATATTACATGTACTTATTATTTTTAAAAACACTTAATTATGCATAATTACATGCAAGTAACTACAGTATAAATTGAACCCTAATTTTAACCCTAACCGTATAGTAAGTACTTAAATGTATAATTATTACACTTAGTTGTATTATTATTAAATTAACATAGTTGTTATTATTATTATTTAAACAAGGCTATTAAGCAAGGCTGCACTAATAAATTGCAATAAGACAACACAAAAATACAATGTATTTGAAATAAATGCTGTTTTTTCTGTTCATAAAAAATATTTCTACAAAATTCCACAAAAATGTTAGTTTACACTTCATCATATCTTTCATTTATAAATCATTAACAAACATTACACAATGCTTGGATCATTAATATACATTCAAACAGCTAGAAGCATGAGATACTGTTCTTGTTAATGCTTACTAAAAAACATAATAAATATTACCTAGTAAGTAATTAGTAAAACATTAACAAGCACGCTATCTTATATTTTAGATATGTAGATATATATTAACTAATGACCTGTTAAGCATTATATAATGTTTGTGAATTATTTATTAATTATTTTAGTGTTATTAGTTACTATAAAGTATTACTGGCTTAAAAGACATGTTTAAATAGTAAATAAGTATTATAAATTGTAATAATAGTTCACAGTGTTATAATTTTACTGTTTATTTTTTTCAGATTAAATAAATAAATAAATAAATGCAGCCTCGAGAGACCATCAAGTGATATGTGTGTGTTTCTGTAGGAGTATGCAGGTGACGGGTTACGGACACTGGCGGTGGCGTATCGGGATCTGTCTGAGGAGCGGTGGGAGGAGTGGTCAGAGCGCTTCCGCGGCGCTGATAAGGCCACAGACTGCAGAGACGACCGGCTGGCTGCAGCCTATGAGGAGATCGAACAGGACATGATGGTGTGTCCAATTCCTTTTGTTCTATCATTAGTCTTTCAGTTCAATTTGAACTATAATTTAGCTTATCTAATTAAACAAAGAGTTCAATAACTAAAAAACTAATTACAATTTATAGCAATTAATAAATAATTAACAAACATTATATAATGCTTAACAGGTCATTATATATATTTACATATCTAAAATATGAGATAATGTGCTTTTTAATGTTTTACTAAATACGCACTAGATAATATTTAATAAGTTATTAGTTACATATATATATATATATATATAATGTGTGTGGGTGTGTACAGGTCCTTCTCAAAAAATTAGCATATTGTGATAACGTTCATTATTTTCTGTAATGTACTGATAAACATTAGACTTTCATATATTTTAGATTCATTACACACAACTGAAGTAG
>JAUMHI010000058.1:9137467-9150578 GCA_032359435.1 Enteromius unitaeniatus | reverse complement strand
AACAATAAAAGGCTTGAAACTACTTCAGTTGTGTGTAATGAATCTAAAATATATGAAAGTCTAATGTTTATCAGTACTCGTGATGCCTTGAAAGTCTTGTTTTCTAATTATTGGTTTTTGCAGATGACCTCTTCAAATATTAACTATTTGATCTTTGCCATAGTTGTTGGGGGCCACAGCTATAGAAGATAAACTGCAAGAGGGGGTTCCTGAGACTATTGCTATTCTCTCACTGGCTAACATCAAGATCTGGGTGCTCACTGGAGACAAACAGGGTAAGAACTGCATAAGAACAGGCCACAGCTGTTATCATTTACTTGAATTATAAACTTAATATGTCTTCTCCTTTTTTGACAGAGACTGCAGTGAATATTGGTTATTCATGTAAAATGCTGACAGATGACATGACGGAGATCTTTATTGTTAATGGACACACTGTCCAAAGCGTACGTGAAGAACTGAGGTACAATGCTGACATTTGTCCCATCTGTTCATACAGTAACACATGAAATATAAGAGATGTAAGTCTTTCAGGAAAGGCTTTTACATTTTCTCATCCTCTTATGTGTTTTAGGAAAGCGAGAGAGCGAATGCTGGAGTCCACACGCACCAGAGATGGAGGGAAGGAAGCTGAAGCTCAGGGATGGGGTGGTGCTTGTGCCTTTGGAAATGGATGTGGAGGTGGCAGTGCTGCTAACTGGATGCCTAATGAGGGCAAATGTCCCCCTCCTCAGGCTCCGCCCCCCTCTTTATTGGAGTCGATCAGTGGAGAGTTCGCCCTCATCATCAGCGGACACAGCTTGGTGGGTGAATGTTATCAGAAAGAAATAACAGTTCAGTTAAAGGGTTTGAGTTGAGTTTAATTAGGTTTATTGAGTTTTTTAATAATTATTTAAATGCTATACATTTTATGCTGTTATTTTGAATTAACATGTATTATTATTCACTGATTCTTTGAAGACAAATCTTAGGAGATACCAAAGATGTTCAGCACATGTGCAGATTGATATCTAAACATTTGTCTTTTTTTTTTACATTTTCAAAAAAATATGTTAAATTATTATTATTATATTATTATTGATGTTTTAATTAAATATAAATTTTTAAATAAATATACAATAATTTGATTTTATTATAACACAGATATTACAAGGAAGACAACAGCAGCAGTGAAAAAGTATATAGCTCAAAATTGCATCATAATAACAAACAGAAAATTAGCAAATAGTAAACTTAAGAAACATATTAAAAACATACGAGAGTTTATTCGATTATTTGTATTATAATAATCCCTGTGACATAACTGGACTAAGATGAGGTTTTAAGTAGTCCTGACAGGGGGTCCAAACCTTTTAGAACAAATCTGTTTTCAAATGGATTACAAAAGCCATCGACTCAAAAATAACCACAGGACACGGTTTTATTGAAGAACTCTTACACTAATCTATGTTTAAGTACAAATTTTTCACATAATATTTACTTTCTTTTTTTCCAGATTATTTAGATTTGATTTCAGATTCAATTAGAATTAAAGAAAATCTTTTTTTTTTGCAGCAGGAACATTAAGGAATATACAATTTTAATCCAGCTCACCAACCAGCACACACCAGCAAAGTTTAGGCCTGATTAAGCATGATTTTTCAGATGGGATACTTAGGAATATTTCTGTCTGTTGGCCAGGCTCATGCTTTGGAGGCGGATATGGAGCGTGAGTTTTTGGAGACGGCGTGTGCATGTCGAGCAGTGATCTGCTGCAGAGTGACTCCTCTTCAGAAAGCTCTGGTGGTGGAGCTGGTTAAACGGCATAAAAAAGCTGTCACACTCGCCATTGGAGATGGAGCCAATGACGTCAGCATGATAAAGAGTAAGAGAAAAAGATATACTTTAACACTTGTAGTCTTTGCCAGCAGAATAATTTTTTTTATGTGCAAACATTGGGGTTCTCAAATCTGTCTAGTCAAATTAATAGGACTGGTTACAGTTAATAATATCGCTAATAATTACTGGTAACAGTAATAATACACCATCAGAATCTAAATAATGTAACATAATATAATAAACTAAAATTATTATTATGCAACTATTATTAACAGCTGTTTAATTGTTTGGGGTTGGTAAGATTCTTTCATGCTTTAATGTTTTTTTAATGAAAGACATATTTTTTGCTCACCAAGACCTTATTTTTATAATGCGATAATATTATGAAAAGTTATTACATTTGAAAATAACCAATTTCTATTTTATTTCATTTTAATGCAATTTATTCTTTTGATAGCAAAGCAGAGCCACAATATCCTTCAGAAATCATTTGCTGATTGGCTATTAAAGAAAAAGGTTTTTGTACTTCTTAATATTTTTTTAAAAAAGCTGATTTTTTTTTCAGGATTCTTTGATAAATAGTAAGTAAGAACAGCAATTATTTGAAATAGAACATTTTTCCGCCAATGATAAAGAACCTTTAATACAGCCTAGCTAAAATGAATCCTTGCTGAATAAAACATTTTATTTTAAATAAATAAACAATTTGTGACCCCAAACTTCTGAACTGTAGTGTATTATTGTAATTACTATTAGTATAATTGAGAACTCAAGATATTTAATCTTATTTTGTAGGTGATTTGCAAATGTTTTTTCCCTTTTTAATGCCATTCACTTAGGCTCATAAATGATGCATATTTCAGGTAAAGTGTTGTTGTATGTACAGTATTCAGCCATCATCTCTTCCTGTGGTAACATCTGGTGATAACCATAGGAGGAATGTAAGGCTTTTCGAAGCAAACAGCTCAAGAAAAACAATTCTAGTTCCCTTTTTTAGCTTATGCAAAGATGCCCCACAGAAAGCAAATAATTGATATTCGGTGGGTTCGTTCAGTTTGTTGTTGTTACATGTGGTTGCTTCATTTCCCTTAACTGAGCAAAAACATCTCAGAGCTGTGCCAGTGGGCTCTCACGGTGTCACAACGATATTTCAAAAGGCTCCTGTGAGCATGGATAAGAACAAGATGTGGAGGATGTGGTTTATGTCCAAATCTTTTTACACCATCCTGTGCTGTCCCAACTCAATATATTTACACACACACACGGTCTAGCCCATGTCAAAAGCAATGTCCCATCTTCTGTTTGTTTGATGCTGTGGGTGTGTGCAGGTTATTTTGCTGGTGTGTAGGAGTCAAATGTCAGTCTCAGTAGGAGACACGCATCAAAAGACTGAATGAAAGCAGTACAAATCTTGATTTTTCTTTACTGATTTAAACCACTTTGGACTGCCCACAAGTCTTTGGTTTTATTTTGTGGGGTATTTACACATTAGTTTATCTGCCTTAACCTGCCGTTGAACCTGAACAGCACTAAGACAGCTCTCAGTAACCGAGAGCAGGGGCTTTCAGACTAGACTCCTGAGACTGTTATGCATCTGTTAAGTGTTTTGAAACACAAGGGAAAAAATCTTTGTGATCTATTTTAGGGGTAGTAAATTTAACGTGTTCACTCGAGATATACCGTATGTTTAATGCAATAATGTTTCACATTGTGTTACTAAATGTAAATAGCCTGTCTCGTTGGCAGAGGCTATTTACAATAACTTCGCCCACCAATATGTGATTGGGCTTTACAAAATTATTATAACACTGGAAAAGAGGGGGAGAGTAGCCTGATCGGCAGTTTCAAATATGAAAGTTGAAATATTAAACTGAACTGCATTATCTGAAATAGTTTGTTTCTCTGTTTCTGCAGCGGCTCACATTGGCGTGGGCATTAGCGGTCAGGAGGGGATCCAGGCCGTGCTGGCATCAGATTACTCCTTTTCCCAGTTTCGCTTCCTGCAGCGTCTTTTGCTGGTGCATGGACGCTGGTCCTATCTGCGCATGTGCCGCTTTCTCTGTTACTTCTTCTACAAGAACTTTGCCTTCACTATGGTGCACTTCTGGTTCGGATTCTTCTGTGGATTCTCAGCGCAGGTAGGATTCATTCTGAGGCTGAAAAAAGTGTCCTGTGCATGAGGTGACATCATAACCTTGGGTTTTTATTTTATTTAGACTGTCTATGACCAGTACTTCATCACTCTTTACAATATCGTATACACATCTCTGCCGGTGTTGGCCATGGGCATCTTCGATCAGGTGGGAAAAAGAAAACACAGACCTAATACTGAAACATTTTTGTTTAGCTTTTATAAGAAACTCACTTCCACCTCAATCTTCTTCTGTCTCAGGATGTTCCTGAACAGAGGAGTCTGGAGTATCCAAAGCTGTATGAGCCGGGACAGCTGAACTTGCTGTTTAACAAGCGGGAGTTCTTCATCTGCATCGCACAGGGAATCTACACGTCTGTGGTTCTCTTCTTCATTCCCTACGGTGTTCTCTCTCACGCCACACAGAGCAATGGAGTCCCGCTGGCAGACTACCAAACTTTTGCAGTAACTACAGCAACGGCCCTTGTCATCGTTGTCAGCGTCCAGGTGAGTCCAACATTAGCACTTAATGGAAAAGTTCACCCAAAAATGAAAATTCTGTCATCATTTACTCATGTTTTCTATAGCAGTAGCAAGAAATGGTTTTGGATAGCCCTTGCTTTTTGCTATTTAAAAAGCAAATGCTATTTGTTTCTAGATTGCCCTGGACACGGGTTTTTGGACGGCTATAAATCACTTCTTTATATGGGGCTCTTTGGGTACCTACTTCACCATCCTCTTCGCTATGCACTCCAGCATTCTGTTTAATATCTTCCCCAAGCAGTTCCATTTCCTTGGTGAGTCAGCACTTTAACCTATCTGTGTGGCTGCCATCTCAAACAGAAAGCCACATTTGATAACATCTTTTCTAGAAACATAAAAAATCGAACTGACCTCAAACTTTTATATGGGATTGTACACATACAATTCTTTTGACAGTCATGTAGACTACACGGTAAAATGAATAGATCACCAAAAAAAAATGCATGCATACATTTTTAACAATTATTTAACCTAAATGAAATAATTAAAATAATATAAATTAAAATAAGTGTGGCTTGTAATTTTAAATTATCTTTAATCTTGTTTGTATTTAATCTTGATCCAAATGTGTGCTACATTACATTGTGTATGAATATGTGTGACCTACTTTTTTGTTTTGTATGCATGCCATGTGTTAATTAACCACAGGTAGTGCTCATAACACACTTGGGCAACCAGTGGTGTGGTTGACTATTGCTCTGGCTACAGTCATCTGCATTGCTCCAGTCCTTGCGTTCCGCTTTCTTAAACTGGACCTTAAACCTCAGCTCTCAGATACTGTAAGTATGAGTCTGCCCCTGGTTTGTCTGTCCTAAATAACAAGCCATCTTTTAATTTGTAAATATCCATGTTCAGCCAAACAAAGTCAGTATAACAGTATATTCTATATAACACGGTAAAGACAAGACTTCAAAAAACATTAAAAAAACTTATGATTAAATGTTTAAAAGTTTTTGTGATGATTGAAGAAACACACCGCCTCTTTTCAACTCCCCTGGAGTTCAACAGTTGAGTTCTACCGTTTTTAAATAATTATCAGCACTATATATATATATATATATATATATATATATATTTACATACACTACCAAGATTTTTAATGTATTTTTTGAAGATGTTTCTTATATTCATCAAGGCTGCATTTAATGATCAAAAATACAGGGAAAATTGTAATATTGTGAAATATTGCAATGTAAAATAACAATTTTCTATTTTAATATACATTAAATATAAATATAAAAAATATATATAAATATAAATCTAATTCATTCCTGTGATGCAGTCATGCTGATTTATTATCAGTGCTGGAAGCACTGTTTTGCAGCTTATTATTTTTTAGGATTCTTGAATGAATAAAACGTTTTTTTTGTTTTTTTTTAAAGAAATTAAAACTTTTATTCAGCTAGGATGTGTTTATATTAAAGATTTATATTTTTAATAAATGCTGTTTATATTTGCCATTACAACATTGATAATTCTAATAATAAATCAGCATATAAGACTGAATTCTAAAGCATAACGTGACACTTTGGACTGTAGTAATGACTGATGGAAATTCAGCTTTGCATCACAGAAATAAATAATATTTTAAGGTATATTAAAATAGAAACCCATTATTTTAAATGGTAAAATATATCCCCTGTATTTTTGTATTTGCATGTATTTATTTTAAAAAAGTCAGCCTTGATGAACATAAGATCTTTAAAAATATTAGAAATATTAGTGTTTCCAAATTTTTGACTGGTAGTGTATATATATATATATATATATATATATTTATATTTATAATTAAATTATATTCAATTTAAATGGTCTCAAGCACTGCTCATTGAAATTGTGTTTCTGATTGTCAGATAGTGAAGGTTGGTTGATTATTGCTTACTCTGATTCATAGCATAAATCATATTTGTTTCGCTTCAGTAGGTTTGACACATTTGTTAGTTTCTGGTTATCCCCTCACACTCATCCCCACCCTTTATTCTTATTCTGCAGGTGCGCTACACTCAACTTGTGCTGCAAAAAAAGCGGAAACCTGGTGGACGTGCTGGTCGTGGAGTAGGCGGTGCTGGTGTAGCTAGTGGCAGTACTCTTGGCCGCTTGGGACGAGGTGGATCCCGACGCTCTGGTTATGCGTTTGCACATCAGGAGGGCTTCGGCGAGCTGATCACATCAGGAAAAAATATGCGCCTGAGCTCGCTGGCTCTCGCCACATTCGCATCTCGCCACAGCAGCAGTTGGATCGATACCCTTCGCAGGAAAAAACACACAAACAGCACTGCTGCGCAAAACACCCCACCCGCTGGAGAAGACAGCACCGCCTCCTCTCAAGCCCCACCCCTTTCCACATCTCCCTCAGCAGCAGGCGAGCAAGAGCAGTCATGTAATGAACCTGTCCTCGCTCACAGCCCTGATGATATTGCTCTCGGTGTTATTAGGTGTCCAGAAAGAGAGGTTGGAGAATGTAGTACAGCAACTGTGCAGGTAAATAACATCTGAAAACAAGTCCAAGCACAAATCACTTGCAGATACACCACAAATATAGGTTGTTATACAACATTGGACAGAGCGTTGATTCTGTAAGAGTACAAAAACTAATTTTGATTGACAAAAAATACAATTTCCCCAAAGAAGAAAACGGCAGGAAGCAGAACTATTATAAACACTTTCATTTCTCACTTTTGTATATAGTAGTGGTCTCAGCTCAGTTCCCAATAATTATGAAAACCCATTATTTTAACTAAATGTTATTTACATTTGATTTGTCAAAGAATACTAAAAGAAACGTAACACAGTTATAAGAAGCATTAAGTAGGACAAATCTGTTATCAAAATTTATATTGAAATATTTGATCAGCAAATCAGCCTATTTGAATGATTACTGGCAGATCATGTGACACTGGAATCAGAAATAAAGCCTTCTTAAAATTCAGCTTTCTTTTTATTTATTGTTGTGACTTTTTACAGTATTGTGTTTACTGTTTTATTATTATTTTTTATTTTTTTTCAAATGAATTGAATAATTCAGTTTTTTTATCATAATTACTAATACACAATATAAAAAAATAATAACTTGATTAATGCAGTGGTTGCATTTCAGTGGTTATGTAAATTTTTTAAATCTAAAGCTTAGCTGTTTTGGATTTCCCACTTCTCTACTCTCTTTACTGATTTGCATGCTTTCAGTGCCTGTCCTTTGGACATAATTTCACACAGAGCTAAAATCTAAAAATGTTAAGCTTAACTATCGGTTGGACAGCTGCTGTTGTTGACCCACGGTTGAAAAGAAAAAGTATAGCTGTGGTTGCAAGGGGGGATTAAAGGCAAACTGAATTTGCTGATTTATATCTGAAATAGTACACAATGCTATTTAATGCTATTCAACGCTGTGCAAAGTGGCATCATTCCTAAAGTCTATGTTCTTCCAAAAAAAAAAAAAATGTCTTACATTGAAAGTCAGTTGTAACCAAACAATTTAAGTGATTTTAGGTTGGTAACAACATGAGGTTGAGTAAACGATGACTTTAGTGTAGATATTTCTAAGACCTTTCATTCTTTCTTCTAGGAAGCACCGTTTGTGTGGAAGGGAGCTGGAGCTCGGATCAGTGGTGCCAGCAGTCCTGGTCCACCTCCCATTGCAGAAGAAACTTCCAGTGGCGAGTGATGGATTGATGGACCAGCTGGAATCCTTCATGTAAACGTTCACACCTTCTGACGTGTGCTCATGTTTCTGTCTGAGAACATGAACATGTGCGGTGAAGACAGCGCCCCAGACAGTTTAGGAGTAAACACATGCTTGAATTAAAACACATGGAAATGGATGATTCAAACTGTGCATACAGACAGCAAAAGACCATACATTTCCTGTATTATGCTCATTCTCAGATTTCCAGTCAGTGAGAAGGACAAATCTGCTGTTATTTGGGCTGTTTATGACCGAGTTTTCCATTCTAGCCAAGTTATCTGACAACAAACCACTAAAAGCATTGCCAAGGCTGATATTATAACACACCTGACTATCCAAATAGCTGATGTAATATGCAAAATTACATTTTACATTAAATTAAATTCATTCATTTTTAATTTGGAGACAAACGAAAATCCAAAATTTATACATTAAAGTATTTCTGTCTCATAATTTACTATAAATATATCAGTGCATATCCCAAAATATTAATACACTGCACAGTTTCAAGTAACACTTGTACAGATATTCCCGATAACTAACTGACCTGAAGTGTCAGCCTCAGCTGTATTGTGTTTTGTATTCAAATTGGGTAGTTCTGGATCTTATCATGTTTATTTGAAATCGCATTCAGGTCAAGGATTGTCTGTATCTCTCTGTATGATGGTTTATGTTTTCTTCCGTTTTTTGATCTTTTAATGACTTTTCTGTGGTCTCATACTGTTTTGACCATTTTGTCAGCACATTGTTTTGCTGAGTCAAATACTTCAGCTTTTTGTCAGTTTGTTGCTCAGAGGTTAATAATGCTACTTGAGTTCAAGCAAGTGAACTTTCTTGCAGTATGTACTGTTAGAGAAGGCTAGAGATTGATGAAAATTCTGCTGAAAATAGCACTAAGATGTATGTGGTTCTGTGATAAGACACTACAGTTCTCAGTGAGAACGTGATTCTGCTGGATGAACCCGTTCTTTCTCATCCATTTGTTTGCACCATATTGGTGCTTCAACCCTGACTGATTGACATAAAGTCCAGTTCAACCTCAAACTCTGCTCTACTGGTCCTTAGAAGGTTTAAGAATTTGCATTGATCCAGTGGACTGTAATGTGTTTGAACCTTTTTTTTTTAAGTTTTATTCAAATAATTAACTTTAGAGTTACAAAATGGATTCCACCTTGACCATCATGGTCTAAATGTGGCCTTCACCAGTGTTTGGATTTAGATAAATGGGCTGAAAAGAGTGTAAACGTAGTGATGTGTGTTATTTCGAATGGGTGAGACAGACCAGGAAAGTTGATAAAGATGTGTGAGAAGTTACTGTGTCACCATACTTGTTTTGTTTCCTGTGTAAGTTAGGCCTAGCTCTCATACTGTTAAATGGGTAACAATTATATGCCTTAAAAGCTAACATTGTGAGTGTTATTTTTTAAACGTGTATCTATTTTCATCCACACATAAAACATGTACATATATTGCAGTAAGAGGTTAAAGGTCATTTTATTGATAGTTTCAGTGTCTGTTCAGTGTCAAATCCACATGATTTGTCAACAGTACAACCCTACTGTTGTAAATGGGCCAGGTAAAAAAAAAAAAAAATGATTAAATGAACAAAATAAAAAGACTGATCTTGGCTGTGTGTCTAAATACTTTGGAATCATAAATCGTTTCTCAAATGAATAGTTCACCCTAAAATTATATTTGCTCACCATCATGTCATGCTTTGTAAGAGTAGTCTGCTCACTCTTTTCCATGCAGTGAATGGGGACTGAAGCACCCTAAAACGATACTTTTTTTTGAGTCGGATCTTTTCAGTGAATCTGTTCATACGGTTCACGACCAGTTTAAATGATTCACACTTGAATCGTGTTCTAGAGTTCGACTCACTGATTCAGTGATCCAGTCGCAGCCATAATAGTGTAATGAACAACGACCATAGAAAAGTATGGATTTATATCACACTTCACGGCGTTTTTTTTTTTGTTTTGTTTTTTTTGGTGAAGCCTGTGCAACTTGAATTTCTACTTTTTGTTCCACGGTTGAGACTATTCATTTTGGGAGCTATTTGTAATTATTAATGAAATGTATTTATAAATGTTATTATAATCCCACTGCTAGCAGCAGACCTGAGCTATTCTGGCGATGCTCGGAGATATAGCAGGTCCTGGGTCACGTAGTAATGTTTTAAAAAACTGACCGCGAGCAGAATTAGTTTGTTCTCGGTCTTTGCCTTGTCAAATAGGAACTTGTTTGTCTTTGTGGTCCATCGGTGTCGCAAGAGCGGATTTGCTAAAGTAACAGATAGTATAATGTGCTGGGAGGAGAGGAAGGGGCTGCCTGTAGTCTTCTGTCTGTCTCGAGCTCCGGATCGAACTCACAATAATATTACTGTTTTGTCAAGATCTGTACCATGATTCAAATAATAGGTCTAATGCAACATTTACATTTAAAATGTTAAAAGTTTTATTTCTTTATTTTAATAATCTGTTTAAAATCTTTATTTGAGGAAAATGTAATTTTCGTCTCGTTAATCTTGCCGAAAGGGCTGATATTATGAGCCGTTATACCCATATTGTATATTTTGGTGGCTGATTATTATTATTATTTTTTTTTTTTGGACGTGAAATCTCGTTGATAATGTGGACACTCAGGTTTCTCGTCGGTGTTTTAGCTACGATAGAAGTTCAGACTGTCTCTGAAGAGCTGTGTCCTCGACAAGGTAATTAACCATTTCATTTCTCTTTTGGATTCATTTGTATGATTAACCTAAATCAGTTATTCTTCAACTGATTGAATATTATGACTCTTTAATGCAATTCTTCTTGATGTAGTTCGAGTGTTTCATGTGGTTAATGGTTAATGGTTATGATAAACGCTTGTGGTTAAGATTAGCCCAGTATTAATAGAAATCCTTTTAGTACTTTAGCAACTTTTACCACGGGACCGAGGTCACGTTTAAACCATCTTGAAAACTTTTTAATTTACATTAATAATTTATTCATTTATTTTTCGCTTTGCTTTAATATACAGTATATACTATTTATATTAAATATACAGTATATTAAAGCAAAACAAAGAAAAATTATAAAAACTTTTTTTTTTTTTTTTTTGCAGTCAAAAAGAATATAAAAATAATATATACTATTTCCTCAATCACTGTTTATTGTTTTAAAAACAAAACTATTGTGGCAAAAAGAATGAACATATAGGGATGTGATGTGTGGAAATAAAAGATGATTGTAAATTATTGTGCATTATTGTTACTTATTATTGTGCATAATTTGCAATCAAGTTCAAAATAACTTTGTATATTTTAGATACATTAAATGCTAACTTTGTTATTATTGCAAAACAAAGTAAGACTATATCATTTAAGATGTGGTGGATATTACTAAATTAAATTAAGGAGAAAAAAATCTACTGTTGGGCTTTGTTAGTGGACAAAGTAAACAGTTTATTTCCTACAGTCCTGAGAGCAATAAGTGTGCATAAAAGTCACACTTACACTTGGTACACAAAAAAATCATCTATGAATATGATGAGGATATTATAGCAAATGTTCAAGTATGGCACATAAAAATGAGGCAAAGTGTGGATTTTGTAGGCTTTCAATAATACTTTTTTGTTTAAAAAGGCCATGTACTTGAAAAAAAGTTGACCATTTTCTTTTACATACAGTAATTGTCTTTTGTCCTTTTATAGTTATTATGCTGTTGTACTGCCTTTAAACCATGTCCACTGGTCATCATACTTGACATATATGACAGAAAGAAAGAGTGATTGGGAGAAAGAATCTGGGGGATTTTAATAAAAGGAACTGAAAGTAAAAGTACCACTTTATTGCAGAAATTTGTTCCATATTTAACCCACGCAATGAACTGTGGGTATAATGTACTGCTGAGTCCAATGTATACTAGATATAAACAAAAAAACTGGGATTAATTATACTTAAAACAGTTTTGATCCTTCATCAGAGACCTCTCCTGGAGTTTTGGTCTTGAAGCCAGGAAGCAATGTTGTGTTTGGCTGCAGAGGTGATATCACTGTGGACGGTGTGCCATTGACTTCGGCCAGTGTCATAAATAGAAAATACAGAAACAAGCAGAGAGAAGACATCACTGTCAGCTTCACATCCCAAAAAGGTTATGCTGGTGCTACACAGCTAAACAGTATAAAGGGAAATGCTACGACTGGGACATACAATAAGACTGATTCTGCTGTGTATACCAAAGCTAAAGGGGACACAGCAGTTACCGCTAAACCACTTGTAACCATAAGAAAGGAACAAGCCACTTCTAAACGTGTTTTGCGTGCTGTCCCTCAAACTACTGGACAGGAGGAAGGTATCACCATGGGGACAGATTTTGAGAAAGATGATTATGAGGACTATGATTATGAAGAAGAACGGTCCAGGGTGACAAGAGGCATCAAAAAGCGAACTCGCTGGACTCTCAATGGACGACAGGTGCATGCTGGAGTGGAAAGAGGGGGGATTTTAAGACTGCTTGATCTCAGGTATGCTGCTGCTGGGAATTACAGTTGCTACAAAGGAGAGAGGCTCATTTCCACACACACAATCAGAGTAGGGGGTGAGGACCTTCTTTTTACACTCATTTTGATAAGTGGTTTACAGACATACACAGAAGAAATTCACATCGTTGCGCTATGTTCACAGTGCCCCCAGAGACACCCACTGTCCACTGCTATAGGAAGTTTCACACGAGTAAAGTCCGCTGTGATTGGACATCCAAAAATCCAGTAAAGCCACAGCCGCTGTGCTACCTACTTCTTTTTAAAGGGTGAGTTTGTGAATGTGTGTTAGACATAATGAATTCGCAATCAGCTAAATAACTTACTTTCATTATTATTATAAATTAAGTAATATATCTTAAAATATTTTTTGGCATTTTTTTAGAATGTGAAAATATGTGTATATTTATATA
>JAUMHI010000058.1:9117055-9137367 GCA_032359435.1 Enteromius unitaeniatus | reverse complement strand
GTAATGCATTACAATAGTGCGTTACTCCCTAAAAAAGTAACTAATTACATTACTTAGTTACTCTTTATGAAAAGTAATGCGTTACGCTACTTTTGCATTACTTTTAAATACGGGCAGAGCTTGAGTGTTTGCTATAAATAGAACTTCTTATATTAAAAACAAATGTAAAAGCACACCAAAAAGTGTCACAAATAAACCTCAGGCTGAAGAAAAAGTAAATTCACATCTATAGTATACAAGAGAAGAAAGTCCGATACTCTTAACGTTCAAAAAAATGTATATAAAAAAAAAAAAACAAAGAAGCACAATAGTTCATTTTTGAAGTTATTTTTGCTTGTACTGTAAGTATGGTTGAACTTGATCATCAAAGGTCAGCAGCAAAGACATTGGTTAATAAAATGTGATTAGATATATTTGTGTAATTTATTAATTGCAGGTTTGCGTCATATTCTGAGTTTATTTTTATTCACTTGATGATGAATACATAATCTGTTTTTGGGAGTGAGATGAATTAATGCACATTCACATTTAGTCTAGAACTACACTGTATTCACACACCGCACACAATGCCTCTTTATTACTGATTTCTTCCAACATCCAACATGTCAGGAGACTTGTCAGTCAATAAATAAGAAAAAAAAGTAACTGGCGTAACACTAAAATTAATAAAAATAAAAGTAATGTGTTACTTTACTAGTTACTTGGAAAAGTAACTTGTTACTTGTAATGCGTTACCCCCAACACTGTTGATATATATGTAATAAATATACACAGTACACATACATGATGTAAGCAATTTTTTAATTTGAATGCAATTAATCGTTTGACAGCACTGATATATATAACAGGCGTTTCCTATGAGCACCTCCTGTATCAATTTGCACCCTATTAATACAAAGATGGCCCTATTAATTTAATTTCATTAATTAAATAAACAATTCACCCACATCAAAATAAAACTTGAAAAAAACATTTTTCTTCTCTCTTTGCAAAGAATGTCGAGCGATGCCACCCGCGTGAATTGTTCATTCTCCCGCTCCCGCTGCTGGTGTGCTTTTCCCGTGGAAGAAGGTGACAAAACTCTCCATACAGCAAAACTGTGTGTGTCCAACACAGCAGGCAGTGCCGTGAGCCCTTACATCAGCTTCAACCTGCATGACATGAGTGAGTGCTTGTGCTTTTCTGTTCCTTGGTAGGATGACTAGTCACACTTTTAGCGCACAACCAATGTGCTTGTGAAAGAAAAATCTCTTTCTCTGTAGTTAAGCCAGATCCTCCTGCTGAAGTATTGGTGAAAGAAGTTGAGGGCCAGAAGAATAGACTTAAAGTATTCTGGTCTTATCCCAGTTCCTGGAAAAATAGCTACTACGCCTTACGTTTTCAGCTGAGATACCGACCACAATTCAAAGAGCAGGTAAAATGGGAAGGCTTATATGTATAAATCGTAAAATGCCACAGCCTGGGTTGTGTATGAGTCCGTTGCCCTATATATGTGTGTGTTTGTGTGTGTATTTAGTACCAGTTAGTGAAGATAGATGAAAGGATGGACAGAAAATTGTCCTGGATGATTTATGATGCACTGCCAAACATTCAGTATGAAGTGCAGCTCCGAGCCATGGATGAGTTTGGCGACAACTGGAGTGATTGGACTGAGACGGTCTATGCAGTCACTTGGAAAGGTAACAAAATACATGCAGTTTTTTAATACCATAATACTTGGTTTAATCTATCTAAATATTGTGCTGCTATATAGGAATCAAATCAGTTTTGGTGTATTTTTAAGTATTTGGTGTATTTGGCAAATGCATGCAATATTGATTTTAAGAGAGCAAAGATCATCAGACAGGAGGCTCTGAACAGATCATGTCCAGACTCTGCTTTACTGGGAGTCTATGAGAACATTATTTACACTGTTTGCATTGGGGAAAGTATCTGATTGTCTGTTGGACATTGAGCTTTCAGCCTGCTGGGCAAGCTCTGAAAAAGGAGAGACTTTGCAACAAACATCCAAAATCTTAAACTACGAGATTAAAGTCATAATATTATGAGAATAAAGTTGAAACTACGAGATTAAAGCCGTGATATTACGAGAATAAAAATTATGAGAAATTATGAGAATAAAGTTCAAATATTACGAGAATAAAGGAAAAATGAGTCAAAATACTGCAAGAATAAAGTCAAAACTACGAAAATAAAGTCGAAATGTTTCAAGAATTTAATTCTTTGAAATTAAAGTTATAATATTTAGTATAGTGCACTTGCAAATGACCCAGATTGAGAGAAGGCCATGGGAATTTAGGCATATTTGAATATTGTTGCTGCCGCTTCATCTTACTGGAATGAGAAATAAAAACGTCTAGGTTACGAACGTAACCCACGTTCCCTGAAGGAGGGAACGGAGACGTTACATATGGGAACTTGCCAGAGAGACCAATTGCCTTTGAGCTTTATACAAAAGGCCAATGAATATTGGCGTGCATGTGATTGCGCTCAGGTGCACCTCATCACTTCGTGAGTATAAGAGGGCACGAGCGGAATGCACATGCAGGTTTTTGCTGAAGAGCCGAGCCGACGTCAGCATGACCTCAGAGTCGTGGCAGGAGAAAGTGTAACAACGACACCCCGGGGACCGGATTGGGGTGCCAGTTGCCAGTTGAACTGAAGCAGATGGTCGGTGGGAACTGAGCATGTGAAAAAATGCTAGAAAAAATTCTAGCATGTGAAAGATAAAGGAATGCAATATATCGATAAGATTATGGGTATAATCGAAGGGAAACACAGCCTTCTGGCTCAGGATCCCGTAGGAGTGGCGCAGCAAGCCGGCACCAGCCGGTCCTCTTGCTCACCTGCTGTCCTCAGTGAGGACGCGAGAAGACACGGCCTCTATGCAGAGGTCCTTTCTAGCGAAGGAGTTGGTTGTCGCCCAGCCCTATAAATATATGCTAAGGGGCGCCATGAGCCTGTTGTATAGGAGGAAGCACACTCTCCAAGTGAGCTCTCAGACCTAAAAGCAAGGCTTCACTGTTATAAAGGGAAATGGCTTTAACCACCAAATAAGACAACCTCTGTTTGCTTTCTGAGGCTCCGAGTGCGGTCAGTGTAGCGGCGCCTTCTCAGAGCGAGTACAGGACTCAATGCTGGGTTCCTACCTGATCGCGGAAGACGCAGTAGGAACCCTGGGCACAAGCTGGACGGGTTTTCAGCCAGACCAAACTCAAGGCACTCTTCATAGACAGAGACGGTTTGTGGGTCCCCTAACCTCTTAGCAGAGACCAGCGCAATGCAAGGCGCTGTACTTCAGCACCAGATATTCTTTATATCTGTTTTCTCAAGGGATTGCAGGGAGCGTGCCGCAGGCCATGTAAGGTGATGGCAAGGTCCCAAGAGGGTTAGAGATGTGGTCTTGGGGATATTTCTTTTTTCATCAACCCGACACTCACCTCTAGGAAACCGAACGATGAGTAGGTGCTTACCGAGGGGCGCATTCTCCACTGCATTGTGAAATGTGGCTGTGACAGCGACATACACTTTGAGAGTAGAAGGGGACAGCCTGCGCTTCAACTTCTCTTGCAGTAAAGAAAGCATAACTGCGATCGTTGCATCTCTGAGGGTCCTCTCCTTTGTGAGAGGAGCATCAGTCTACAAACAGACTCATCTCAGAGCATAAGCCAGCCTCGTAGAGGGGGCTTCTTGCTTAGGAGATGATTTCTATGACAGCACTGACACGCCGGAGAAGTCTGCTGCTTCCAGTGGGACGCGGGTGCCATAGGTGCCCAATCCCCTGAGACGAAAATCTTCCCTCAGGGGATTTACAGAGAGGGACTGCCTGGAGGAGCATACCACTACAGCAGGATCTGTTCCTTGTCCTCCCTGAACTGGGGAAGCGTACTTAAGCCCCAGAGGCCACCTGTGCGAGTGCATCCCCGCCGAGCGAAGGACAGGAGCAACAGCAGGCAATGGGCAGACTCAGGGAAGGCGAAGAGATCTGTCATGGCCTCGCCGGAGCGCTCCATATCAGCTGGACTACCTGGGGGTGGAGCTGCTATTCTCCAGGGAGGGGCACGGTTGAGTAACCCTGGAATATGAACAGAGCGCAGCGATTTTCTTTTTTTTTTTTGCTAAAGACTCCACAGGAGCAGATGACGGGTGAGTTGTGACAGGGAGCGTAGTGTTTCTTTATGTACCCGATTACAACTGTGTTGTCCGTCCGGACTGTCCCGTGCTTTGATGGTTAACAACTCGAGGCAATTGTTATATGCCAAAGCAGCTGGACAGCTGGCTGCTTCCCCTTTGTATACAGCACCCCGGCCCATGGAAGAGGCACCCGTGTTCTTGACTATGACCTGCCTGGCCACAGGTCGAATAGGCGGCTACACTGCAGGAAAACGCCAGGTCCAGAGTGTGCCATGGTGCTGCCCATCTAGGGAACCGATCGTGTAACCAGCGCTGAGCGGTCTCATATGAATCAGCCCAGCGACATCTTTGCGTGCGGCTGTGGCTGTCATATGCCCCAGGAGCCTCTTTTGAGAGGGACCGCTGCCTGGTGCCTGACGTATCTAGGCAGTTCAGCGTGGCCTGCGCGCTCACTGGAGAGGCAGGCAGAGATACGACCAAGTTTTTTTCGGGGAGAGTTTACTCTTTACTCGGTTGACCTGAAGACCCTGAAGGCTGAAGTGCCGAAGCACTATGTCTCTGTGCATCTTTGTACAACAAATCCCGCGAGTGATCCATTATCAGCCAGTCGCCGAGATAGCTGTTAGGATGCGGATGTCCCTCTGCCACTTCAGCGGGGAGAGAACATCTTCTGAGAGGGACAGGCCAAAGGGTATTGTACTCATATGCTCTATCCTTGAACGAAAACCAGCTTTTTTGAAAGGGGTCTGAGTCGAGGCAAATTGAGGCATAAAAGCATGCGTCCTTCAGGTTGATGCCTGCGGACCAACCCTGGCTCCGGCTGCATGCTTTGCACGCGCTTCGGAGCGAGTCTTTTGACCAGCTGCTTCACTAGGAAGGCAGCGCTTCAAAGCTCGTGGTTCAGGATGGGTCTCAACCCACCGCTCTTTCTGGGCATGATGAAGTGAGGGCTGTAAAACCCTGACCACAACCCAGCTGAAAGGACAGGCTCGATTGTGTCCTTCGCCAGTAGGACAGCAACCCCCACACGGGAACAGCAGCATAGCTGTTTGGACGGACTGAGTGTAGCGAACGCCACAGTTTGGGGGCCAGGCGAACTGAATCGCATAGCCGAGGCGTACCGTCCGTATCAACCACCACGAGGGGCTGAGAAGCGCTATGCGGGCTTCCCACCGAGTAGCTAGGGGAATCAAGGGACGTAGACCGCCATGCCAGCAGTGGGGCAGCCTGTTGGGGGACAGGGACTGTGAGTCTGGCTGCCTTTGAGCATTGCTTACCTGCCTCCCTGGATTCTGCGCTGGCGACACTGGGTCTGCATCTGAGGATACAAAAACATTTGGGTCAGATGGGAACCTCTGGGCACTGGGCCCGGAGGTGATGAGATTTTTGTTAAGACTTGCTCCTTCCATATACACAGAATGTCATCGCCATCACACGAAGAGCAGTCCTCATCACCTCTGGGCTGCCTGTGTCAGGAACGCTTCCCGCCCCTCCAGGTGTTATAGGCCAGTCCCTGAGCAGCAGGCGGCGATCGGAGCAGGATAACTGGGTGCCGTGGGGGACGGCCTCTGCGACGAGCAGGTGGAGGCAGTGCACTCGGGAAAGGGCTGGAACGGGCCTGCTCCTGAACTGTGGGGAACTCTTGGCCGACCTGGAAGATGGGGGTGTCAAGAAAGCTGCATTGCCCCCTGGTCCAACCCACTCTCGTGAAGGAGGCATTTATAAAGGCATTTATGTGGGATTATTAGCAGTGTAATATTCGCGGGTACATATGCTTGGAAATAATATTTCATGTCTTCCATTGGATTCGTTATAGTGCGCCACTCAATAGCAATAATAGTAATAATAATAAGCGAGTTTGGCGTGGGGTGAGCCGGGAGGTCGGCGGACTCCTAGCCCTAGTGATTTGAACCCTAGCGAGGGCTAGGCATGAAGGAAGGCACGAGAACAGGCTGAGAAGGGATGACCAAAAGACCAGACGCGGAAGGGAACGAAATGGGTTTATTAATAGTGGGTAAGATGGATCTGATTGGATGGATGAAATGAGGAGATTGATTAGTTAATGTGGCACCAGCTGCGGTTGATTCGTACACGGTCCTCCCGAAACTACCGACTGAACAATTGTTTTTGTCAGACGTTGAAATGACATCCCCTGACAAGCCAGAATGAAAGTTTTTATGACATCTTTTTATGACGTCTTTTGGACGTCCAGTATCAATACTTCGACTTCTATTCTCGTAATATTTCAACTTTAATCTCATATTATTCAAATTTTTATTCTCGTAATTTCGACTTTAATCTCATAATATTTCGACTTTATTTTTGTAATTTCTACTTTATTCTCATGATATTATGACTTTAATCTCGTAGTTTTAGATTTTTTTATTCTTTTTTGGTGGTACTAAAATGCTGTCGTACATAGCAACATAACCGTCAACAATACATTTATACATATTTTAAAAAATTTATAATAAATCATAAAAACAGACTTCTGCAGTAATTCAACCAAATCAAGTTATAACTGCTTTTGAAGATAATTTATGAAAAGTCGCCGCATAAAATCAAGCGAACTAATGTTTTTCTCCAGACTCAAGCATTATAATATCTAAAACCCTACACTATTTTAGTTGCTTTTAGGAACAAACAAACAGACAATATAGATATATATATAATTCATGTATTACTATATATAATTATTGCTGATTTGTTTTCTAATATAAAATATTTAAGAACAATACAAAATACACTTTTGCATCTTTACACAGCTGAGTTAAAGGAATAGTTCACCCAAAAATGTTAATTCTGTCATCATTTACTCATCAAGTTCTTTTGGGTCCCAAAACAGCCTGGTTACAACCTTTTTTCAAAATGTCTTCCGTCGTTTTTGGCAGAACAAAGAAATTCATACAGGTTTGGAACTACTTGAGGGTGATAACAGAATTTTTATTTTTTGGGTAAACTAAGGCTGGTTAAAGCTCTGTTAAAATTATATCTGCTCTGACAAACTTCAGCCCTATTAACAAAGTGTACAGCCCCTTCTTATTCTTACACAACTTTAATGTAAAGGAGCAAAACAAAAGCTTTAAGGTTGTTCCAATTAAATTCACCCTAAAAATTGTTTTTAACTTTGGAATGTCTGTTTGTATTTCTTTGTAGCTCCTGAGATGACTACTACCTGTGAGAGCACTACTTTGGTGAGTTCATTCAACAAAATATAATACACAAACAGATATATCTCCACATGGTTTTTTGTACCCATTTAGACATATAAACACAGATTAAAATGCTTAAAACTTTATGTTTATTATTTCTTGCATTGTAATTGTAATTATTTCTTCAGGAGCCCCTTGACATGTTTCCTGAAGGTTCAGGAGGATCTGGAGAAGACCCAGGTGCAGGTGAGTCTAAGCAAGAAAACAAGGGTAGCTTGTCTTATTGTTCTCTTTCAGGTACTGTTACTCACACATCTGCTAATTCTATAATGAAAGTAGACAGGAAATGAACTTGGCACCTTACTGGAAAATCAAAACAGGAAATGATCATCATAACACATTTGGAGTTTAACAATGTGCTGTAATTTGTAACATGACATTTCACCTCTGTCCTCATTTACTTTTCTTTCTCTCAGGCTCAGTGACAGTAGATGGAGCTGAATATATTGAATATGCCACAGCGATGTATGTGCCATGTGCTCTTGGGCTATGTCTTCTTGTAGGCTTCACCATGCTCACTGTCTGTTTGCTCAGGTAAAACTCTTTTAATATCTATTTAGTGATTTCTCAGCTATGTTTAAAGTCAGTTTAAAGTCCACCCCCCCCCCCTTTACTCCTCTCATTTACACAGTGTACTTTGTGTTCTAATAGGAAGAGGCTGCATTTCATGTCAAGAATAGGAAAACAGGCTTTGCCCTTTGCATTCTTCCTTCATTCCCCTCAACCTCTTCCTGCTCCTGTTCAATCCGAGCAGCTTCCAGAGGAGGGAATTTCACTGATGTCTCCTCCCCAACACAGCCAGCAAGACTTCCTTCCTGTGCAACAAAATTTCCAGGAGTGCATTCATCTGCATAACATTGATTATTTCCTGTCTCCAGGCATAGACAGGCTTGAATAACAGAAGATATATACTGTGATAGACCAAGAAGACTTGGATTTGTATTCAGTATCAGTATTGTGAGTGCTAACTCAATGTTGAGTATCACTGTACAGACAAAGTTATTAATCTTGGCCTGCCTTATTTTTGACGGCTATCAGAACTCTTTGTAAATAAGAATTTTTCAAAGTAATTTCTACAAAATACCTGCTATCTGATGACCATGGTAGTCTTATGAAGCTAATGCACTTTTATAAATAACTTCATAAATAACTGAATTTAAGTGTCTGCTAAATGCCTTACAGGAATGTTAAGAATCTAATTCAAAAAATATTTTGACTTACCTGTTTAAAATAAATACAAGAATCCAGATTATGGTGACTTATAATGAAAGTGAATTGGACCAATTTATAGAGGATGTAAAACTTACAGTTTTACAAAAGCATTTAGGCCAATTAATTATTTTGTTTAATTTTTTTTTAATTTAAGGGTTTTATGTATTAAATTAATACATTTTTAAAATATATCAAGCCATCCTAGGTTTAAATTACCTTCTTTCAGACTAATAAAATCTGATTCATATATAAAATATAGAAATTCATATATAAAATTATATAAATTATCAGAACAGTTAAAAGAAACCTTATTATACATTACAAGTCGAATGTGATGAAACATTTTTACATAGTTTACATTTTTATAATAACTGGGTTGAGCTATATCATAATGTTTATCCACTAGATGGCACTTTGGCTTTGTTATTTAAAGATAGAAAAGACTTCCTGGCCCAGGGTTACAGCAGTTACAGCAACCTGTAGCCTAGGGGCCCTAGACTATTAGGTCATAGTTAAATTAGGACATTTAAGTAATTTGTATAAACGCACCTTTGAAAAAAGCATTACTCGTTGTCTTAAGACAAAACAAAGGCACCAACATGTTTTAAGATCAGTCAGTGCAAGTTTATTTTACATTAAACAGCTCAGATTTATATTTTAGTCTAGGACTAGGTTTAAAAGCCTAGTCTGTGAAACCAGGGGTCTATGTATCAAATAATAAGTGTTCCTTTTGTTAACATTTTACATTCATAAATGTACATTCATAAACTCCCATGTTTAGTGGTGTTTAAGGAGGAATTATTTAAAAGGCTATATTTGGAGATGTTAAGAGGGATAAAAAGTCCCAAAGCAAGATATTTGTATTCTCTATTAGAGGATTATTTTGGTTTCGTAATGTAAAAAATATCTACTCCCTTATTTCTTTTGTCTTTATCTATTTTCCTTCCCTTTTCTCCCCCATCATTTGTTAGGATTGAGTGTATTTTCAGTCTGTGTGCAAATCTCATGAATGACTTTCTGTGTTGTTGTTCAAAGCGTTGAATAATAAAGAATATTCATCAATAATAATAATAATAATAATAATACCTCATTTACACACACGATGGCGATGGCACTGAGTATAATATAAACAACTGGTCAGATCTACCCTCTCAGGGTTAGGAAGTCGCACATCACTTCCATTCCCTGAATAATAAAGGGGGAAAAGCCTCAAAGACCACCTACTAGAAGTGAAACGGGGATGATGCAAACTTATGTCGCAGCAAAACTTTAACCAGGCCCGGGGCCATTTTTTCATGTTTATGGAGTACTTTTACATTGGATTATTAAAAATGCCAGGTAGCCAGTGTTTTGTATGCATTTGGCCAATCAGCATACAGTGGTTGTTACTATAGCACTGTTTTGGACCCTATTCTAAAGCTAAATTAGGAGCTCCTCAAATTTAGTTCTTCCGAACAGAGTTCCTAGAATTCAGCAAACATGCCAAAAAGTGGGTACTTCTACCAACAACTTCTGCCAGGAACTATAGAAAAAGGTTCCTCTGGTGCAAAAGCCCCTCATATATGTGACAACCAGAAGTGTAAGAAGCACCCGAGTTGCAGAAACACTGCCAGCGTCTCCAATCAATTTATATGCCAGCCACAATGGACCTCTTTCCAAGTTCCAAAGGCTGGGTGTCCCTATAGAGAGTCTAGCTGGACTCATCTGAGAAAGAAATTGAGCCTGGTCCATGAATGTAGACCATGAAAATGTCTTCACATCATCATAACTGTGTGGAACAGGTGGCAGTGAGGTGTGGAGCAATCCCAACCCATCAGTCTGCAGTATAAACTTATGTTCTGAACAGATTCAGACAGGTCTGCAATGACTGAACAGTTGCCACATTGTGCGAAAATTCAAGTCAACATCAAGAAAAGTAATTTACTGATAGGCTGTTGTACAGAATGAAATTATTTCCATATTAAATTAACTCTTTGTAAAGCCAAAACCCAGGAACTTTCGCAGCACACCTTGCAATAAAGCAAACCCCCTTCACCCATCCTCAGGTCAGGCCTGTGGCCCATGTCACAAAAGATATCTGTGATCAGTTCTTAATGGTGAATGAGTTCATTGAGTTAATGCCTAAATGAAACAATCACTTGAAATTGGAGTCTGAATGAACACGGAGCTAAACCAAAATCGAAACTTAATTCTAAGAGATTCAAAAGCACAAGTTAAAGACTGATCGCCCATTAAACTTTGACCAGGCCTCTGGATTCCGTTTTTTGGACCTTACATTGAGTAATTGTTCTTTTCTGCAGGTTTATGTCTATGTTTTTGTCTAGGTTTATGTTAACTGAGGCTGCTTAGATGTCTACTATTTTTGTGAAGATTTTTATTTGTTTATGTACATTTATCCTTTTAGGGAATGTATTACATCCACATAGGTGTATTTTTCAGGTTAACTGCCAAAATTTAACAAAACTCCTTTAAGGCAAATTGATGAAAAAGCAACAACATAAACAAACATACATTCATTCATATATAAAATTATATAAATTATCAGAACAGTTAAAAGAAACCTTATTATACATTACAAGTCGGATGTGATGAAACATTTTTACATAGTTTACATTTTTATAATAACTGGGTTGAGCTATATCATAATTTTGACGATAAAAAAAACGTAATTCAGTAGGCCTACACGTTATCGCACTATTCACCCTTAGCCACTAGATGGAGCCACATTATCAAATTTATCACCAGATTGGACCACTAGAATACCTAATACATAGGATCAAGGCTATAGGTCTGTCTACTTTGTCAAAAATATTCATGAATAAACAAATAATTACAATTTTGTACTGATACTTTAGTACTTTAGTACTCAATTTAGTACTGGTACTTTTTTGGTAAGTTCATGATTTGGGATCACCCTCAATTATCAGTTATAATTTACGTGATTAAATATTAATAGAAATTATGGTATTGCTATATTATTATATTGTATTAACAAACTAATACATTTGGTGGAAAGACAAAGGATATGATGTTCAGAACAGAGAAACTGCAGTAGCTTAATTAAAACATGCGTTTTCCAAATGTCTTTGAAATAAAAAAGTGCATATGCTATTGTCTGCATTGTAAATCTGGGGTTTTAGAATACTATTGGCATCATACAAGAGTAAACCATTTTATTTCTTTATTTTTTGTAGGCTACGCTGATCACTGATCTTATATAATGTTCTCTATGATAGATCAGTGACTGTAATTCATGAAAGCATTCTTCCGTTCCGATTCGTTTCGTTCATAGCTGCTCCCTAAACTAAGATTACACACACGATTAAGAGTAATTTGGTAAAAACGTTCTGAAACGACGCATTCTGTTGGATTCGCGAGAGATCAGCTACCCGTGGTCCTCTCGTGGGGAATGGTTCATTTTGGCTTTGTTATTTAAAGATAGAAAAGACTTCCTGGCCCAGGGTTACAGCAACCTGTAGCCTAGGGGCCCCTGGCCATGTTAATCCGGCCCTGATTAGGTCATAGTTCAATTAGGACATTTAAGTAATTTGTATAAACGCACCTTTGAAAAAAGCATTACTCGTTGTCTTAAGACAAAACAAAGGCACCAACATGTTTTAAGATCAGTCAGTGCAAGTTTATTTTACATTAAACAGCTCAGATTTATATTTTAGTCTAGGACTAGGTTTAAAAGCCTAGTCTGTGAAACCAGGGGTCTATGTATCAAATAATAAGTGTTCCTTTTGTTAACATTTTACATTCATAAATGTACATTCATAAACTCCCATGTTTAGTGGTGTTTAAGGAGGAATTATTTAAAAGGCTATATTTGGAGATGTTAAGAGGGATAAAAAGTCCCAAAGCAAGATATTTGTATTCTCTATTAGAGGATTATTTTGGTTTCGTAATGTAAAAAATATCTACTCCCTTATTTCTTTTGTCTTTATCTATTTTCCTTCCCTTTTCTCCCCCATCATTTGTTAGGATTGAGTGTATTTTCAGTCTGTGTGCAAATCTCATGAATGACTTTCTGTGTTGTTGTTCAAAGCGTTGAATAATAAAGAATATTCATCAATAATAATAATAATAATACCTAGTTTACACACACGATGGCGATGGCACTGAAAATTTCAGGAACCTTTATGTAAGGCGGGTGTCTGAAAGTGCCTCATTCATGTTCAGCGGCACTCGCAGTGTCAGCTCTTTCTCACAGCAGCTATGGTTATCAGTTTTACGGCGATGGCATGTGTGGCCATAGGCCTATGTGCGGCTATGCCTTCTCAAAAGAGAGGTAAGAGTTTTAAACCGTGTCGATAACGTTAGTTAGCTTACTTAAAAAAAAAATGACTGATCCAGTTTGGCCAGCCTCCAGCGATGCCTATATGAATGTTATTACTCTGTTTATTTGAACGTCATCTTAAAAGTATTACCTGTTGCCCATCGGTAGCATAGATAAGTTCGTAAATTGAAATCCTTGTTGTTTATTCTGAACGGATATCAGAAGGGTACCTCTGGACAACTTTAGAGAGCCTGTATGATGAGGCACATAAAGCAGGATTGCGGTTTAGTGAAGAAATCATTTCAACTGTGACCAAAACCTGTCTACTCGCTGGATTTTTCAGAGTGTCCCACAGCGCAGGAAATGCTTTGCGAGAACTTGGTCAGCTCCAGTGGATTTACATACCAGGTGCCTCAGGACCAGATCCCACACTTGAGAGACCCCGATTGTGAACACGGATGGTATCATCTGGTGGGAACGCATTTTTGTTTTAATGCTAATTTAAAAGAAAAATGTCAATATTACGAATGTAAACTATAAGGATTCTGTTTTGTTTTGTTGCTTTTTCTGTGCGTAGAATGGGACATTTATCGCTGACTCGGTGGAGCCTGGGGAGAATTTAGGATTCGCAACATCTGTGACTCAGCAGAACCTGACAGTCAGCTCCTGCATGAACCTTCAATGGCATCTTCACTGTGAGACAATTCAGGTAGAAGAACAAATATGCAACTGTGTGCGGAACACATTGAGAACACGTGCTGAATAAATCTATGCGCTCTATTCTAATGATATCATTTTTGTTCTGTTACAGCTTCATTGTGCGGTTAACTATACAGGTAAATACCATTAAAACCATAAACATTCTAGTTTAGAATATCTATCTCATATATACATATGTATGATGCACATTTGAAGTGAAAGTACTTGATATACAATGTCTAGAGAGCATTCACTCAGTATTATTATCACATTTTTGATCAAGATGGCTTTTAGAAGTTTTTGCTTCTGAACTTTACATATAGGCTATATCCATATTTGCTTTTGTTTATTATAGCTTACTTACTGTGTCATAATTTACTTAACCTCATTGTTTGGAAAAGTATGATTTTATTTCCTAATAGAACATGAAAGATAATTGTAGGCTTTTATTATAAGGAAATGACGCATCATGCAATGATAATGGATTTTAATTCAGTAACAGTTTGCTCTTTAGTTTTTTGAGCAGAAATTAAGTGTGCATTTATGTGTTTGTTTAAAGTGAAACATAAAGAACATGACTACACATCTTCAGGAGACAAAAACGATGGTAAGAAACGAATGTAAACATTGTAACATATGTTTGTGTTCAACATGGTGTTGTCATGTTTGTTATAGGAAGCTCTTCTTACTGGCTTTTTGCTATAATTGTGGGGATTGTTGCGGCTGTCATCTGATCTGTTATCATTTGGCTTTTGCTGAGGAAGATAGTAAGCTGTTATAAAATCGTTTGGGTTTATATGATTTCTATAATAGTATATCATAACTACACAAGCTCTCCACTCACCCTCATCTGTGTTCGCAGAATTTCACTCCACCCTCAAAAAGTTACACACCACCGCGATTTCTCGAAGCAGGCGCATCGGTGAAGTCCCGTCCCTTCAGCAGCGTACAAACCGAGGCCCGGGATATAACGTTGTGTTTCTTGTTAGAAAACAAATGTGGACTCCATGTCCTGACTGGCTTTTGCATTGTTGTTTCTTATATGCGTCATGACGGATCTCAAGACTGCCAGTCAGTGGCGCATAAAGAAACCCGGAGATGCTCTTGGGTCAGTTCAGCTTTCTTGTATACTATGGAGGATCAAGAAGCTGATGAGGCCTTGGAACAGTTCTTCTGTGCAGAGTTCATTAAGGACGGTCTTGTACAGCCACTGATATTTGTTTTTAAATGTACACAATACATACATGTACATTTTTAGAGAATGCGGTGGATAACATGCATCTGAGAATCTTTTGTCGAACAGAAAATTGAAAAACATTATTGTCCATTTATTTTATGTATTACAATTCAATCTTTCTCTAATCTGTCCATCTCTATCTATCAGATATCCAAACTTTGACTAATTTTTCATTGATGATTTAATAACTCATGAAATGTTATGAGCATGACTCGTTTCACAATAAAAGGATATATCCTGGTGTTTGTTAAGCAATTGTTTGTTATTTTTATATGGATGTATGTATGTATTTATTTATCATTCTAAAATAAATTGAATTAGCATATAATTAAGTAAAATATTTTAGAAAGAATGTATAAGAAAAAAAAATGTATTAACATGACAATACTAATGTCAAGAGTCAAACATGTTTTACTGGATAATGAACGTATTACTTAAAATATGATGCTCTGGCTTCATCTCGGTTTTATCCTTTTACCATAGACTGGTTGTCCATCAATAATGATCATTTGTATTCAGCCTCAAGGTGAGATCGCGCACATGTACTGCACTGCGTTTATCATAAAATACATCTTTATAATTATATTTAGCATATATAATAGTTTAGATTTGTATTTATGTATATACTATTATTAATATAGATGATTTGCTATGTCTATGCGTCTAACTGCGCATGCTGGGAGTGAGAGTGCAGGTCTGTAACCAGACCTTTATGCTGCAGCTTCGGGTGAAACAGTTGACAGGAAAATGAGCCAGACAAGCCTGATAGTATCACACGAGGTACAGAAAACAAAAACGAATCTATTCAGTCCGGTCACCCAGTCATAAAGACAGTCACTGCCCGAGTCCCAAAGTGCATACTATCCATCCGAAGTGTTATGTTATCTGTTTGTGTTTTCTTAATCATTTTCAGAAGTATTTAGGGCAGAATGGGTGGGTAGTATGCTTGGACGCAGTTACTTGCTTTGTTCTTTGTTCAAACGAATCAAGAATGGTTCAGTAATAAAACCAGTAACTTACTGCCACCTAATAGCAGATTTAGTTTGATTTTATAGTCTCATTTCAGTTATTTATAATTGAATATTTCTATATTCAAAATCTTGTAAAAGTCTGAACATAGTCTCTGATTGGGTTAATGAGGTGATTCATATGGTTTTTCCTGTGTTGGCAGACTTCTCAGTTGCAGATGGCCCTTTAGCAGAAGAAAAGTCAGCGATCGCCTTCAGATTCTGAACTAAGGCATGTCCTCGCATGTCTAAAAATACAGGAAGGGAGAATAGCCATATGGAGCACAAGGCCATGAAAAGAGGAATTATTTACCATTAGGCCTATTGCCTTGTAGGAGAAGTGTGGACGAGCTCCATTTCTTTCTTTCACATTATAATTGTCGATTTCTGTTTTAGTTATTTAATTTTTCAAGTTTTTTAATTTATTTAACCCGCGGGTTAATAAAAAGAAGCCTGTCAATATAAATAAAAAAATTGGGTGGTGGCCATGATATTCGATCGGGAACGATTTAATAAATTTACATTTATATATATATATATATATTTATATATATATATTTTTAAAGCTAGTTATTAAAATGTGTTGTTTAGTAGGCTACTTACGTAGGCCTATATATAGAGGTAACTTTTAAAATTCGTGGTCAAGATAATATTTTCGCATGGGCGGGTCTTCGTATGCAGGATGAAAGATTTTGTGTGTTTTTTTCTATCCGAGCGGATTTTCTGGGTCATGTCTCGATCTCACTCAGCGTAGCCTAGAGAATGTTTCGTTTTAACAATTTTTATTTTCCTTTTTTTTGTTAATATTCGTTTTTTTAAAACAATTGTATTAAATTGTTCAGTTAGCAAAATAAACACCTGGTAAAGTTGTGTGTGAATGCATGCAAAAATTTATCGAATTCTTAAAATTACGAAACGATAACCACATAGGCATATGTTATTGCATTTAATTTAAAATTGTATTTTTTTTTCTCAAATATAATTTTGTGAAAGAAAGGTTAAGAACATTTCCAGTAGCTTATGTTATTTTTAGAAATTATACTTACAAATACAAACATTTTAAACAAAGATCATGCACATGTTCATCGTCATTCATTTTTAATAAATGCTCAAAAACTATACATAGCCCATAAATATTCGCGTCGCTAGTGGAGTGAAATGTGGTGACGACTACAGGGTCCCAAAGGCAATCTCAACTGACTGACTGAGGCCAGCCTAAAAAGACGCTGAGTGCCCACTGCATTCAAACACAAGATGTGGAAAAGCTCAACAGCACTCGCACTGCGTCTCACGGACAGCAACACCGAGCCAAGATCTCCTTCGCGTCCTGCCCTGAACGAACAAATAGAGTCCAATTCCGCGCGGTGTTCTCTGAGACGTGTCTCTCAGCGTGCTTAAATACAGAATTTGCGTCTTCTTGCTCTTGTCACGACAAATACATACAAAATCATGTCAAAATACCCGTCTTGGAGAGCATGCTAGAAAAAACTGTCATCAAGTGAAAGCAATCTGCGGAGAAAGTTAATTTCTAATAAATTATATTGGACGCGTGTCTCTTAAAGTGACCGCCCCTAATTTACTCACTGCTATTGACGAAATTACTTTTTTTGTTTGTTTGTTTTAAACAAAAGCATTGCTTGCTATAGCAAATAAACCGTGATATGTGAGAAATGTTGAAGGTGTCTGAGTAAATGTTATTTTGACTGTGCATTTAATTTAGTGAAGACCATGCAGTGATATTTTAGATTATTCGCTTTCTGTACCTGGACACCTACAAACATAGAAAAAACGCAAACATGTGTGAATAGCACACAGGTTAATAGAACTAAAATACAAATTAAACCGTTTCAAACAGGGTCTGCAACCTGCACCGGGGCTCCACAAACCCCAGCAACGGCCCTGCGTACAAGCATGTATACAAGCAAAATTGGTCTACTGGTGTCAATGAATCCTCGTTTCTATCCCCATCATCGAAGAACTCTGCTTCTGCTTTCCTCTTCCTTTCTTGTGACTCCAGACCTCCAGTCTTTGACAGATCAAAAGCCCCTCCCCATCAACAGCCATGGGTCTAAGAAATGGAAAGTATAACATTTTAGAATTTATCATTGCATCTGGAAAAAAACAAACCAAACCAAAATAAAATAAAATACATCAATAAAAAAAAATAACAACTGCACTAAAACTCTTAAGCATTTCACTAGCTGACTAACAGATTACTATGCTTTTAGCTTTTATTTTTAAGACAGTTTGTGTGAACCTTACTAGGCAGATGATACAGAACTTTTCAATTAAGAATGGGTAACAATTTTATATCTGGATAATTTAAATCAGTCTTGGGCAATGTGTCTAACCTGGTTGACTTATATGGCAACATTTCCTAAAGTTGCATTCAACAAGAAATAAATACCCAGACAAAATTAATTGCATTTATTTTCAATGTAGCCTAATAAATAAAATAAATTAATTGAAAAAAACAAAAAAAACAATAGTTTCATATTTCTAAGATTTAAAAATTTAAGACCTCGGCAAGATAAAAGGCACCAAAGAAGATTTAATAGTTTTAACTATGCAGCTAGTCATGTGCCAATTTAATGATTGGCTGCTCGTTAAGCCTACGGAGTGCAGCAGGTTTGTCTGTCCAAAAGACTCCCTTTTTCCGCTTGAGTCAGTCTCCGATGGCCAGTTTTGTTATTCTTGCAAAGTCTGCGAGATCTATCAGAGTCTGGCTATTGCAGATGTCTTTTTATACACTGATCATTATTTAGTTTATACTAATTATTAAGTTTTATCTGAAAAACTGCTACAGTCAGTTTACAGTTTGTAAGGAATCAGACACTTAAAATTTGATCAGAACATTGAAACGTGGAGAGTCAAATTCCACAGAGAGGCCTTCGCACAACAGGAAAATATTATAAGACCAGCCAATATTCCTCATTAGACCTTTAACCCCTGGGTTTCACAAAACCACGTTCGCCCTACAGAAAACTGAACTCGGTGCACAAAACTGCATTTTCATGCCTATTCAGACCTGAAAATATACTAATATGAACTTGAATCACTGATATGCATAATTGCGTATTATATGTATCCCACACATTTAATCATCATGTGTTAATCACTCATTTTATATGTGTTTCAATAACGTACGAATGGTTTGCTTCAGCAAGCACTGATGCTGCTGCCTAGACATGGTGAGAAGAAAACCAATCTTGTCTCGTTTCTTTATTTCTTTACTTTATTTCTTTCCGTGAGAGTTCGTGTAAGTTAAGTTTTGTCTGCCGTGCCTTTAAGACCGCACTGCGTCAACTCTAAACTCTAAACCGCTCTTCTTCACCACCGCCCACAACGACTGACTTCCAGCCAATCAACACCTCGGGCAAACCCCTTTCCGGCAACAAGGACCACAGGGGGACAATCCCTTGCCTAATCTCATTGACGAACTCAATGCGAGAGTTCATCTTTTGATTGATGGTTGTTGAAGTCGATGTAATAGCACCTATTGCTGTAAAATTGGGATTTCACATTTTCATTCTCTTAAACGTACTTTTTCCTTTCTTTCTCTCTTCTTGCAACTCGTATGAATGCGTGTGTTTGTGGTAGTTTAGTTTATATGTCTTAGGTTTATCCAATAAAGCCATATTTATAATTGAAAAGAGAAATATCTGTGTTTTGTGCTTACAAGTTATTGTCTTAAACTGCCGGTCTTGTGCTTTTAATAGTGTTTACACTATAATCTGGATTTTAATGTTATACGGCTCGTTCACTGAATCGCAGACCGACTCAGTGAATCTTAAATGATTCTGATTTACTTTTATTTGAACATTTGAGCTAATTCTGTCCCTTACCAGTTATTATTGATCTGTTTGATAGGAAATGCTGGCTGGTGTTCACAAACTTTCACAGGTTTCACTGTCTGTATACACATTCACTTCCACTTTTTAATTTTTTTTTTTTTGTCAGGGTACTTGCAAAATAAACCTTGTCCTCAATCAATGTCCCTCAATCCCTCAGTGCCAGGTTCCATACTATAGGAGCAAGCTACAGACAGAGCACGTACTTCTGTTTAAGGCCAGCAAACTCTTAGCCTATCTTGACTCAGAAGGCAATAATAATCCTTTTAGCAAAAAAAGTGGCCGACGTCTTTTTCATTGATTTTTAGAATAAAAAGAAAAAATTTTTTTATAAAAAAAAACCATGTGATGGGTAATATGCAAAATTTCAGATCTCTACTGCGCGTACTTTTTTCACAATAAATCTGTAAAAAAGTTTTTTTACCCTGTTTTTGTGACCATGTTCAGACTGAAATATCACCAGAACTAGTTGTGCCTAACTGGTTTCTGGGCTAAGAGTCCTAGTCCAAAACTGCATGAATTACAACTCAATTATATAATTACAATTATAACAGCATTGTTACTGAATTTACACAATGAATGCTGGCCCTCTGAAACTATTACTTTTAAAGGTTTTCAGATGTCCATAGAAACCTCAATTGCCAATGTATAAGCATTAAACTTAGTAAATGGTCTGATATG
>JAUMHI010000058.1:9096407-9112394 GCA_032359435.1 Enteromius unitaeniatus | reverse complement strand
AGTCTAATGTTTATCAGTACATTACAGAAAATAATGAACTTTATTACAATATGCAAATTTTTTGAAAAGGACCTGTATTGTTTTAAGCATTTGTGGTTGTAAATACAGTATTACACAATACTAAAGAAGAGAAATAAACCATGTGTAGTTGTGTAGATGTGTATTTATAGCCCTATTCTAAAGCTTTGATTAGTTAGCAATGTGAGTGTTTTCACACAAGGACTTAGTGTAAGGTTTGGATGGATTAGTGAGGCATTTTCCTAGGTTGTATTTAAAAAAAAAAAGAAATCAAGATACTTTGATTTGTTATATGTTTGTGCGTTATAGAGAATTGTGTGTTATGTTTGAGTCAAAAGCCAATAATTAGTATATGATTTTACAGATTTGGTGTTTGCTTCTGGTGCTTGTCAGGTTATAGAAATTGTGTGACAAGTAATGATTTTGCATGTAAGCAGAATCACAATCATGATAAAACTAAAATAAGTTGGCCAAGCAGTGTTGGAGACAGTTTGAAGTCTTGATGCAAATTTTCGAATATAAGACTGTCTACTGTACCTCCTGCCATCAAGTGATCTAATATTTAAAAGATATGACAGATGAGGTAAGATTGCAAATTAAATATTTTTACACTTTCTTTAGCCCAAAATGGGAATCTCAAGCAACCATAGTAGTAGCCTATAGTGTTGGGTTCGAGTCTACCTACTTCAAGTCCGAGTCAAGTCCAAGTCTTTGACCAGTCGAGTCCGAGTACAAAATGGGCCGAGTCATACTCGAGTCTCAAAAAGGTTGAGTCCGAGTCCAGTGAAAGACTATCATTTGTCAGTATCTTAACCTTGTTTTATTCTTTACAACTAGAAAAGGCAATTTAAATTTAAATGTAACAAAAGCAAACCTCTATTGCCATTTTTAGTTTTGATTTTAAGTCTTTTAGTTGCATATTTACATGTTTACCATCGTATGAAGCTGTAAAAACAATTAGTAAATAAAATAGGAAATATTTTTTTCAGTGTTTGGACATGTTTTTCACAAAAACAAACTATACCTTCTCTATTTCCAGAGAATGGATTATTCGTTGCAACATTTAATCTAATTTTCATGCTTAAGGATCTGTTATCTTGGAAAATAAATGTATGCTACTACTGCCTGCTGACCTGTTGTTAAACCTATATTAATATCCAATTTAGGAGCTTAAAACATCTTAAGATCAGGAAAAATTTAATCGGGGGAGTATGCTCCTGAACCCCCCTAATAATATAAATTTTGGGCCCTCTGTATTCACAAAAATGCCCCGAATGTAAACCCCGGGGGCAGTCGTGGCCTAATAGAGTTGGACTTGTAACCCAAAGGTTCCAGGTCCGGTAGGGATTGTGGGGGGGGTGAATAACCAGCGCTCTCTCCACCTTCAATACTGTACGAGACCGGACTCGAGTCCAAGTGTGAGTCCTGAGTGAGTCTTGAGACAAAATTGAATGAAAATGCCCTGTCAAACTATAAAATAAACTGTATGTACCTCTAGAAAAATGGAAGAAAAAAAGGTTAGCTCATTTATCACGTTTTGTAAAAACATTCCTAAAATGACTTGCAGCTTGCTTGTCAGAAGCATTAAGAAAATTCTCTATATTGAAAAGGTCATACAAATCTTGAGCAACATGAGAATGTGTAAATCCATATCATCCTTTTTCTGAAATATAGCTACCGATAGTATCATCTAATACCTAATGTTTGTCACAACAGTAATACAGATAAATATTACTGCACTACAAAAGCATGCAGGAAATTCCATACCACAGCTCATGAAAGCACAAGTGACCTGCAATAACCCTGTGGGCTGACAATAGTTCAGCCACTCATATGGCAGAAAAACTATCACACCACTTTTCTACAGTGAAAGTAGGTGTTCTCAGCGATCACCTGGCTGCCTTGCCACCCCACCCCCTTTCCTCTGTTTGAGATAAGGATCAAAGCCACACTATTGTGAGTCATCATCAGTCAATTTTACTTTCCTCATTATTTGAGTTTGTAGCTTTTCTTTTAACTTAGTGATACACTGAGATTGTTCCTGTGCTATTGCTAAACTAAACTCTCTGTAACAACAGATAATACCTTTTATGTTTTTCTTCCTAATACATGCCAAGGTAATTGTTTGCATTTTTTAATTGACCCTACATTTTCTGGATCAATACCAAATTTCTTTATCAAATCCAATTTGACTGACTCTGTTATTATTAAGTCCATGTGGTCTCCTAACAATGATTTGAACTCACTGTCTGTCCATGAAGGAGAAGCTAGTCCACCTTTTTCGGTTGTTGGGATTAGCCTAGAATTCTTTCTAACCATTTTGTGAGTTTCCTTGTTTACTACACAATCACAACACTTAAACGTCTCTGATCAAAGATCAGAGGGAACGCTTGTTAACACAGATTAGACACAGTTGTTATCTTTCACAGTATTAGAATAATAGCTTTAATAATCATTAAACGTAGGCTATAATATATGTATTTGCTTATATTTAAAATAATTTAGCTTTAACTAACTGGTGTAGCTTGTTTGAAGTTAGGATGAATAAAGCTATGTAGGCCAGTCATATAGTAGCATCTACAAAAGAATGAATACTAGACTGAAGAAAAATCATGTCGATGCTCCTGTGAGCGCAAAAAAAAAAAGGAATTGTATGAACCTAACGTTAACAAAGCTCAAACTAGCAGTCCTAACCCGCTGTTACAACATGAAAGAGAACAGTGGTAATTTCACAGTCACGGTAGAAATGGTGTTCTTTGGCAGGTTAACTACAGAACTAAGAAGACATCACTGAAAACTTTCAATCAAATGTGTTTGGTCAGACTGAAGCTGAACTCCTTGGCCTTCAGAAACATGGGACAAAAACAAAAAGCAAAAATCCTTAATGTCCCTGCCCTGTTTTCATGTGGTCTAACATTCTTTCTGCAGCATCACAGAGACGCCTTCAAAAAATAAGAGATGTTTTGTGTCTTCTTTAGTCACACAATCTTGTTTTTCGAGAAACTTCATTTTCAACAACAGATTTGCTTTCACCAAAAAAGGAAGAATAAAACAATCTAAGTGGAAGGAGTCAAGCAGGAGGAGTTGCTTTACTCTCTCCTGCAGTCACACCCAGTCCCTGTCCACCTGAGTTATTTTACCTCTGTAATGTAAAATGCTCATGTCTAAAATGCTTTAGCTGCAACATATACCCCCTTTTCTGTGTGAGTTCCTGTGTAGTAATACTACATGGCCATCAGTTTAGTATTAGCACATGCATTTATTTTGTTAACCAATATTACTTGTTACAGATATATATATTTTATTCCTCAGTATTCTTCCTAAAAATCAAAGAGGATGACAGGCAGAAACATCAAACATGGCAGCAAAGGGTCAGAGAAACGTCAACAGTCCAAGATCAGATACAGGGGATCAACACAGAAATAAATGCTCAGAAATGTAGGCCGGGGGAATACAAGACTTTGTGTCTTCCTGGAGTCTGAGCGTGGTTTATGTGCAACTTAAGTGCATATTTTTAAGACCAAATGCCCATTACACCCATCAGTCATTATAATAATTTAAAACACGTTATAATACACTTCTTCAGGTGAAAGTTCAGAAAGATAGCGGAAGTGGTCAAACCGTTCTTGTAACTCTTGTTTTAACCATATATGTTTTTGTACCTTTACCATATCATCATCATGTTACTACTATGAAATTTAAGATACAGTTTCCATTACATAATATATGATATTCAATATTAAAAATACTAGGGCCCCGTTTACACTTGGTTTAAGAATACATTTTGGTCGGATCAGATCACAAATAGAAATGGAAGACGTATTCCCATTCTGGCCTCTGCCATGATCTTTTAAGGGAAGGATTTCTGAGCCAATGTATGTGGGCTTTTTCTGATCTTACAATGTAATATTGTGAAACTTGAGCAGGACGCTGTGTGCATGTATGTGTGTGTTGGGATTTGTGGTTTACGAGGACACAAATGTGTATAATGACATAGGTACTACAATATAAACATGGTTTATGAGGACACTCAGAAAACATATAGAAAACATATTAAACAGTGTTTGATGAAATTGTTGAAACAAACAAATTCAATTGTTGTTCATTGCAACAATGAAACACCATGACAACAAATGCATGAAAACAGAGGTAAACACACACACACACACAACAGTTTGCTGGAGTGCCAACCCGAGGACTGGCACATCTAGCTGATCATGACAATAAGCTGCTAGCAAACCCTTTTCATTCCACCCTTATTAAGAACAGAATAAGATAAAAATCAATCAAGAGCCTCTATAAAGTTATAGTACAGAATTATGACTAGGACCTACTCGCCTACTTCCACATCCCTTTATATTACTGGTGATAAACAACAGCTGAAGCTAATTTATTCCATTTCCAGTACATGTGCTTTGACAATGTTGTTAGAGAGAAGTGTGTGTGCCACTGAGGGAAGTCCTTTTTTGGGGTGTGTGGCGTGAAGCCAACACAAGTGAGAGACACAGAGAGAGAGAGACAGAGAAAGGGAGGGTGACGTAAAAAAGGGTTATTGAAATTAAAGAGCCGGCTCGCTTGTGTGCAGGTCGAGGGGAAGTCAGCAGTGGATTAAGTCAGACAAGTAGTCAAGTTCAATACAAGATGAAAGCGGTCCTGACGATTCTCGGTAAGCATTATAAATATACTCAATTTCTAGGTCCTACTTTCCATTTTTTGCGGCTACAATTCGTTTTGCTTATCGAAATGGTGTTCCGTTGTGTTTTTTTCTGGTCATCTTTGATGCAAAATGGGTCTTTGAAATCTTTAAAATATCGATGTATTTTAGTTTCATTACGCCAAATACACCAAACGTGTTTTCTCTCGGTTTATTTGTTTCCCTTATGAGACGACGATGGCGCATGGATTATGAGTTTCAATTCTTCCTGTATTCGCTGGAGTTACTGGTTATTAAGTTGCCTCTCAAATCGTGATTATTATTAGACGGTCATCATACGGGCACATATAGGCATTCTCATTAAGAAATAATCCACATAAAGTTTGGTTTCCGTTATACGTCTAGTGCTTTTACATTCAGCTAATCAGATTTCATTTCCTATAACACAGGCTGTTGTTGAGCTGTTTTCCTGGTATAAACGGCAGTGCCTAAATTGTTTAGGTTTACTTTGTACGTCTTCATGGAAACATTTCTGACTTGACACACACACACACACACACACACACACAGAGATCGCAGTATTTTCAAAAATGATTTATATTATGTATATATACCATGCACACAAACACACATTTTTGTCCAACATTTATTTATGTTAATATGCTTGATAATGACACTTTTTTTTAGAAGTGGTCTTGTGATTTCCTGTGACGTCTTTGTCTTTATTGATTGGCTGCAGTAATCGTATGATGCAACATGTAATTTGATTCGAAAGATGGCAAGTGATGCAAGCTTTAATAATTCCCCGGATGAGGGGAAATTCCCTGAGTGTGCAGTTACTGAGCTTGTGCAAACATATGAACATGTTATAGACTGAGCAAAGGCATTTTCTCAAAGACATTACATAACATTTATTTAAAATTATAATAAATAAAGGCTCAAATAAATTAATAAAACAACAATAGTTGTTTTTCCTTTTTCTGTTTGCCAGTAGTTTTGGTTGGAAAATGATGCAGCAATACTAATGTGACTCATGAATTCTTATTTCATGACTAATCCTGTGGATTATGTACAAGCTTTAATAGACACAGTATGTCCACAAACCTAAAAAGAGTAGTGAATTTAACATTTATCTGTACCTCATTGGCCTAATCAAGAGGACACAGAAATGTTATTAACATTTTTTAATAAACTAAATAAAACTAATATTCTGATTGTTTTGTGCATGTCTCTTTCAGTTGTGGCCATGCTGTTATGCATCGTACTGTCATCAGAAGCATCTGATGTGCTGCAATGCACAGGGGTGAAACTGACTGATGGACAGTACTACTTTAATATATTGTATGAAGATATGGAGGACAACTGCGAGACCCAATGGCTTGTTGATGTATATATATATATACATTTTTTTTAAGTCTTTAGAAAACATACAGTGATATGAATAATTTTGTCAAAATATCTGCATTTCTGCAAGTCAAAAATCTAAATAGAAAACAAAGTCTGGCTTAACAAATAACATGCGAACAACTGTATCAGCATTTTATTAAACACACTGAGGGATCATTGACAAGGCCAGTTGTGGTGTAAATTTAAAGGGTTAGTTAAAACATTTTAATTAGGCTGTATTTTACTTACCTTCAAAGCATTCTAGGTGTATATGACTTTGTGTATATTACGTTTGAAATATTGATATTTATCTTACAAAATTGCATAGATTCACTACAGGAGAACTTAATTTACCACCCGGAACTGTGTAAAGGATGCTGTACTATGTTTGCATGCACTTTATTGAACATGTTTTGTATTGTTAAAGGGAAATACCCTCCCACTGCAATTCTTTTATATAACTCTGATTTGATTAGTCTGAAAGAAGTCATATACACCTAGGATGCTTCGAAGGCGAGTAAAACACAACCTAATTTTCATTTTTGGGTGAACTAACTCTTTAAGAAAACCTAGCCATTTTATAACTTCTCCACAAATTAACTGGGGTCATTATAGGGTATAAGACTGGTAGGGGGGTTGCTCAGGTGCATTCATTACTTCATCTTTGGGACACAGATATTTTTTATGAAATTGCATTGCTGTCACAAAAATACCAGATTTCATGAAAAATATCTTCATTTGTGTTCTAGAGATGAATGAAGGTCTTAAAGAATTAGAAAGACACGAGGGTGAGTAATTACAGAATTTTCTTTTTTGGATGAACCATCCCTTTATGATCAGATTACATTTTATCAGTAATCAAGCAGAAATTCAGATATTTTCAAAAGGGTTCGAAAACGTATTCTTCTCTTGGAAAACAAAAGGGCAAAAAGTACTATAAACAGTACATTACCAATAGCAATAACAAAAAGTAAATGTTTACATTAGTGCTGTCAAAAGATTAGTCGCAATTATTTCATGGTCTGTCTGAATGCTCGATTGTGATTGGCTAGCAGGTATGGATTACAATCGTTTAATGCACAGATAGTTCCACGTCAGTCTAATCACGGTTTCATATTAATGCACTGCTTTAGTTGATACACACAAACTCTCTCTAACAAACACACAGGATGAGAGAGAGAGAGAGAGAGTTGCAATACACTATAGTTCTTGAAATATAATGGTAAACTCGTGGTAAACTCACTATTTTTGAAATAAACACAGCTTGATTATTTGAAGAGAGACGCACAGACACATGTAACACACACACAGATGCATCTCTCTCTCGATTGAAAATTAATGAATAAACTATATAATTCATTCAGATAAATGTGATCTTACCGCACTATTTCATCTCTGTGTATGATTCGAAGCGGGCAGAATGTTAGCGCTAACAAGCCATAATTAACGAAAATAAACCTGCTGAAAAAAACAGCTAAACTGTTTGTATGAAGTATGTATAATAAATACATATAATAAATAAATATACACAGTACACACACTCACATATATATGATGTAAACAAAAACTTATTTTGGATACGATTAATCACGATTAATCATTTGACAGCACTAGCATACGTTAAATTAACCTTCCATCCTGCCTTTCTTCATTACTTCCTCTCTCGCTCTCTTGATCAGGAGAAAGTGGCAGGGATTTCTGATGCTGAAGGAAAGCAGTTTGCATTCCCAATTGTAAATTTGAGCGTGACTGGAGCCACATTACAGACGTGTCCTGAAACACTTGAATGCCTGCTCATCTGCCCCAGAGCCAATGTAAGTGTAATATTGTTTAATCCTATAGCATAACCAAACAGTCATCGAATTGCTTTCATTCTCATTCTCATTCCTCTTTTTATTTGTGTAGATCAGGGATAAGCTGCAGTGCTCTTGTAAGTAATGCATTTACTGGCATATATTGGTTTGACTGACTAGGAAACTGCATATCTTGACTAAAGAATAATGAACTGGTTATAAGAAGTTGGTATACAATACTCTGCAATACAGTGCTACACTTTTTTAACCTGTAAATGTTGATGCAAAAGATTAAGAACAAAACACTTATTTGCCTAGTATGCACAATAAATAAACTGTGTTGCAGGTGATGCATCTCCTCTGACCACACTTCCTGAAGGTAAGGTCAACTGCTTATACTACAGAGCTAATTTGTGTCAAGTAGAGTTGTGCAAAGCAGCTGGTATTTGTATTTGTTGAGGGGGAAAGGTATTTGTATTTGAGTGAAATTAAAAAAAGGCATTTAAGTATTCTTTAATTATATCCATTATAATAATTATGGATATGCAATATTGGTTGATGTTTTTCCATAAATCCAGCAAAGAACATGTAACAAGGAACGTCATTGAAAAGAAAATAACATAACAGCCGTTACTCCAACACAACTACACAAGCATTGTTTTAACCTTTTTAACCGAACGTTAACGTTATTCTGTCAACAGCCTATTGTCTAAATTAGCGAGCTAACATTATGTAAACAAAGCGAACATGAGAGCACCCGACTGCAGACGTCAATAATGCAGTGTTATTAGGCCTGGGCGATATTGAAAAAATAGCATATCACGATTTTCTCTGGGGAAATCACGATTCGCTATTTTTATCCCGATTCTTTTTCAAGTTTGTTTTTAAAGACTATTCTGCAAATTATCATCATATTATGATTTATTTTTTATTTTTTTTAAATCACGATTCTATCACGATTCTTTGACATTGATTTTACTATTTCGCAAGTTATCTGAGCAGTACAAACAAACTAGTTTGCCTTTTATATAAAAACAAACTCTTTCAAGGTAACAAAGTATAAAATAAAGAAGGGCAGATATTTCGGCCAAAATGAGCAAAGATAAAAATCGTTGTCATGAAAGAAATTAATACAGGTTTGGGAAAACATGTAAGTGAGTAAATAATGACAATTATAATTTTTGAGTGAACTATCCTTTAATGACAAGCGGCGCATGTTTAGTTCTGTCCCTTTGAGAGCTGCACACATCACTGGCAAGTTTTCTCTTGATTGTTTACTTCACTTTAGACACAAGCAACTGTGTTTGACGCTGTGTTTTTGACAGTTTTACAACAATCACATGATAAATATCTTAGTTCAGTTTTGACAGAATAGTATTCTTGTTCCCAAATACTATTAACACAGAAGTGCTTAAATAAAGTGTTGCTACTCTGCTACTCTTTTCTGCTGGTAAAGATATGCTTTTTGTAGTTTTTTCCTTTAGCATAGAAACAATTGAAATATAATCAAACAACACTTTAAGTCATAATGGAATGCAACAGTGACTGTCTGCTTCTCACTGATTTTGGAAATATTTTTCCCATATTTGAGAATTTATATTTATATATTCTAACACCTTTCTGTTGTGCTTAATGTTTGTTTATTTTCTTGTGAGCTTTCCTAGTAATTTAATTAATTAAGAACAAAACAGTTTTACTTGCCTAGTATGCACAATAAATGAACTGTGTTGCAGGTGATGTCTCTCCGACTGCACTCCCTGAAGGTAAGGTCAGCTGCTTATACTACAGCACTAATAATGCTCAGATAAAGTGTTGCCACTCTGCTACTCTTTTCTGTTGGCAAAGACAGGGCATAGAAACATTTTCAATAAATTCAAACACCACCCTAATGTAATTCAACAGTGACTGTCTGCTTTTCACTGATTTTGGAAATATTTTCCCCATTCATTCTCATCATAGGGATTTGTAAAAAAATCTGCAAAAGTGCAAAGGGTTTAGCTAAATATTCAAATCATTCATATTTTTTTCTCTGTTCCAGTTTGATGTCATTAACTTATTAGGATTTTAACACCTTTCTTCTGTTGTGCTTAATTTTCTTTTATTTCCTAGTGGGCTTTTCTAGCTGGAGAGTTTATATTCTGATTGGAGTGGTTGTGGTTGTGGTTGTGGTGTTGGTGATTGCCTTGATTATTGTGCTTTTTTGGAAAAGACAAGGGTGAGCTCCAATTAAAAACTACCACAAACAAACTGAACACATGGCTTTTCTGTAATATTTATCTTTGAATATCTGTGTAATTTTTTATAGGTCAGGATATGTTCTTGGTGATCAAGGTGCTGCTGAAAGGATTGTCTGATGTGTGGTATGTATCATTTCATAAAATACTGCTGTTATGGATAGATAGTTCAAATCATAATCTAATATTATTAATATCTTTTGAAATGTATGACATTATCTTAGGCAGTGAATTAAAGTACAAACAGCGGTGCGTACAGCTAACAGCATTCCCCTTTTTGCTTTTCATTTAAGCATTTCCCACATTACTTCATTGCTCCTGGGTGATCTTCAGTTTTCCTTCATTCACTATGATCTTACCAACATCTCGTAACTAACCAAAATGAAGCTATGTGATTAAATAATTATATATATATATATATTATTATAATAATATATATATTATATATATATACATTATATAGATATAGAACTATGTATATATAGAACTATGTATATTTATACTAAATATTTCACATCTGTTATGCAAACAGGCACATATATAACTGTATATGTATATGCAAGTAAAACTATAAAGATATAAGTTATAATATACCTTCATACATGTAATTTATATTATAACTATTGATATATATATAAAATGTGTGTGAACATTAGAGTAACTGTAGGGCAAGTATTTCCTGTAAATTGCTGCTGTGGAAGCAAAATTGAAATGAAATGCTGTGCCAGTGAATAGACACATCTAATATATTACTAGTTAAATCCACTCAGAACCTGCCACTGCTTCAGATCCAGACTCAGATAATAATGTGGCTCTAAAAGGTCCCTATATTCCATGCTATCTTTCCTCCTTGTAATGTAGCATATAAAATATGTTTAGCCTATATTGATACTGTCCACTATTTCTTTGTGGTAAAGGAAGTGGATAGGTCTGATTATATTTTTTTGTATATATTTGTATCATGAATTCTGTTCACTATAATTTACTCAGCTATGACATTACACAGAATCACTATGCTTGTTGTATGATTACTTCCTTTTAACTACTTTAACCGCTTTGAAGAACCCCTTCTGTCTATATGCAACATTTTTACGGGGGATTTCTGCTAATAAAATACTAAAACACATTTCAGGTGTGTGTGTCTGATTTATTTATTTTTTTACACTTCGTATCATTTTGCAATAAACAGCTGAGAGGTCAGGGGCTGTGAAAGTTTTGACTCATCACTGATCTGAACTGACATCTAAACTCACACATGTGGTGAGTCTGTCTGTCATTGAAGTGGTCTTTGAAGGTTTCAACCAAAAAAAACCCTCAGTGACATATCTAAACAGTGATGTTTACAGTATATTGAGCACACCCATGTGTTATTGCGGTACACTTACAAGAACACGTTCCAGTTTCTTTGGATAGTTGTTTCACAACTTTAGGAATGTACATAGATTTTTTTGCCGGAAAAACTGTTAATCACATGATCAGAATGCCAGGAAATACTTCTGTTCACATGTTACCAGTAGCAGTGAAAGATCAACTTCCAATAAAGGTTTATTATGTCACATGACTCTACATACATGCGTACTGTAGCAAAGGATGTGACAGGCCTTCAATACTGAAAACAGTTTCTTATCTTGTTACCATAGCAACAGACAAACTTAAATACACTATATTGGAGTGCTTGCAATTCCCCATTCACATGATTTTTAAGCTTATCTTAGAGGACAGAGGCTGCCATATTAACAGAAAAATGAAATGTTGCCCAACTACAGTGCAGCCAATCATGTGCCACTAAGATCACCTCACACCAGAGCAGGAAATGACATCAGTTGGCTCACACTACTTCTTAAACAAGCAAACAATTTATCAGAGGAAATCCCCCTTTTTGTATGCTGGTGTTGATTCATCACGTTTAGTGAATGCATCTTCATTTTCTAAGTTCTGAAAAATGGAAGTGAGGCTATTATCTTGACAATGGTTTTGCTCATTAAAGGGAAATTTATAACAATACCCAGAGGGGGCCCCGAGTACAATCCAAGAATATGTAAAGACTTCAATGTGTGTGATTATTGCATTACTGTAGCAATCATGCTGCTTTTAACTGAACCTAATTTAATGCTAACAACTGCAGTATCAGCTAAAATGGTGCTGTTGAAAAACCTGTCAAATTTCATATGTTCCCTTTACCTTTCATTAATGAATGTAAACGTTTATTATGTATACCTCTTTTATTCTAAATATATAATGTAATGTAAAATCCATTTGGACAGTTTTATCGATGCAAAGTGGCAAGCATTATAAACCTCAAGCTTTACAAAAGGTTCCATAAAAAGATGAATAAATACTGTCATAAATGCACTTTTCATTGTTTGTTCATGTTAGGTAATACATGAACTAATGTTAACAAATGACGCCTCATTGTAAAGTGTTACTGGCTTTTGTAATATTTCAAACTCTTTTATTACTCATCAACATCACAATAAAACCTCTATGTTAAAAGCTAAGTTAAAAGAACAGTTTGCAATGTAGGCCAATATTCATTCAACATTTAAGTGAGGACAGATCTATCTTCCAAGTATGCCACATAGCATAGACACATAGCAAATAAACAAACAATAAATCAATATTTGTGGTCATTTAGTATAAGTGTCACATGGGTGCATAGGCAAAGCAAGGAGAAAGAGACGCTGGATACATAATCAACTGAAAATAGGTCACGGACACTAGGTCACAGAAAGCACATGGAAATTGACAGCAAAACAATTTCTACATTGCAATGTCAAGTTTTGTGACATCTTGCATCCAGCAAATGTTTACTATATGAACTTAAAAATGATTGATGTATATATAGTTACTGTAAGTATTCTTAACATATCAGCAGATACAGTATATTAAATACTTGAGTACACCTATGTTTGTCAAGGCAAATATTAAATGTCTTACCAAGCTGGTGTCCATTTTCAGACAAATGCAGCCCACAGTTTTCCTTTTCCAAACAGCAAAGTAATCCACAGTTCAGAAAAATACAGCCTAGTTTTTGTGTGAACACGCTTGCAGTTCTGTTGCAACAGATAAGTTGATATCCATGTCCAACCCTAAACACCATCTGTGGTCCTGGAAATTAAACCCCAATGGACAGAATAAGACTACAGTACAGGGGAAGTGAATGTTTACAATGTTTAAATATAGCCTTGTTAAGAGAATAACAAACGCTCAGATAAGTGCCAACCCTTTACTGTATACTTTACAGCATATATGTAAAATCATCAATGCAATTTTTTTCTTAAAATTATAGTTCACTCAAAATTATTTGACAATTTTTTTGTCTATACAATGAAAGTCAGCAGGATCTAATGTTGACAAGTCAGTTCCAGTTTGATGTTATTCATTTAGCCTATAATCTCATCTTGTTAAATGATGCAGTGTTTTTATATACTAAGAACTTTCTGTTGTGGTTTATGTTTGTTAGTGGGCTTTAATAGAATGTTTATTTGAGTGGTTGTGTTTGTTGGTGATGGTCACTGTCATTGTTCCTAGTGGTCCAGATTCTGCTGTAGAGATTGTCTGACTGTGCTATCTATCATTGGTATTTTATAAAATACTGCTGTTATGATGTGAAATAGTTCAAATCATTAACTTTGATCTTATTTTTTTAATTATACTACATTAGGCAGTGAATTACAGTAAAAATAGCAGTGAGTTCCACTAAAAAGCATTTGCCTTTCCTTTTTATTTAACCACAGGGGAGGTCGCAATAAAAGTTATATTTACATCACAAAACATACAACATGTATTAATACAGTTACATTTAATTTCATAAAACAGGATGGTGCACACCCATGTTTGTGGCATGTATATTGTACACTTAAATGACAAAAACTATGGACCCTGGACTTTTTTCCAGGGTTTATTCCCTTGCTGATGTTTGCTGCCTACCTCGACATTGCCTCTCAAAAAACTGTGATTGTTTTCTGCCTGCCCTTGAACCTCAACTCTGATTCTGGTTTTATAGTTTCTGACCCAGCCTGTACAACCTCTCTGCCTGCTTCGGCCTCACAATTTTAGTGACCTATTCACATGACTCTACATGTATGCTTAATATACTGTAGCATATGGCAGGCCTTCAATGCTGAAACACAGTCTCATATTTTGTAACAGACTGTAGGATTACAAATTGTAGAAATGGCTAAACATTTTCAACAATATATCATGCGCATCTCATCAGTAAAGCCGATTCTTTTATTAGCGCTAAATCTCCGTCAGCTGTTTTCAAAAGGAACGCCAGCTTATACACAGAGCCGTAGATCACTGACAAGCCGCGCCATTGAATCACCCACGAATCTCAACACCTACCTTCTCAGTGATCTATGGCTCTGTTCATAAGGTGGTGCTGCATTTAAAAACAGCTGACGGAGATTAAGTGCTAATCAAAGAACCGACTTTACTGATGAGTAAAGCTTTTATTTTGCAACTGTAGGAATGCGTTCGCAAATGTCAATGGATGAGAGCATCATGTGACCAAGCCCATCCTCTAATAGGTAACATGAAATCCAAAATGTTCCCATACACCAGAGTTATACAACGCTGGTGCATCCTCCAACTCCAGGCAGCCTTCCTTTTCTCTTCCACTTGGCATTTCTACACATACAGTATTGTGACCTGCAGCACTCACACCACACCGTAGACACCTCAATTCTGTCGAGCAAAAAGGAAACACACTGACATCACATACGGGGCACGAGGCTACATTGCGCATGTCATGAACCGTCGAACGGTGTAACTCATGCATGCTCCGAACCGAGACAGGCGAACCGAACCACCCCTTCGATATATATCGCCCAGCCCTAAACACTTGTATGCTAATTAAGATCAGGGCTGGAAAACAGTCCTGCCCAGAGCCTAAGTTTCCTGTTCAATACAAGATGTCATCACATGCTTTTTTTCAACTGTCTCCACCTCTATGTGACTCCTCCCCCTTGAAATGTATATAAGCTACAAGGTATTATAGCTTAGTTAGACTTCTTCGACGACGACTTTGATGACTGCAGCAATCGAACAGAGTCTTTCAGAATAAAGAAAATTCTGCTTCAAGATTTGACTTTGTTCCAGATCGAAGCTTGCTGTACAACCAAGATTTGGTGAGTTATACTCTATCTAAAAGAACCTAAAGGACCAGTAAAAAATAGTTATCCTCTGCGCCTACAGAGAAGAGGGTAAAAATTCCTTTATTGAGATGAAGTTTACCCTCTGTGCATCAGAGAAGATTAGCATTCCATGTTAATATTTTTGGTATCCTCTGTTAATCAGACAGGGAAGATTAGCTTCTGCTAATAGGTTGATCCTCTGTTGATCAGGGAAGGTTTAGCACAGTTGCTTTTTCTTGGAATCCTCTGTATAGGACAGGGAAGATTGGCATTAGGTGCTAATATTTTTTAGTTAACCTCTGTATGTTGTTCAGGGAAAATTGGCATTTTGTGCTAATATTGTGAAAGGTAACAGTTAAATCTGTGTTAACAAGCATTCCCTCTGATCTTTAATCAGAGACGTTTAAGTGTTATGATTGTGTAGTAACAAAGAAACTTACAAAATGTTTAGAAAGAATGCTAGACTGATCTCAACAACTGAGAAAAGTGGACTAGCTTCTCCTTCATGGACAGACAGTTCAAATCATTGTTAGGAGACCACATGGACTCAATAGGAACAGAGTCAGTCAAATTAGATTTGATAAAATAATTTGGTATTGATCCAGAAAATGTTTAACAATTAAAAATTAAAAAATGTAAACAAGTACTTGGGTTATGTATCAAAAAGAAAAACAGGAAAGGCATTATTTGTTGCTACAGAGAGTTTAGTTTAGCAATAGCACATGAACAAGCTCAGTGTATTGCTAAGTTAAAAGAACAGCTAC
>JAUMHI010000058.1:9032141-9089158 GCA_032359435.1 Enteromius unitaeniatus | reverse complement strand
CAAAACATCACCCAGAAAGCATAAGAACTGAGAAGTGGTCTGTGGTCACCACCTGCAGAACCGCTCCTTTATTGGGGATTAATTTTTAAAGATTGTATATACTGTAGAAACCAAGAAATGTCCAGTCCGAACATTATAACAAGCTTTTCTACCTGCCTGTCAATGTGTATTACCTCTGTGCACCCTGATCATGCAGACAGGATGCATCATGTACAACATTTAATGCTGTCTCTGCATTTTTCAACAAAAATACCACAATAAAAATAACCCTTTCATGCAGCATGATTGTGCAGGAAGTGTGCAGCCAGTCTTTTGACCAAAAAAGGTCAATGCTGACTGCTGACTGCTGACTAAAAAGGCCTTTTGACTGACGTGTAAAGTAACCAGCACCAGTTGTGCTCTTCGTCACAAGCCATTCACACCGCTTCTGTTTGAAATATGTCTCTCCATTTTTAGTGTCCACAAGCAATACTGTAATGCCAGCATCTTTACTTGTATATTTACATATATGCTGCAGATATAAACATTTTTTGAGATTGTTTTTACAAACATTTGTGAAAGAATGGGTCACTCTCAGGAGCTCAGTGAATTCCAGTGTGGAACTGTGATGGGATGCAGCCCTGTTAATCATTAAATGCCCTCCTAAAAATTCCACAGTCAACTATAATTATAAAAATGTGGAAGTATCTAGGAATCTAGCCCCTTGCTCTTCCAACATGACTGTAAAAGTCCGTAAAGATGTGGATGACAGAGTCTGGTGTGGATGAACTTGACTGGCCTGCACAGAGTCCCGACCTCAACCCAACAGAACACCTTTGGGATAAATTACAGCATAGACTGAGATCCGGGCCTTCTCGTCCAATACCAGTGTGTGACCCTTTTGTGCACATTCTTATACCACTTTTGCAGCTAATCCAACAACCAGTATTTGAAAAAAAAATGCGAGTAAGACCGAATCTTCCTTTATAAAAGTTCACTGAACAAAATGCAAACAAAAATACAAAGGTACAATAGACTCGATATAGCTCGGTCAAAAAACTGTGTTGCTTCCAACGTCTATAGCTGCAATCTGACTTAAACGTACAAAACTAATGCCAAATATACCAAATAAAGTTCTTCAAACTGTATTAATTATTACATTAAGCATTTTAGAAAATACAATTATTATGAATTCTTTTTACATTTTAATATCAATATTTACCATGTTTTAACCTTTTTAACTAAATTATCCTTAGAAATGAATTCACGTAACTGGCTCTTACAAACACACTCCTAAACCCTGAGGACAGCCTTCCCAGAATAGTTGAAGCTGTTATAGCTGCAGAGAGTGGACCAACATCATATTGAATCCTATCGCTTGGGAACGGGATGTCACTTAAGTTCATATGCGATTCAAGGCAGGTGAGCGAATACTATTGGCAAAATAGCGTATATACAGTATTAGTCTAAAAGAAATGTCTTGTCCTATAGTTCTTAAAGTAGCTACTAGATTGATTTATTTATTTGATGGCCTGGTCTCTTCAGCGTCACAGAGAACAACAAAAGAACCTTTTTTTTACCCTTTTTACTAAAGGTCTCTGTTATTAAAATCCTTATATTTATCTGTAGTAGTGTAGTAAAGCGGGACCAAAGTAACAAAGCAATTTTCTCAGCGCCGCCAAAGATAAAACAAATATATATTTTATTTTTTGTGCGAGGCAGCCGCTTCGGTTTCATCAAATCAGAGTTAGGGAAGTGCAGACAGATAACGGAAGAGGGAATGGACCGCACACTCACTACTGAGGCAGGTCCTCAGTCCCTCCCCTTTGCTGCTCATTGATAGCGGCTCATTTTTCATCCAGCGAGTCTCTCATAGAGCCTGCACTTATCATGACTGCGCGGTTGGCGTTTGCTTTGCTTTCATGCTTTTCTCTAATCGAGGAAACGTTACTCGAAGGTAAGATGGTAGCCTATATTTTCCATTTTAATGACGTAGATGTTAAGGAAAATCCATTTTATAACTAAGATGATGGTGCACCGATATTGTCGCAAAGAACGAAAACGGGCTATATATTTAGCCTATTGAAGATGTCGTATGACGCACCTCAAAAAGTTTACTTGCTTTTAAAAGGAGCTCATTCTCATGTCTCCTTGCATTTTCAGACAAATATGGCATAGCGTTCAGTGCGAGCAGGTGACATTTATTTTTAAGCATAAACAACCTGTCGACTCAGAGTGCATTTCAATGCTGGGATTCTGACAGATTCCATGTATATGTGCGCAACAGATAAAACGTGTAACGGAACCCGGAAAGAAGATTCATCCTATGAGTTTAAGCTGCCCGACCCGGTGTTCAAAAACGTGCAAGACCCCAAATGTGATGCGGAGTGGAGTACTGATGATGTAAGTATCAAACGCCACCATGATAAGGCTAAAAGTCAATGAAAAAACTTACAGTGGTTTTAAGGTTTTAAGTCACAGTGTCCAAAATGTGGATGATGTAAAAACCTGCATCTAGATTAGTACTATAACGCCCCTAGAGGTTTCTCATACTATCACTGATTGTTCAAAAAGTGATTCATCTTGTACTAGACATGTGAACGTTTCCTCACGCTTACTGTATGTCAATTCTCCACTACAGCAATTCACAGCAATCCTGGATAATAATTCAGCACGCTTTTCTCATCCCTTCAAAAATGTAACTCTTCATGGAATCAGTATCTATTACTGTCCAGCTTTTGTCAGATTCCACGTGTCTTGTCCTGTAAGTTTACAATTTTTCATTTTCTCATTCTCTTCCCTTTAATGCTGTCAAACTATTATTTGCGTTTACATAATGTACGTGCATGCACTGTGTATGTATATAAAAACGTACAGAGAGCAGATACAGCGTATAATTGTAAAATATTTCCATGTGTTGCCATGTATATATTTATAAATTACATATATTTTATAAGTGTAGCATTTTTTTTTAAATATACACAGCATACGTGTATGATACACCAATATGCAAAAAATGAATGGTTTGAAAGCACTGCTGCTCTTTATTTCATATTAGTTAGTTATTTACTGTACAAACTACATGCGTTTTGATTCTCTTGTAGAAATACACCAAGCAACTCATGTGTTATTGTGAGTACTTTTTCACTTCTAGTATTTCTTTGCGTTTTGTTCTCTACAAATCATATACAGTAATATTATTACAATGTGATAATAATGACATACAATTCCATCTCTTCTATCAGGCACCAATTCCACCAATACAGTTCTTAACACAATTCCGCCATCTGGAGGTAATCACTGGATACAACACTGGGATTAAATGACCAAAAATGTTTAGCCTAGCACTGGAGCAGAATAACCTAGATTTGCACAGCAAATATACCTTCAGAAAATAGTGGTAGGGATATAGTATGTGGTGATATTTTTCAAACGCATGTACTGATATTTGAATATAACTGGACTTTACAGATGACATCAAGACATGGAGAACACACTGTAAGTATAGTATTTAAACCATCCCTGATAAATAACCAATTACTTAGCATCTGCAAAAAGCAAAAGGCATTAACATTTGACTAGTTTTGTACTGTCTTTTTGAATACAATACAGTACTATAAATGGCAATGCCGGGATAAATTTGATTAAATTGGATTTTTCTGAACCACCCTGAAATACCTGTTTCACAAGCCCCACAGAAATAAATAACAACTAAAGTTCAGTTTCGCAGCTGTGCAGAAAGCAGGATAGAGGGGGGAAAAATGATTGTGGTGTTGTAAAAGGGAGTTTTAAAAGGGAAGTAATACTGTGTACTTATATGAACTTCTCTACAGATTGTGCCATTGCTGTTGCTTCAATTTTTGCCATAGTCCTCCTTATTTTGGCTTTCCTCGTCTGCAGAACAAACAGGTACTTGACACATACCCCCAGTTTCACAGACAAGGCTTAAGCTAGTCCTAGACTAAATTGCATGTTTGAGCCGTCTCAGATGAAAATGTCTTGCTCTGAGATATCTTAAAACATGTCAGTGTCATTGTTCTGTGTTAAGATGCACACCTGTAATATTTTCTTATAAGGCATTTTTGTAAAATTTGCTTAAATATCTTAATTTATCTAATGCCTAGTCCTGGCTTAAGCTAAGCCCTGTTTGTGAACCCGGGCCATATAGTGTTAATGCCATATGCACACAAACTAAAACACTATTTTCTTTTTCCTAGGACTGGAAAATATGCTCCCGATGAACACAAGCAGCATGGTTTTGCAGAATTATCCTGAGGAGGGAACTCTTTAAACAATAACACATGACGTGGAGTCATCCTAATGTAACAAATATATTATATTTTATTAGACTAGATATTTATATTATACTATATTTTATTATATTTAAAATGATATTATTAGATATTTTAATTAGGGGTGGGCGATATCAATCTCAATATGCTGTACAACGCGACAAACATTCACATCATTGTTAACTCAGTGGTAGAATTACACTCACCGGACACTGCACTTATTCGCAATCACAAAAGTACATTATTCGCTTTAAAGTTTTGCCAATGACACATTTCATATGTCACACCTGAAGCGCGTGCGCGCACTAAAAGCCTGTCAAATAGCGCCTAATTACTGAAATAAGATATTTATCACTGGTAATACTGTCAAAAACACACAGTTAAACACAATTGCTTGTGTCTAAAGTACAAGTAAACAATTAAGAGAAAAACGTGCCAGTATAAAGGGACAGAACTAAACATGCCGCTGCTTGTCAGGGATAGTTCACTCAAAAATGATAATTCTTTAATAATATATTTTTTTATATAATCATCATTTACTCACTTGCATGTCCTAATTCTTTCTTGTGCTAAACACAAAATAACATATTTTGAGTAACCAAACAGTAGGTTACTGTTTGGTTATTTGAAAAGAATTGTAATATGATATTTCTTCCATATCGCCCACCCCTAATCTTAATTATATTATACTATATTTTATTATATCTAAAATTATATTCTATTAAATATTTTAATTGTATATGATATGATAGTATATTATATCATATTTAATCTTATATTATAATATATCATATTATAGTGTTGTCCAATTCTTTTTTTTTTTTTTTTTTCCACTGATGCATCACTTGGCTTGCCAGAAAATTCTATTTCTGGGGAGAATTGTTCATTAATTGTTGGTTACACGAATCAGTGAAGACAAGTGAGGGTTTTGTATTGATTTTCTTTGAGTATAAACAAGGTACTTAATCCTTTAATTATTTACTCAAGTAACTTAATATTGTGCAAAACCCTCTTGGTGTTGACACACAACAGAGAATGAGGAAATGAGACAACATCAAGTCCCTCTTCTTGTTCATTCATGTTGCTGACACACACACAAAGTGAAACAAACAGTGAATTCTATGTTCATGTAGTAACGCTTGTATTCACGTTATTTTTCTTTTTGCTCAAGGCTGTAAATCTTGTTTGTTTGCTTGTAGTTCTGGCCGTGCCTATATGCAATGCTTTTAAATGTAGTCTCTGTATTTTAGGATATTCTAAACTGCCATTAAACTTTCCATTAAAGTAATTGGAAACTGTAACGCCTGCATTTGTGAACGTGTGTTTGAACTGGAAGTGCTTTCAAACCTTTCTTTGAATTGACCACGATAACGAGCAAGCCAAATTTTCTTTTGGAAAGTTAATTTTCGCTCCTGTGTTGCTTGTACGGTTTGCTATACTTGAGAAAGATTTAGAAGTGGTTAAGATGTTTTAAACAAATAAAAATCTCACTTACCGTGGAGCAACAGCCTTATATGTGTCTGTCTCTGTTTGTAGACTGCTACATCGAACGACAGAGTGGAGAAGCTCATTCCTGATAAACTAATGAGTACATTTTAGTCACCACTAAGTGTATATGGGGAAGCTGCAGAAAGCAGTTTTCCGCCCATTGTTCCTGATGCGTCCAGTAGGGAGAGTGCAGAGGTCATATGAATATACATATGTGGTGAAATAATTAAACCTGCGCTCAAAACTTCATTAATAACCATCTGGCCCTGATGTTTAATATATGTGAATATTGCCTTGTGGGAATTTTGGTGATTATGAAAACAATGATATGAATGATAGATGCTATTTTGATGATTTAGCCTACATTATTAATCCGTGCTGTGTTGTCCCAGTTTGGTCAGCTGTCTCCACTGGCAAAAAACAACAAACTGAGATGTTCAGAAACTAGTACACTTCCCCTTGTACACCATCACTCCACTCCTCGCCACCATTTCCAGCAAACAGAAATGTAAATGTTCTGGAGGGCGTCTCCTCCTGCTGTCACCGCCTAAGTGGGCTTCTCTGCCCTGATGGATGTTCCTGCTGGCTCCTATGTCTGGAAACACCTTTGAGGGGGAGCTATGTCATGTTCAGCTGGTTATGCAAGTCCACTGATGGCACTCCAGCTTCAGCAAACTGTTTTGTGTCTGTGTCACGGTTTCCCATTGATGTCTCCGCCCCCTTGTTCGGTGCCATAGGCTTTCGTTACAAGCCGCCACCCACTGACCTAGTTCCCAGTGTATAAAGTCCCCGTATGTCTGTGTGTTCATCACGGTTCGGTATACAGTACTGTCATCTCGTCCTGTGTTTTCCAGTCGTGTCTTTGGATCTACTGTTTACGACCTCGCCTATTTCTATTAGTCTTGTTTTGCTCTTAGGAGTCTGTTCTGCCCGCAGGACCTTTGCACAGACTTGGACTATTCTTTGCTCTGCCTCTTCCACTCATGTCCCTGTAAGCCTGTCTGTTTCTGCTCATGTTTCACATTAAATACAGTTTGCACGACTCCTCGTCTGTCCCCGTTACAATAACACTACTGATGATGATGATATGTAATAATATTAATAATAATGAGGATGATAACAGCCAGTTAGGCATCCTTAACAATCAATTTCATTCAGCATATATTATATGGTATTATATGACCACGTGATTGGTTGATTGAAAGGTACTAATGTTGTAATGATGTGTTTGAATTAAGATATCTCCAAATACATTCTCACTAGATCTTCAGGAGGTTGAAGATCTCTCACAGAGAACAGGAAGTAGTTGTCCTTCTGTTCTTGATATCATCACTAGTAGACCATTCAATGTTGCAATGCATTTTAAAACAAAGTTGGGATTGATATCGACCTCACGTGCAAACCTGAGTATAATAGGCTGATTAAATTTGTCTTTATTTTAATATGATACAAAACATTTTTGTCAGTATAGAAAAACGATTAAGACTGTATAAGCTACTTTAAGCACGTTTAGTTTGAAGAAGTTTAATTGTAGTTTTAAATAAGTGTAATAATACAGTGAGATGGGATCATATTTAGATAAAATAATAATGAGAAGAACAACTGTTGAAGCGCAGCGTTGTCAAGGTAACGCTTGGTCCGTCGCTTCCTTTCTTCGCCAAGGGAGTCCAAAGCGAGACAGAAATGCCCTACACCCTTAAAAGAACACACTTCAAGATAGTAGGGCATAGAGACTTCTCACCTCTGTTTGAAATTCGCCCTATGTGCTTTAATATCTGTCCATAGTCTAAAAATGAATACGGAAGTGTATGCTGCTTAGCAACAGAATGCGTGACGCACGTCAACATCCTGTGTTTCGGGAGCCTGGCGCAGAGACGCACAGATGGCGGAGAGAAACACTCGGGAACATCTCGATTTGGGCGCTTTAAGCCTCGAGCAGCAGGAGAAGCTGCATCAGTTCAAGGTATTTCATTACCTTCTGCTGAAAGTTATTAACGAGTCTGCAAACCTGATGAAGTTCTGCTAGGTTCATTAAACAGTAACTGTATAGATGTCATATATTAAATAAATTGTATTATTTTTCTAAAGCAATAGCCAAATTGTTGTATGTGATTTCACATACTCCAGGTCAAAACGCGGATAGCTAATGAAAACTATTTAAGGTGTCATCCAGAGGTGGACCTGTTACTGAGTGATTTCTTAAGGTCAGTCTTAATGTTTTATATGGCATAAGTTAGACATAGATCACTCAGCTTTTTTTTAATCCCCTCTCTCTCTCTTTTACAGGGATGTGTTTCTGAAAAGGCCCACATGTATTCGTGAATTTGCAGCAGGTAAGTTAGTAACTTATATCGGACATTTGCAAAGTTTCATGCAAGTCGCTTACAATCATATGATAAAATGCTTCATATTTAGCACGTAATATAGTCTGCTTCTTAGATTGAAAATAATTAATTGTTCCTCAAAAAAACTGTTAAGCATATCTTACAACAGAACTTGCATAAGATGCATGTGTAACAAACAAATGCATCTTATTTGAATAAAAATAATATGTACTTTAAATAAATAATGTTCTTAAATTAAGTGTGTGTGTTTCTGTTTTTTATTTTAATTTATTTTTTTTATCTCCAGATCATTTCAGTGACCCAGGACTGCCAAAGAAAATTCAGGAGCAATTGCATATCCATAATAAGTGAAAAACGATTTATAGTGTTTTATAATAAAAGAGAGAAAGATTATGCAATGTGTCTGTCATGATCCTTAATTACATATATGAAAGCATCTTTGTGTTATACTATAATCGGCAACAATTAGTGTGTGTATCAGGGGAGAGGACAGTCCAGGCTTGTTTGCTAAATGAGTCCACAGAGATCAAAGGCAAATTAAGCTGAAATGAACAGATCTTTCTGTTTAAGTATGTCCAGACATGCTATGGGCTTGGTCTAATTGCTCACATATTATTTCTATTATGTTTTATAGCATGAACAGGTTCGTAGAGCCTTTCAAGCTATTGAGTTATTATTTCCATTCAATTTGTCCTGAATTAATCCTTAATTTATATGTAGCTTAAAGTCTTAGTGCTGTTTTTGACATTTAGCCATTTATTTACTTTTTTTTTTCAGTACCCAAGGGTGAACTATTGTACTAGTTACATATTTCTTTTTTGGACTTAATAAGCCACCAGGGACCAAATAAGTTACTGCTTATACGGACACAGGTAATTAAGTTGGATGTTTTCCGAGGTCAACATCTTTGTTAACCCTGGAAAAATATTTTGAGCCCAATCAGTGTTTGGTGCTTGTACATCATTCATCTATCATTAAATCTGATTTTAGGTATTACTCATAAGGTTAGGTTTAGGTGTAGAGATATGGTCAAGACAAAATATTTGGAAAACAAATGTTCAGGGTCAACAAAATATGTTGTCCTAGGAACAACTCATTAACCCCTATACCAACATAATTCGTCATGTAAAAAGCAATATGATATGTTCATTGTGGCGTATTATATCAAATATTAATATTAACTGCTATAAGTAAAGTCTGTAGCGTCATGCCTTTCATTTTAAAAATGCAAGGTCTTCTTCCCACAAACCCACATGCAATTTCATAGCTGACGCACCTGCACAGACAGACTCCCATGTGCTGGGTGGGGTTTAGAGGAAAACCATGTCCCAGTGAACACCTGTTGAACAGATTATCAGCTGCAGTACACATGTTTCATCTCAAGATCATCGCATCACAGTGAGTATAGCTCCATCACATTTTACTTTAGTTTGCCTTAAACATCCTTCTTATAGTATACTGCTTTAGTTTATTTCTGTTGGCTTAAACATTTAAAGAAATGATTGAGTTTTTGGTAAACCCTTAAATGTAAATTTTTACATTTTTAATGTAAAACTTGTAAATTCAAAATCTTATTTATCATCAAATCATTGTACACTATCTAAAGAAACATTTATTAAAATTGATTTAATTAGATGATTTGTACATTGTGAAAACTGGTGACATCAGTATTTATTAAGAATCCATTTTGACTTGAACTAAGTCTTTAAAATGTATAAATAGGACAAGAAAGCCTCAATTCGTGTTGTTCTGGGTTTTGCAGTCAAAATACTAATAAATGCATGTATTTAGCCTATGTGGTGACATGACATCAGAATCTATTGAGGATTTATTCTTACTTGCTGTAACACCCTAAAATGATGTCAACGGAGGTAACCTATGTAATTTATTTATGGTTAATTCACTCTGAGGCAGAGTGAATAAAAACGTTTGTGTCAAATCTGTCATAAAAGTTTGCTCGGTTCATGCATTGATAATATTCTTTGAAGCGACATAATACCGCAGCCCCAAAACAAATAAGCTATTCAAATCGAATGAAACTCAATCATTAGTTACATTGTACAGATTTGCTTTGTCATACAGCTATTCTATAGCAGAAATAAAGGCTGTTTTTGTCTAGCTGAATTCCAGAGAGAGTGATCTCACACTGGCAGTCTCCTAGCACATATCCCAAATCCTCACAGGTAGATGGAGAGAACGACATGCAGATAGTCAGTTGGCATGCCTACAAAACCATAGTAACATTGGAACATATACAAGTTTATGCAACACAAATAGGACAGGGACACTGCAAAAACAGTATGGTTAAATCTCCAATTAAATCGTATACTATTATTCCTATATAAAACATGATGATTTAAGCATACAGTTTCATTTTGTTTAAAGAATGCAAAGTTTTTGCACTATATGCAAACATTGAGGCAATTGAATGGAACTGTTTTGCTTGTCATCAGATATGTTTGTATTGTCCTTATATGACTTACCTCTGTCCGATAATGCCATTGCATAATAAAGCTGCCACTCTAGATTAAGTATTTTGCAGAAGAGCATAATGTAATATGGTTATTTTAATGTCTGTGTGTGGTCATTTCAATGTGAAAAATTCACTGAAATCTTCTAAATCTCCATATTAATTGTCCATAGAGCTTCATCTGGAGAAAGAGAACAGGGAACAGCGCAATGGGGTTATATAGAGAGGTTTTGATCCTCTCGTTTCTGGTCCAGTGGGCTACAGGTAACTGGTTTAATAGTAGACTATTTCACTTTTCATTATTTTGCATTTTAAAGAGAAGAGGCACAGTTTTGTGTACAATGAGCCAAAATGTTACTGATTTATGATGTTATAAAAGTACAAATGTTCTGTGTTGTTATTATTTACAGTAATGTCCCAGGGTATGAAGGAGATGTCCTTTAACCAGTCAATAACAGGATTTCCCAAACTACCTGCAGACTTCAGGGAAATGGCCAAGAAACTGGTAACTATACCACACGATCAATAGTTATATCTCAAAATTAAAGCAATGTACTAGGATAAATTGTTTTTTTTTTCTTTAAGGTACTGAAACTATTTCGAAATCTTCATTATTCTGAAACAACAGTGTAATTTCCATTATATTACGTGGAAATGACACAAACACACACACAAAAAAATTAGCTAATATTTTGTCCTGCTAAGGCTAACTTATTGATCATGTATCTTAAACAGACAATATTTTTCAAACACTATCTTACAACCAATTCATACGTTTTGTGAACAACTGAATGTATTTTACAAAACATTCCCATCAAGGCATTTGAAAAAATTTTTGGTCAAACCTTCATACAAAAAAGAAAGGAAAAAAAGTAAATAAAATCCATTTTTGGGTGAAGAAGAAAGTGATGAAACACCCAACTGTGATATTAAAGTTGAAACTATCATTTGATAGTTTACTATCAACTATCAAATGAGTTTATTCCTAACTAGTTGATTTCAGCATTGTTCAGCAGTTATTATAAATGTGCATGCATGCATGTAAATCTAAGAACAAACTTCATTTTTTTGTAAAAAGTGCAATTCCTTTTTTTACTGACAGATGAGCACGTGCTTCAAGAAAGGTAACATTTGTACAGCCACATGGTATGCAATCATGGTATCAAAATGACTTATGAGTCGCACCTGTGTTTAATGTAATAAATTAAGGTGAGCTATATGACATAAACCATAAGCAAATACAAGTGTCCAAGAAAAGAGTGTAGGATATATTTGCATATAGCATCCATTCCAGCGCAGCCACAACCGGTTCATTATTATTCATTACTATTCATTACTAATCTACCATCATAAATTCAGTTTATATTATGAAGACAGATAACAATTGTTGTGTAGTTCCTACAGAAGAGCAAATGTTTGTTCCTTTTGTTTCCAGTCATAAAGAGAGTGTTTTTGTTTCTCGGTCATGCATTATGTTTTTTGTTAAATGATGTGGTTGCATTGTTTTAGGTCACCAGGTGCCTGTTATGAACAATTCACTCAACAGGTAGGCTACCATTAAGCTAAAGTTATAGAGCAACTATATGCCAGGTGTATATTTGAATACTAATGATCACATTTCATTGCATGGAAAACTACAGCAGTTTCTTTGTTTATCTTTTAGCTCATATGGACAGATGATGGAGAACCCCATGTCTGTTTTTTCAGAGCTTCTCTCCTCGCTCCCTCAGTCTGGCCCCTCTCCCTCTAAACCACAGTTCAATGAAACAGCAGAAGCGCTGGACTCAGTCTGGGTAACTCTCAATATCCCAAACACACACATATGATTACCCTTTGCAAAGATCGTCCCCCTTCATTACTGTTTGATTAGTCAGCTGGCCAATCAATCAAACTCCATGTGAAGGGTTTCCAACTCAAACCCAAAGTCTTTTTAAAGTCCAATCCAACAATAAAACTTTTTGCAGCTTTTAAAATAAATAAATACATGGTTAGTCTTTTTGTGATTCGTTTGGAGGGATCTTTCAGATTTAGTTAAGTGCTTGGGAAATACACAGGCGAGACACCCATATGTATTTATATATTTTGTCTTTATTTTATGTTTATCCTGATGGGACATCTACATTAAATTTAGAACATTGCTGAGAAGATGCGGAACTGCTCCAACTTTGGCCATATGATTGATCTCCTGAGGAATATTAAGGTTAGTGCTTGACTACCATAAAAAAAGAAATGAATAAAAATAAAAACATAATTATTGCTGTCAATAAATTCATTATGATTAATCACGTCCAAAATAAAAGTTTTTGTTTGTATATTTAATAAAAATATGTAATGTAAATGTTAAATATATTTATATATAATATAAAATATAAGAATATGAATTATGTTAATGTAAATATATACTGCATGTGTGTGTATTTATATATACATAATGCACACATATATTATGTAAACAAAAACTTTTCTTTTGGATGCGATTAATTGCGATTAATCATTTGTCAGCACTAAATAAAGTATAATATAATATATTATTGGTAGTACTTATCTATATGATTTTCAGTGCTTCATATTCATAGAACTGTTCAAACTGTTCAGTCAAAAAAATGGCATTAACACACCTTTTTTCCAGTTGTCCCTCTTAATTTTGTTTGTTTTTACATTTGTATACACGTAGGAAGGTCCTCGTTGTTTTATGCGGGCATTCATGGCTCCTCTTTCCTGGATAATGATCATGCAGAATGGAACAGACCTCAATAAAGAAGACCTAACAAAGCATTTATGGACGGCTAAACCATTCTTAGAAACAATGCCTCCATCTAGCTTTGTGTTGCCAGCCTTTTCACAGAGCTCTCACCTGGCTGAAATGTGAGCATATTGCATTTTATTCAAATCAAGTGATGAAACAGTATCTTTATCTTACTCAATTTTGAAGTCAAATATTGTTACCTTGTTTGTGTCCGTTGTCTCTTCTCCCTCACGATGCTAAAGAATGAAGTTGTTTGGTGAGGTGTTCAGCGTTCTGTCTGAGGAAAGGAAAAATGCGATTATAGGGTGGATTAAAGAGAGAGTTGCGCTTAATGAATTTAATTGCCTTCTGAAAGCACCTGCCTCCAGCACCAAGCCTGGATCAATGGAAAAACCTATCATCCGTAAGTCTTGAGAGATCAGCAAGCCTTTAGAATCAGACCTGATCATTTTAAATGTGATAATATAATAATCTATGCATCACATCTCTTGATTAATCTAGACAATGGCCCATCAGTCAGAGCTGAGATGACTGTGATGAATGTAGGAGCTCAGGTGACTCAACATTCAATGATGAATGGTAATTGGGAAAGAAATCAGTGAAAGAAATGAAAACTGTAATTAAATGGCAAAATGTTGAAACATTGGAAAAGAAAATCTATATTTTAAGTTATACAATTTTTTTAGGTTCAACATTGGTCCATATATGTCCTTCCAAAATGCCCTGGCTGAACGCTACGGTGTTGACAATGATGGGGCCTTTTCTATCTCGACTGTCTTTAGAAGAAGCAAAGGCCATCCCTAAAGAAGAGGTCAGAGTCTGTGATATGATATGCAAACCAATGCCATAGTTCATTATCTGTCTTGTTCCACCATCTTTGTGTCTCAGAGCATTCCCTACTAACATAATGTAAATTCAAAACCACCTATAACTAATATAAGTTATAAATTGCTGGAGTAAATAACTAGAAAAATCTTTCTCTTTCTCAGCTGTGTGGGTTTTTCAGGACTTCAGAGTTCTCTCAATCATTTCAAAATGCTTATGGCATACAGCTTCCGCTTGGCCGAACACTTTTTCAACGCTTGAAACAAGAGTGTTCGAGCAGTGACAATTTCACTCAAAACCTAGACAGGTCAGAATTTCCATCATTAGTGTAAAAGATATTTTGGTTATCAGCAGTAATACACCTAGTTCCTCTGGAAGCATGTTACCTCTCGGTTTAAATAAAGTAAATAAAAGTATATAAATTCACACTGTGATAAATTTTCTATTACAAGAAATTAAGTCACAATTTTGAGATATAAAGTTCCATTGTGATGCAGAAATTCACATTATGTAATATAAAGTCACAGTTATGAGGGGGGGAAAGCTAAAATATTTTAAGTTATAACGTCACATTGTTAAATAAACATTGCAATTAAAAAACATTTAACATTTCTAGATATAAACTCACATTGTAAAATTTTAAGCTGCAGTTATGACAAAAAAAAGTCTCAAATTTGAGGAAAAAAAGTTACGTGGTGAAATATAAGTCACAGTTATAAGAGAAAAAATTTAACACTCCTGTTACATCAACTTCCTTTTTGACAGGCTGGGCTCTCTGGCTTGTTTCTTCGATGGTGCACAGTCTCTGAATCTGAATCTCAGTAGAAAACTGCTGTCTCAGATTGATGCCTGTAACAACCCCGAAATAGACAAGGTCAGAATTGCCACTTTGTTAAATCGCTGTTGCTTCCAAATCTCTGTAGCATAACTCTAATGTAACTTGTTCTTTGACTCAACCCTCACTCAGGTGAAACGACAGCTAGTACAGAATATTCTAAATGATAGCAGTTCTTCCTCTCCTGAGATTCTGCTGTCTCTGGGATCCGCCGTGTCTGCCCTTCCTCTATCCCGGCTGTCCCGCTTCACCTCTGAGGACCTGAACAATACCCTCAACAGCTTGAGTCAGGCCAGTTGGAGCCCAGCTCAAGCTAAGACTCTGGCTAAGAAACTATTGGAATCTGCTAAGGTTAGATTTTATGCTCAGTTTATAGAGCTGAGTTTTGTTCCTTAGAGATATTTTGCTTTTACATGAATGTTGTTTTTGTAGAATATAAGTGGTGAGAAGTTGTTGTCTCTGGGGACGATGGTAAGAGGGGTGGCCAGTTCCCTCCTCAAGAATGTGAAGGCAGAAGGGCTGCTGGGAAATCAAGCCCTGAACACTATGAGTGAGAAGATGTCTTCCCTACAAAAAACAGCACTACTGGAAGCGGTAAGAATAAGATGAGTTCATTCAGAAAGAGATAAAACTTACCCCAAATAAGACTAAAAAGAAGAAAAAAAAATGGCCAAGCTATTACCTATCATCTTTGATTGTGCTCTCTGTCTTGGTTTTATTAAATCCACAGTTCAGTCGTGATATAAATGCATCTGTACTGGTGAAAGGGTTGCCAGATTCTCTCCTCTCTTCTCTGTCTCTGTCTACACTGGAAAAGGCAGACTTCAGCTCCGTGGATCAGCTGCAGGGACACGGCTGGAATCGTGCTCAAGTATACGCACTACATACTAATATAAAAATTGAAATGCATTACCACTCCATCCATTTTTCTCTCTAATTCCTTATTTCTATTTGTAGTCAGCTTTCCTTCTCAGGAAGATTTTGGGTAATAATATCAACCTTGGTGAATTACGGTGAGTATATGATTGCAACATAATACATCCTTGCTTTATGCACTTTATGTTGGATTTTTCAATGAGATTTTAAGAAGAAAACTAAATAAAAATGCTACTAAATTAATTCAAAAAACCTCTTAGTAAATTTATCATAAAAAAGTTGCAATTTAGTAAAAATAAAAATCGTCTGCATAAAGGCTGGAATAAAGAGTAGATTGCAAAATTGGGGCAGATTTTAAAAACGGAGCATCATGTATTTGCATGTGACTGAGGATCACACACTACTTGACTTTCAGGTCAATGCTGAATGCTTAGAATCTGCAGACTTTGACTTTTAACAGCTAGTGTTCAGTTGTCCAGACTGCAAATCTAGGCAAAAATCTGTGCACAATCTGCAAAGTAATCCTGATCAAGCTCATTGTGTTGTCAATAGGAAGTTGGGTCAGGCTGTACAGGGTGTCACTTGTGAAATGATTGAAAAAATCAATCGAACAGATGCTTTGGAAATGGCACAGACACTTAACAGTTCCTGCCCATGGCTCTCCAGGGTTCAGGTAAACATCACGTATTCATTATGCTTTCACAAACCTCCTTGTGTGAACTTTTCTATGATTAAATATACAAAAAAAAATCCCATCCTTTTTATTTTTAGATTCGCTGTACAGCTCAAAAACTCTTTGCAAGTTTGGAGGAACAGAGACCAGGATATTTCAATAACATTAAAATCACTGAGCTCCAGGCCATCCCAGCTGTGCTGCTCATCCATCTACCGTAAGAACACAACAGTGCTGTATATGCATAAAACTAAAATGCATTCAAAATCAATTTAGCTTTAAATCATATGCTAAGACATATTTTTTACTTGTTCTCTCTCACACTATGCATGCCTATGAATTCAGAGTGGAGAAGATTCAAAACCTGTCCGATGCTGTGTGTCCTGCTTTCATGGAGAAGATGAATCAAGTCAATCTGTCCTTTTTACCGAACAGCTCTCCAGCACGTAGTGCACTTACCAAAAGAGCCATCGGCTGCCTGGTAATATGGGACTTTCTTTTCCTGTCCAAAATAACTCACACACATCTAAAGTTAACCTGCGGCTGTTTGCAAGTCATTCCAGTTCTGTAAAACGATACATTTCTGGGTAAAAGTGAATATTTAACAAGAAAAAATGCAGGGTGAGACATATCCATCATGAACTTATTGGATGGTGTACATTACATACCAGAATCCAGATAGACTTAAGTCACAGTACACTTTTCTGCTATTGTCTTACATGCAAATGCAGTAGACAGGAAACGCAAACTTAAGCAAATTGCTGCTCTCCAAATCGATATGTCACAGCATGACCTCTTAGCTTCTTTAAAACAATCCAAACTCTTTTAAAACATTTTTTAAAAACAAGTTAAAAGTTAAGACAAAAGTTAAAAATGCAGACCATGCGACATCAGCAGAACAGGATAATGATTCTTCTAATCTATTTTCTGTATTTGTGTATCAGAACAAGAATGCATCTGATCTGTCTGCGGCAGAGGTTTTGACTCTAGGCCCTCTGCTGTGTGAGTTAGACCCTGTCTGGATTTCTTCTCTGAAACCCGCGGCTCTGAACTCTACCCTGCAGGCTCTCGCCTCTTGTCAGTGTATCCAGCAACAGCACAAAGAGCATCTGTTCAGACTGCTTACAACCACCTTTGGGTAACAGCATGTGCAAAATCACACATAACCCACAATGGCTTCACACAGCCTACCTCTGCAAACCTCAGATCCCACATCACACAAGTGGTTTCTAGTTGTTTCAAAGAGGCTGTGCATCTGCAGTGATTTGAAAAATTCTTCTTCTGACGCAGTCTGTGCTGCAGTTAGAGATTTTGATGTTAATGATACATGTGTCTTTTCTTTGAAAAAGGGACCCTACTTTATGGTCAGAGGAAGATATGAGGGTGCTTGGGCCACTTTTGTTACTTAATGACACTGCCATTGAAAAGCTGCCACCCAAAGTAAGAATCTCAGCAATGCTGTCAACCAGTAGATTATAAAAAAGTAGGATTAAATTATGTGTATAAGTGAAAATGTATTCAATGTAAAATGAATTTAACTGATGTTTAAATAATAAAAAAGAAACAATAAATAATAAAGGATTATTTACATTTTTATATTTGTATTAATAAGTAACAATAATAATATAATAATAGAAAGATTATAAACTTAACAATAAATATTAATATTATTAAGTGTAATTATCTTTTTTTAATAAATGAATTATTGTTTCATTCATTTTATGTTAAATGGCCTTCATTTTGTTATTTATATACTTTTAATTTACCCATCCATCCCTCCATTCTGCTCATCTGTCTTGCAGAGCTGGATAAAGTCATATCTGTCAGAGCTGATGGACAGTTTGCCCCGTCAGCCTGATGTTCCTCCTCCAAAGGAGTTCCGCTGTTGGTTTGATCTCTCTGCACTTCGTCGCAAAATTTTTGACCTCAAAACGAGCAGCACACTACAAAACCGCAGAAAGCGTGAAGGTATGTGTGCCAGAGATTGTGTATGAAACAACCAGAATATTCAATAGTGGAAATTTTTGTGATAAATGTAACAATATGACATTTGCTGTCTCTCTTTTCTTTCTTTCTTTTTCTTTCTTTTAACTGTGGCAGTTATCAGCACAGAGCCCACACTCACATATATTGAGGATCTCAAACAGGGGAATGTATACTGGACTCCTGCTCAGATCAGTAAAATGACTGTGCAGGCTTTCAAGGATGGTGTGCCAACATTAGGAGAGATAACCAACTACAGCACAGAACAACTGGTGGCTCTCAGACTAAAAACTCTGGAGGTACATACACACACACACACACCATGCAAGTTAAATTAAAATTTATGACAAGAGAATATAGGAAAACCTTTACAACTTCTCTTTACGTCTTCAGTGCTCAAAGACAATGTATTTGTATATGGCAGGCTTGGGGGAATGTGTCCAATTGGAATGAGTCTCAGATTGCGGAGCTGGGCTGCATCAGCCAGAGCTTCAGCGCTGAAGAGCTGAGCAAACTCAGCATTGCCTCAACAGACACTCTTGAGACTTTGACCACCTGCAACTTTACCCAGACGCAGGTACGCGCACACACACACACACACACATACATTCAATCACCAAACCACATTCAGACTTTATATCTAAAACTTGTTAAAAAAACTAATTATTTAAATTAAAGCAATTAAAGATCTTACCAACCACTTGTACATCAACACTTGAATTTATAAATTTTTGTATTCATTTATTTTTTTTAGCATGTACTAAGTCTACCAATTTGTATTTAAAATATTAAAAAAATATTTGAATATACTGAAAATGCTGAATTCTGCAGAGGACAACAATCTGGCAGGTCTTTGAAAGAGTGGCTGCAATCAATGTGTCTAGACTAGGACAGCTGGACATGGTGGGTCTGGGACAGTTTATCTGTGGTCTACAACCTGGCCAGATCAATCAGCTCAGTTCCCTCAGCTTCAGGTTAGACAAATCACTTCCACATTCATGGTTATATTCTTAAATTTAAGTATGCTTGTTTACCCTACAGTACAAGAACACTGCTTATACAGACGTGGTCACTGTGATGTGTGTGTTTCTCAGGGAGTCAGTAGAAACGGTGGGTCGTGCTCCTTGTCCTCTGAACATTATAGGGAGTCTGAAGGAAAAGGCAGTGGCTGCTTTCGGAAATTCACAAACATGGACTGAAGCTCAAGTCAGCACTATGGGCAACATCATTGGTGAGCTAAAGGACACTAAGTGATAAACTCTTAAATATTTACATATGACTAGTTCAAGCTGACTTTGTCATTTAATGTATTTCTAGCTGGTTTAAGTGTTGCAGAACTGGGAAGTCTAAATGTATCCGTCCTGCCATTCATTCAGCCATCTGCCATCCCTCTCATATCCTCGGAGAGCTTATCTGTAAGTTTACTCTCTTGTTTGCAATCTTTCATGTTTTATTTTTTTGCTGAATTTCTTATGTTTGAGTAATTGAGTAAGATGCCATCATATATGACTTTTAGAAACAAATGTGAAAAAAGAACACAACAGTATTCTATATATCCTAGATGTTTTCTGAACTGAAACAATTGTGAAGAAAAAAAAAAAACAGTACAGAGGACAATGATGAAAGTTGGCCGGATAAAAGGTTTATAGTTTAAAGGTAAACAAATGGGAAAGGTCCTAGCACCAAACACTTATCCAAATGTCCAGTAAACCAATATTATATGGTGCGCAGATTCAAAAATGCAAAAGGTATAAGGACCAAAAAAGATCTGCACTCATTCAAGTCAGTCTAAACTATAGCATTTATTGTACAGAGGTCTCTAATTAATACAGAAAAGTGCAAAACCTTTTCGGGTATCAACCCTTTGTTATAGTCTAAGGTTAAAATTATTGGTATTTTTTTCACACACACCCATTGTTTCATTTCAAAAGAAATGTCCCTGTTAAAGAGTTTAACTTCCCTTGATTCTTAATACTGTGTTCCTCAAATTAAAAAAAAAAAGATTTTTGTCTTTTGGGAAACTAAGAAATAAGTAAATAATACATGGATTTTCCTTCAGTGATCGTTTGAACCTTTTGTAATTCACAGTAATAAGAGTATTAAGAATCAAAGGGATGTAAACTTTTGAACAGGGTCATTTTATAAATTCAACTATTATTTTCTGTTGTGGACTATCTTTAAACATCTTTTATGTGAAATATCTTACTCAGGTCAGTACTAAATAAGCAATAAAACTGTTAAGAAAAGAAAAAAAAAAAACTCTTGTCATTTGTGATCAGACACTGTCAGCCATCAAGTTGAAGGCTTTGGGTCCTGACAATGCTGCGGCACTAACAGAGGCTCAGCGTTTAAAGATGACTGACGAACAAAAGGCTGCACTTGATGAGGCCGTGGGACTGAAAACTACACGTACTGAAGTAACCGCTGGAAACTCCACCGTGATCTCCAATCCAAGCTCCGGTGGATCGGCTACACTACCACTAAAAGGAGGTAAGTGACGGGAAAAGTGATCCCACAAATCATTATTAATAATCTCAATGTGACTCAGATTTTTTTTTTGTTGCATTATCGTATACAACACATATACAAATATGTTTTGTCTTTGTTCTCCAGGTGCAGCTGTAGAGAGCATGGCAGGATGTGTCCTCCTCATGCAGGCTATTGCACTGCTCTTGTTTGGATACATTCTCTAAAGAGCAGAAGGGTGAAAGGCCACAGGATGCCATGTGTCCGATGGCAAATGCTGATGTATGATCAGCCAGCAAACCAGTAGATTTAAAAATTATAATTGCTTTGTTTCAAAATTTTATTTAACACTAAGTCACTGAATGCACATTTAAACTCCGCAAATAGACCATAACCAAAGATAGCACAAGATGCTGAGATGGCAGTTTGATAAAATTTGGGTCTAGCCCATTTTTTAACTTATTACATTTATTTTAGAGAGAAACTTCATTTGATAATAGTGCTATTTAGGTATTTTCAAAGGCACATCTACTATTATTTTATGGGAGACAGTAAACACAGTATATACTTGATTAAGTTTATCTAAGATATAGTTTTATAATGTGTTATTTAATCACAGTTAAATGTTTGCATTAGTTAGAGGTTGTGTTCGGTTTCAACTCACTTATGCCCAAACATAAGGGTTAATAAAGATCTGTCTGTACAGAGAGTGAGTGTGAGATTTGAATAGTCAAAGCTGACACTTTCACACCCTCATGTTGTGTAGAAGGTAACCTTAACCTTAGCTTCTGATGACTTGAAGTTCATGCCAACATGCCATGTTTTGTCAGATGCACAAGCCATCGAATTTGTCTTTGTCTGCTGTTGTCAAATAAACGGGTTATGTAAATTATTCAAAAGAGCTATTACACTTCCTTTATTATCAAAGACTGTAAGCTACATGAAACATTTGGTCTCTCAAACTCCCAAATGCTTCGCAAATATCAAGATATGCAATATGCATTACCATCCAAGTCAGTAATGTTTTCAAGGAAATTAATACTTTTACTAATTTATGCAAGGGCGTATTAATTTCAATCAAAAGTGACAGTAATGGCATTGGTCTAAAAGTTTTCCATTTTAAATAAATGCTGTGCTTTAAGAACTATTTATCAAAGAATCCTGAGAAATAAATGTGTCATAGTTTTCACTAAAATATTAAGCAGCATAACCATTTACAACATTGATAATAAGAAAAAATTTAAGCACCAAATCAGCACGTTTAAATAGTACACCAGAAAAAAATGAAGAAATACTTGATATAAAAAAGATTACTGTAAAAAATACAGTAGCAACATTTTAGGTTTTACTGGACTGAATTTGGATGGAGAAGAAAAAATAAATAAATAAATAATATATATATATATATATATATATATATATATGTGTTTCTAAAATGAGTACAGTAGACTAGAACAAGGCAGAGAAGTGATTTATGCATTACAGGTTTTTTTTTATTTATCTCAACACAATCCATATGAAACGGCCAGAAAAATTCAGGAGGTTACAGTAAAACAAATCTATATTAATCGTCTTTGAAAAGAAAACCAGTAGACAAGATATGTAAGGCACCAATAAAACATAATTCCAGCGCATACAAACTCTTTCAAATCATCTGCAGCTTTTAACAGTAATCTTAATTTCAGACTAAATGAAGAAGGCACTTTTTTGTTCTCATTCTAAAGATAAGCAACTATTCAGCGAGTTTCCTGATTTTAACGCCTCTGTGGAAACACAAATAGAAGAAATACAAACATTAAACAGGAAAATAATTCAAGCACAAAGGAGTCACCTGATTTGGGAGCATTTGGCTGTGCTAAAATGTTAGTAATTACAGTATTTAATCTATAAGCACCTGCATTTTGCGTTCGAAAAAACGGACTGTTGTAGAATGGAATCAGTAGGCACAGGATTTTAGCAGGGCTGGTAAACGTGTGTATGACACTCTCTTAATATGATCAATTAAGAGCTAGTAGCAATCACTTATTAGGTTGAGCAAACCTAATCACTGACGTACAGTAGAGTATCATTTGTCTTCTGTACTGTGTTTTTAACAAAACTTGCCTATCTACTTGCGAGTTACTACATGTTACTATAAACATAATGCAGTGTATTTCTCTAGTTTTTAGGTGAGAATGTGGAGTGTTAGAAGCCTGTGACAAACCCAAATGTATAATTCCCAGACTTTCAATTATATATTTATAATGAATCTTACAAAAACACCCCAAAAATCCAAAAAAAATTAAATACAAGAAATTATATTTTACTTGAATTAAATTAAATATTACAATTAAGTAATTTTTCTCAGCAAAACATCTTTATCTTAATCTGAGATTTTCTGTAATTAGACATTCATTACTGTAATACAGTAATTTGTTGTGTATTATTGGTTTGTTATTTGTGATGCTCTAGTTTTTATTTAAATCAGCATAAATGGCTATAAATTATATAAATAAAAGATGTATAAATTACTATTTTTTACATTACAGTAATGAAAATGACATACTTTTAAAATTAATTGCGATCAATAGCATCCAAATATATAAAGGTTCTCGTTTACATGATGTGCGTACAGTGTATATTTATTATGTATATATAAATACACACGTATATATTTAAGAAAATAAATTAGGTTTATACATTTAAAATACTGACATATACAAAATATCAGTTAATTAAAAAAAAAAAAAAAAATTTAAATCTAAAAAAAAAAAAAATATATATATATATATATATATATATATATACACACACACTGAAATTTATTCAAAATATATAATTTGTGTGTGTGTATAATTATAAATACATCATAAATATACAGTGTACACATTATGTAAACAAACTTATTTTGTATGCAATTAATAGCGAATATTTAGTATTTAAGTAATCAGAATTGTTGTGTTTAATTAAAATTGAAATGCTACAAAATAAAGAGGAAATCATAATTTCTCAATTTTTGTTGTTTATTTTGGGGTGACATGAGTTTCCCTCTTTCCTGTCTCTCTATGCTGGTTTGTCTGTTTTGTACGCGGTGATGAAGGCCATGCCGTGAGTTCTGAAGTGTGTATTAAGATCAGCAGATTTGCTAAAGTAACGTCCACACACCTTACAGGTGTGCTTACCTTCCCCGTCCTCCGCCTGTGTCCCCCCTACACTCGAGGGTGACCCTGGGGACCCTGCTGCAACTACGGAGTCAGAGGTCACCGAATTTGAACCAGTGACAGGAGACCCCTCGGTGTGCTCGGAGGGGGAATCGCGCACGCGATGGCTGATGAACAGATGTCTGCTGAGAGAGGAAGAGGAAGCGAAACACGCTCCACATTGCTGACACTGAAAGCTGCTGCCCCCGTCACGGTGACAAACAATATGCTGGAGAAACTCTTCTCTGAGCTCTGTGAGAAAACCACATGGCATGCAGCGGAATCCTGCAGCTTCCTGCTCCTCAGCTGCAGCTCCTCTGCCAGGCCTGACCAGGCTGCTCTCGGCCAATTGGCTTTCTGCTTCAACTGAGGCCCCGCCCGAAGTGCCAGGACCACCATCATGCTCAGACGAGCTGTCAGCCGCATCTGTGATATGAGGTACTGCCTAAAAAAAAGTGAAAGACTTAGTGGATGCAGTTGTAGAAGATTTGCCTTTATGTTTGAGAAAATTAGTTTGAGAAGAATTTGTTTCATAATTGTTTCATTTGAAGAAAACTGAATCAACACAGAACAGACCTGAGCTTCTGAAGAGCGGCTTCTCACTGAATTTCCTAATTTTTCTCATTATTTGGACTTTTTGCACTCTCAAATGGCCGATTTTCAAATGGCTGTATCTCAGCTAAATATTATCCTATCCTAACAAACTATAATCAATAGAAGACATAATTATTCAGCTTTCATATGATCCCTTGTTAGTGGTCCAGGGTCACATATATGATCAGTGAAGAAATGACATTTTCAAAAGCCAAACACTACTTAAGCAACAAAAATCTCTGTCAGGTGATTTTGTTAATCTCTAAGAGCTCTTACCTGACTCTTTGTGGCTGCTCTTCTGTCTCCTCCATGCTGAGCCTGAATATGTTTCTCAAGAATCAGCTTACTGCTGAAACTCCTCTTCCCACCTGTACAGAGTCTTCATAACAAGAAATGAATGAGATAAGAGGAAATAAAAGAATGAATGCTATTTTAAAAACACTGCTGAATACTTTTTACTTACTGGCAATAAAACGCTCTTTTGATGCCTTTGTGCTTGACACGAATGTGGCGTCTCAAACTTGAGGATGAAGAGAAGGACCCTTCACAAAGAGTGCATGGAAACTTCTTCAGTTCCTTCAAAGACCAAAAGAAAAGAAGAAAAAAAATCATGATAAGACATTAGCTATTTTTCCATCCAAAGATTTGAATTTAACTTTTTGCAAAACTGGAATATCGCATAAAACATTCGTTTTCATCAAACGAGAAAAACCATAACATATAGATGCTGTGAACGAGATTGGTCCTCTGCTAGTCAAGTTACCCCGTGTCATAGCTCAAAGACTAACTTTTGTGATGCGAATCTGGTGAAATACTGACAAATATATATTTGTTTTTCTGAGGTAGGAACAATTAGCCTTATTTTGTGAGCTCTGCGTGATGAAGTCCTGACCTTGCCATGCTGCTCAGACATGTGTGTGATGTAGTTCTCTTTGTTTGTGTAGTACGTCTGACACTGTGAGCAGTTCCAACTCTGGTTAGCAGCGTTCCCATCCTCTCTGGCCATTCTTCCTCTGTCCTCGTCTTCATCCCGTCCCCACTCCTCCCCATCAGAGCTCTCCATTTTTACCAAGCTGCTCTGTGCTGCTGTATCGTAAAGGTTCCTGTGAGAGTCCTAAAGACAAATTACACTGAGGTCATACACTTATAATTTCACTGAACAGAGTGATAATAAGTGGGAGTGAATGTAATAGAAATCACACCTTAACATGCTCAAGAAGGGAACTTCTCTGTGTGAACAGCTTGTTACAGTCGGGACATTTGAAGACATGCATCTTCTGCTTGGCTAGGTGAGTGTCAATATGAACACTGAGCAATGCTTTTTGAGTAAAAACAGTCCTACACATCACACATTTATAGATCTCCCTGTCATAAAAAAACAAAACAATGGTTATTAGCACCTCAAAATATGTGAACATTCAAATGCTACATTTTTTGGTTAACTGTTCTTACAATTCATTACAATTCAAGTTTAACTGCAATTTCCTGTAGCTACTGTTTCAAGGTAGTTTCCGCAACTTACTTGGACTGCCTTGCTGTCTCGGACAGTTCAGGATGCTGGGAGGTGCAGTGGGCTTCAGCACTAGAGGAAGATTTAAAAGCCATGGGGCAGGAAGGGCATTTATGGAAGACTTCACAGTGAGCCGTCTGCATGTGTGTCTTTACAGCGCTCAAACTATTCACTCCTCCAAATACCAAATGACAACAAGCACATCTGCAATGAAAATGAGAGAGAATGAGCATTAAATTGCACTTTTAAAACCAACAGATGAAACAAGGGTTTTATTAGTAGTCTGTATGGCTAGGTGGTCACCTATAGCCAAGGCGCCGTGAGTAGTGGAGGCAGGTTTGGTTTAGATGAGTGTTAAGGTCGTGAAACTGACAGGTGACACCACATTCAGGGCACACCAGCGGAGGGAGCTGCTGATGTAGCCGCCGGTGAGCCGCAGCACTACATGAGTTCCACATCGGCATCTGAGGGGAACACTGCATGCAACACTAGAGAAAAATCAAAATGCAATATTATTAGTGAATATTAATGAGAAAAGCTGACAATTTCCTCACCCTCAGGCTATCCAAGATCTGAGTTCATTTCTTAATTTAAAATGTTTTAAACTTAGCGTTCCTTCACTTGCTTACCATTTGGATCCTCAAATGGATCTTCAGAGTTCAAACAGCTGATACAAACAATGCAATTACCCACAATAATAAACCTCCAATCTGTCAATTAACTTCTTGTGAAGCGAAAACCTGCGTGTTTGTAATAAACAAATTCATTATTAAGACTTTAACCCATTGTTCTCATATATCAAAATCCACCAAAATATTTATTACAATGGATCTGGACTGATTTCACTTATAAATTATGCTTAATCTGTTTATATTTGTCTCTTGATTCACACAAGACCACTTTTTCAGTGGAGAAAGCAATTTTATAGATGGATGACGTATTGAAAGCAATGGTTTGAAGCTTAATTATTGCTTTATTTAGTACAAACACACAGCTTTTCACTTCACAAGACATTATTGAAAGTCTGGATTTGTGTAGATTCTCATTCTGATGGCACCCATTTAGTGCAGAGGATCTATATGTTGAGCAAGCAAATTCTAAATTTCTCTAAATCTCTATCAATGAAGAAACAAACTCAGATTGAATACATTTTCTGTTTCAGCTAATTTGAATTATGTTATTTTAACAACTTAATAATATTGCTCATTTTATAATTTAATTTAATGTTAAATAATAATATTAATACTGTAATGAAAAATTTAAATATAATTTCCAGATGCATGTAGGACATTTTTGGAAGTGTTAGCAGGGCAAATCCAAGTCTAAACTACTGGAAAACAAAAAAAAACAAACCCAAAAAGCAGATCACTATTGTCCCAACACCCACACATGTTCTCTCTTACCGTTTCAATGCCACCAGGCTCCACCTCTTGAAAGTGTGCTACTATTTCTGCCTTCCCTTTGAACGTACTCCAACACTCAGGACAGCTGAGAAGATTGAGTACACAAACATACCAGGCAGCATCTTAATCAGTCTCTATTCAGTTTTTCATTTCTGATCTAAACATGATCTGACAGTGTGTTGTTACCTGTTATCAAAAGATTGTGACGGATGGACACCACTTTCTTTAATGGCGGACAGAGCGGAGGCAGCTGGAGAAAGCAAACCTGTAAAAGAGACTGCACTGTAAGCACAAATAACATATCAGCTAAATCATTCTGAAATGCACATGGGTTAATGAAATGTACTAATCTAGATAATCATGGTCAATTATCTACACAACTGTAAACCTTATAGTTCAGCTCCCTAAAGAGTACTATTGCATTGCACTGAGCACAGAGACTGTTCTTTGAAAAAGCATGCAGAAAGAACAAGCCCCAGCTGAATTATTCTGCATCAATGCTTGAGTCCTTTGTTTTTCAGTGCACAGATTCCCTGTGGATTGAGACAGTGACTGCTCCTGATCCCTGTGTGCACACCTGCTACTGTTACCTACAACTATGAGTTTCATGTCTGTTTTTTTTGGTTTATTTTTAAAATGCATCAAAAATACTTATAAATCCAAGGCACTCGAGTCCTTTATTCACATGGCTTTATAATAAAACAACAAAAACCCATTTATTAGGGTGTCAATTTCCAAACATACTCAGAGTTCATTTAAACAATCAGCTCATCAAGTGACAGTCACCGGAACAGGTATCAAAACAACAACAAACATATCTACTAAATTCAAAATTGTAACAAATATTATAAAAAAAAGAAAGAAAATAAATTATATTCCACTTAAAATTCATCTCAAAATATATGTCTTAAATCAATCACAAACAAAGTAATCAATCACAGAAAAGGAGAAAAATCCAATTCTCCATTTAAAAGTGGAAATTGTGATCCTTTCAAAGTATAAATCCACAACGGCTCTCTCTGTTGTAACCTTTTTATCCTATCCCCTCCTCTTACTGACCTCGGATATGCTCTTTACATACTATTTTCAATGTACTAGGGTTACTAATCTATGCCAATTATTGAAAATGGTGCACAAATATTTTGTTTGTAGTTACAAAGCCATGTTAATAAATGCATTTACATTTTTGATGCAAAAGAATCCTGTATCCAAAGAGACATATTTCTACACCCCAGCAGGAAGTTGTGTTAAGCATAATAAGCATATTTTTTGTGCCTATATTTGAATGTTTTTCAAATGCAATTTTTTCAGGCACAAAGAAAATAAAAAACGCTAATTAAGAATTAAAATGTATCCATATATGGCGTTTTTGATATCTTTGATTTGATATCTTTGCAAGGAACTCCTTTCTCTTATGCGCACCAATATTACATTTATTTGATCAAAAATAGAATAATATTGTGAAATATAACTATAAATATATAAATATATACATAAAATAATTGTAATATATGTAAAAAAGCACTTTATTCACTTTACAATTACTCCAGTCTTCAGGGTCACAATATTCTTCAGAAATCATTTTGCTGCAGCCTTTATCTTTTTTGTGTTGTATGATCAAAATGTACAAAATATATAATAAGAGAATTCATTTTTTTGGCTTTTCCTAAATCACCATGATACACCTATAATAAGTGTTCATATTCAGACTGGTTCAGACAAGTACTGCTGCAGAGTATCATAGAAATAAACAGAATTACAAAGTACATAGTTTTTTCACAACACGCACACAGTTCTGTTTATCGAAGGGGTCATCGGATGCCCATTTTCCCAAGTCAATATGATTCTTTAGGGTCGTAATAAAAAGTAACTTTTTTTGTTTCAATTTCTCAATGGTAGTGTAAAACACACCTTCTTTTCCCGGTTAAAATCAGCTATTTTTATCAAGTCAATCTAGTTCTTGTAGCTTTATATGCTAATGAGCTCTGCTGACCCAATGCAGAGACACAATGGCGGACTGATGACAGCTGACTCAGGGCTAAGGTAAGACAGTCAATTACCCATCATGGGAGAGATCTGTACAAAAGTACATTATTCTGCCAGGAATCTCAGAACAGCCTGATTTGAGAAAGGAGATTTTAAAAACAACACTGGGGGATTTTTATCATTATATGATAGATGTGTACACACACTTTCAACACACATTTATGTTCAAACAACTTGCAAAGTGAATTTTACACCCGATGACCCATTTAATCGCTGGAGCGCCAAAAGTTACAGACTGCGGCTTTAATTAAACAGGACACTTTCTAATGTACTGAAAAACAGTAACAACAATTCAAAGCTGTATTATCCTGATTGTTCTGATACTTGAAAACCCCTTTTTTGTCTTTGACCCAACTGCAATTTAAATTTTTCAATTTCAGGTTTTTATAAAGCAAAATAAAAGAATTAAATGAAAACAAGAATGCTTAAATAAACAAATTGATGGTAATTTAACATTTCAAATACACTTTGTAAAACATTTTTGGTTTCTCTCAAATTTTCCACAGACCACCAATCATCCCTGTGCTGATTATATTTTGAAAACACCCAATCCAAATGATTAACAATGTAAATCTAAAACATTTACTCCCTCTCTCACAAGTATTGTTAGTTTATGATGTCTAAAAATATTGAGTTTTTGAGTTCTTACTGCCTCAATAAAAACATTAACGATGATAGAGACACAAACCTATAGGCACGGTATCCTGCTGGCCAATCATCTGCTCCACACTGACAGGACTCATGACGAGGTGCGAGCACTGCATAACCAGCCCCTTTTCCTTGTGCTCTCGTGCATGGAGCAGCAGGCTGCACTTATTAAAGAAAGCCAGGCGTTTGGAGCAGTGGTTACAGGTCACCTCGATCCTCATAGAGCGACGATCATAGTGCCTCGCCAGGCTACGCTCCAGAGCGAACGCATCCCCACATTCAAGGCAACGGTATCCCGTTGAGGGCACTCGAAGACCCCATTCTGGGGGAGGCGGGATGGAGAGGTCTGGTTGATAACTTGGCAGTGGATTCTTACTGTTTAGGATTTTGTTGAAGGCCTCAACAAGGCTAGACTGGCTGCGTGAAATCACAGCTCCTGGACTGTTCACAATGGAGGCTGGTTTGGCAGTCCCAGGATTCCCATTCATAGTTTTCTGCCCCAAACCGCGAACCCCAGGCATGGGTGAAGAAGTGACAGAGGGAAGGGTTGATGTTCTGGTGATCTTGACTGCAGTGGTGGAAAGACTGGCCATTTGATTCTGTGCCTTGCTGGCTGCAAATAACATAGCTGTGCTGGCATCCTGAAGGGTGGACACGGGCAACATCGTCACCTTTGAACCCTGAGCTCGCCCTTGAGGAGCATTACCAGACCTCTGAATCCTATGGGCCCATGCTTGAACTTTAGAGCCACCAGGACCCTTAGAGGTACCTCCTTTGGGAGCCACTTTAGATACAGTACGTGTGATGTTTCCAGCAGACGTTTTGACAGTCTTGATTCTGACTTTGAGAGGCTTGGAGGAGGTTTTGCTTGAGCTTGTGATATCTCCAGAGGGGGAATCTACCAAACTAGTCTTGGTGGATTTCCCTTGTGTCTCCTCACCTTCACCATCCCCTGTTTTTTCTTGAAGAGCACTATTCTCCTGTACACTTAAGCTCATGTCAGTAACTTGATCATGAGGGGCTTCTTCTTTTCTGACCTTCTGTTCTGGCTCATTGGCTTCTTGTTGATTTGATGGCGGAGGTTGAGGGATTTCTGGCTCAGGACTTTCAGGAGAATCTCTCTCCTCGATTATGTGCTCCACGTCTTTTTCTTCAACTGGCAGATCCTTTGTGGAGGTCAAAGATGTTGGGTTGTCACCGCTTTGTAGAAGTGTTGGATTCTGGACTGATGGCTCTTCGATTTGAGTGTTACTAACTGGTAAGGAAGGGGATGAGGGAGAGGGTGGCTGAAACACACTTGAAGGAGACCGCTGCATGCGTGGTACCTTGGGAGCAGAGCACCGCTGGGAATCCGGGCTCTCTTGTATGACAAGAGCAGGGCTACCGAGGTCTGGTTCAGATTCTTCATCTTCAGATAAGCATCGACGAACTCCTGTCCTCAAAGTGCCATTTAATGGTGGCGCTTCCTCACAATCAGCTCTTGGAGGAAAATTTGAACTAATTAAATGTGAAGACAAGATGGGAGGATCAGTCAAGGGTAAAGACCGAGGTGGGGAGAAAGTGCTAGAAGGGTGTTTAGAAGAAGTGCCATCACTAGAAACACTAGGAGCAGAAAGAGACCAACGTTGCCCGTTGGGCTGCATCCGGGTTAGAGCTGGTGGTTGAGAGAGTTCTGTAGCCTCATCAGAAACAGTTTTAAGTCCATTATAGATGAATGGATCTGGTGGCACCAGGCCATCTCCGCCGAAACCTTTCTGGGGAGACTCATCAGCCACAGAAATGTCCCCTTCAGTTACATTCCCCTCAGTTTTGTCATCAGAATGTACACTGTTTTTTACAATCACACTGACCATGGACGGGTCATTATGAGGAGCTAAAGGAACAGGTTCAGGGCTTTCTGGAGGTCTTAGGCATGGACTTCCACTTCTCTCCTTTCCAACAACACCGCTGCGGTCATTATGATTACCATCAGTGTCAGACTGAATTGCTTCTTTGGCGTCAATGTCTGGAATGTCGAACGCTGCCAGCAGGTCATCAAAATCTGGTGTCTTCATGTCCCCCATTCCCATGTGAGTGACAAATACCTGCATTACAAGACAGTACAAAAAGCAAAGATGTGATCACTAGTTCATAACGTAGAAAATAAATGATCTAGAAAATGTGTTCAGATGTATTCAACATTTGGAAAACACGAGATAAGGCACATAATTTGCTCAAGATGCATTCTAATTTGTTTCCAGCTCCTATGTTAAATTTTACTAATATTTAATAAAGAACCGATTCATAGCCATGTGAAACTAATGTCAAATTACTAAAACACAATAGCAGCCTGAAAAAAAATGCTCATTTTAGAAAAAAAATTCAAACGGCAATGTGTACACACACACACACACATATATATATATATATATATATAAAGTTAATAGCTACATTAAATGGCAAGAAATAAACGTCAGGGGTTAGACAGGAAGTACGCTACCACTTATATTAATTTCTATCAATAACATCTTCTGCATATGACATTTTACATGTATGCAGCAGTTTTGCTCAGCTGCAATTTAATCTGTGAATGTACGGAATACCGAGCAGTGCAAGCGCTTATTGTTTGATCTGCAACTTTACAGCAGTTCTTTCATATGCTAGCTAACCCAAAAACATTGAAAACAATATTCCAGGTGTCTTTTGCGCGACATTTCGGCTACCTGTTTTCACAGAGAGTGTAACGTTAGTTCTTAAATAATGTCAGTCTGCAGCTCGAAATGATCAATCGTATCTGTCATATATATACAATAGTCTTGCTAAAGTGTCTAGCCCAACAGCTACAATAGATTAGCTTAATGCGCCGTCTGCAACGTCTGACGTCGATAACACAACAAACAAGAAGTTTATACGATGATTATGGTAATTATTAGTCCGCGTATATATGTATAGTGACAGTTACACGATAAATGTGTGTATTGTTGCTCTATGTGCCCAAGCATAAAACTTTTTTTACCTGACCAAATATTCTCGTCTACTCCTGGACTGACCCAGGACGGCGCACAGCATTTGCGTCACCTCTGAAGAAAAACAAGTCGTACACATGCAAATGTCGAGAAGGAAAAGAGAAAAGCGACTCGCTGGTTTCTGTGTTTTATTTGTTTGTGTTTAACTGCTTCGCAAACGCACTGTTATGAAACTATGCCGCAGCTATTCATCAAAGGACGTTAAGTTAATGTGACCTGTTGCATATGACAGGAGTTTGTGTCCATCTTAACCACACACGGGCAACTTGTTGCATTTGACAACACTTTCACTCCGGATACAGCTTTATTCAGCAAATGTGTGACCGTGAGTGTGTTTTTGAGAGGAAGCAACACCACGTTGCTCAGCTTCAGTCACGCTAGTGGTCTGCGGCAGCCTGCAGGGCTACGTCGATGTCAAAGAATCGTTCCTTCCATCGAGTCGATTCTTCCGTAGAGTCGGATCTTCTATCGAGTCAGATCTTTTGAATGAATTGCTTGACCCGCTTCACAGTGTCCTATTCCAAAGGTTAAATCAGCTTGGATCAATAAATAAAAACAAATAATAAACAAATTAATATATTATTATTATTATTATTATTAACAAATAAATATACATAAGTTCATCCTAAGTTCGTTATTTCTTGTTATAATAACATTAGATAGTCTAGCAGTAATTTTCAGAAGGTTGTAACGCTTGCATACCAGTTATACAGTTTTAAAACCCCTACATTAAAAACCGACATTATAATAAATTAATAAATTGTAAAGATTGGCTCTGTAATTTTATTCAGTGATATGAAGCAACCTGAAAATGCAAAAGAACCGAGTCCACCGCAACGAACTGTTCGAACGAACCGATTCGCATAAATAAACAACTTCTCATCATTGACTCTGGCCGATAATTGGCAAGTCAGCCATTGCAATATTTGCATTACTATTTGTGTGATTATGTACTTAAATGTTTTACTAACTTCTTATTTAATGTGACCTTTATATAACAAAATGATTAATAATAAAAAATCAACAATGACTCGTTTGCCACTGATCTATATAATGACTGGATTTTTATTTGTTTATTTTTTTTTTTTTTTACATGTATCAATATATTGGAAGTATACACATTAAAAGTGTCCTCACTGCGGTCAATGTCCTTGATGTTAATACAATAAAAATCATTAATTGCTCTTGATTAAATTCAGTAGCTTTACAAATGATTCATGTATATTTAATTTATACAGTGAGCAATATGCAATTTTATTACATTGGATTATTCACTTTCTGTTCCTGATTACCTACAAACCTAAAGTAGTGTTTAATAAGTATCTATTTGTTTATTATGATATTGTTTGTAATTTGTTCCACTTGTATTTGCCTCATATTATTATTTAAAAATATATATATTTAAGAATACAAGATAACAAGGATAAAACAACAACAACAACAAAACAGCTATTTTATTCTTGTGCAGAGCATGCATGAATTCGCCTTTATGACTCCTGAGCTGTCAGTTCATGTTCAGTATTTCAGTAAATCGTTCACACAGATACTTTAGCTGTAATAATAGTTTCTATAGAGCTAAACTTCTATGAATTCACTCCGTGCTGGGCGATGCAGTCCTGCCCCGTGGGGGCGTGCTCAGGTCTTTTGCTTGCATTCAATTGCTCACTTCAACTGTCACTCACTCGCCACGCAAAAGCCGATTGGTCAGCTCGTGGACTCGTCATCAGCCGAACACGTTCATTGAGGTTCGTTGAGCGCTGTTCGAGGACCGGAGTATTTGTGTTTACATAAAATTACACCGAAATGCCCCTGGGATAGGAAAAAGCTGTTAACGTCCCATTGTTGTTTTTTTTGTTTATTAATGCACGGCGAAAATAGGATATCTGCGAAAGAGCTGGAGGGATAAACACGCCAGGAGAGGTAAGCTAGCCCAGTTAGCATCAACACAATTGAATAAAGCTCACTCGTTTGTTTTTTTACAAATCTGTTTTTTATGTTCCTATATTTACTTTGTACGACTGCTAAAATGCGTGTATATTTAATTGTGTTTCGACCAGAAAGGGGCACAATGGTCGTTTTTCTTCTTTAGGTGTGCGGCGCGCCGTTTAGGGGTCTTGCAGGAATTGTTGAAGTGTTGTTACACATAGCGACCTTTTTTATTGTGGATATAAACATGAATGGAAAATACACCTTTACTCCGTGTCAGCCAGATGTCAGTTAAAGTGCCAATTATAGCCATGATGTCAGGTTTACTTTTCCCTAACTAAGTCGTGTTTACAGAAATGCTACTTTGCCCTTGTGATGTGATTTGCAACAGTGTATCTGATGTTGCTAGTGTTTTATATTGCACTTACAATCCCAGGGAAAATATGAGACCGGCTCCAAACTTGCACTGCGAAGGAGGCTCAGCCAGAGGAGCTTCTAAACTGTTTAATGCTGCTCAGGAGTAGCATGTATGCATTTCCACAACTACTGTATACTTTGTGTCAACTTGCATAATACAGTTTTGCTTGTTTGTGGCATTGCGAACTCAGCCTAGAAGGATTGTGAACTATAGAATGGCTGTATATATTTCTTTATAGGTATCTTCATTTAAGTCTTAAAATGAAAAAATAAATGTTTGTGCAGTAAAAAAAAAAATCTGTGCTGCTTAAATAGAGAGAACTCTGAAGCTAAAAAGTAGGAAACTCATAATGCACTCGGTGTTGAAAAAACAATGTAGAAGACGTACAATCTGTAACTAAAAAAAAACATTGTTTTTAGTTGTCAGAAATATGTCAGATGATGCAATTTTTATATTTGCTAATATCTTAGTGCAGGAAACAAAAAAAGAATTGTTACACATTATTTCTACCAACATTGTAATAATACAAAGCTGGCTGAAAATGATAAACTTACCCTTTAATCCTTAAAGATCCTGTGGCAAGGAAGTGTTTTTTGGAATAGCCACGTTAAATTTCGGATTGTTACAGGACTATACAGTACTGATTCACGTTGGATAGGACGTACAGCTGTCTACAAGTTGACCTACTGAATAAAGATCTTTTCAAACATTGTTTTGTGATTCCTGCTGTCACACCATCTTCCCTTTCTTTTAAAGCTATGGAGGTGGATGCCAGTTTGGCCTCAGGCAGAGAGATGGAGTTGGATCCAGAGTTGGAGGAGGAGTTAGGGGTGTCTTTGGATGAGCTGCGCCATTGGATCGAGGAGCAGGTGGACGGCAGCGAAGCCGTGAAGCAGAGGAAAGCTCAGCTGGAGCAGCTGCAGGAATGGGTTGAGCAGAGGGAGAAGGAGGTCGCTGATATGGATTCTCTTTGCTCCAATGCCTCAGAGTAAGTTTAAAGTGTGAGAGATGATGCATGGAGATCAACACAGCATGCACAAGCATGCACTTTTTTGTGCAATGGACCCAGGTTTGAATACACCTTTCGCTAAACCTTATATGCTTATATGGAACCCATTGCCATCTGCACTTACTGTAAATTGCAATTAACGCTAAGAAAATATGCTAATTTGATTTGGTGTAAATAGCATGGACCATTTGCTAGACTTGTTATCAAATAGCTACTGCCAGCAAAAATACAAGTTCAGTGAGTGAGAGATTCTACTACATCATTAGCTGTATTCTTATGCCTACAATTAATGCGAAAGAGCCTCTACTTCAGGTTTTGACAATATTGATTATCCAAAAGGCACCATTTTATTCGCTAAAAATGTAACATTTCTTAAACATTGCATAAATCTGTTTTTAAAGGTCTGTGGTCCAGTGTGAAGCTCTGGTGAAGGAAGTGTACAGTAATATGGGTTTAGTGTATCGTGAGAGCAGCTCGGAGGATGAGGCAGGAGGAGGCGCAAACCCTACTGAGGTCATTGAAATTGATGATGATGACGACGACGATGTCATTGCTGTGGGATGTGGTAAGTTAAATGCAGTGTTTTATTTTAGGTATTTTTTTTGTATGTGAAACATGTACTGTAACAGTGTGACTTCCTCCACAGTGATTCCTCCCAAGAAGGTTATAACTCCAGCTAAGGACTCAGCGGTAAGAGAAGCGTCTCCTTTTAATCACATGACACACTCTCTAAGGGTGTTGTGAAGTTTAACCTTGTTTGGCAGTTTTTTTGTGTGGATGTGTCTAACAGAAGTCCAGGACTTTTTTTCATGACTGGGAAAGATTTCCCCTCACAGATTTTACATCAAGTTCAAATTTGCAGTGTTGACTAACAAAGCTACTTAGTTTGAAATTGGCTTCTATGTGAGCTTGCTTCATTGACAAAAGACACTTAAGTCACTTAAAATGGACCTTTTTGCCACAATTTCACTAATGTGATCACACATTAATGCTATACTGTTTTTTTGTGTTGTGTTGTGTCTGTATTGTATTTTAAAGTTTAAGGAGGCTTCAGCTGCTCTTCAAAGAACGTCTCAGCAGGTGCAGAACCTGGCCCAGTCTGTCAACAGAACGACCCAGTCGAGTATCACACCAGCTAAAGCAGTAGCCCCTCCTACACCATCCCATGGTGCTCTGGCTGTTCCAGCAGTGTTTATGTCCTCAGGCCCCAGGAACGCGCCCACTCAGCCAAACCCTAATTTAAAACAGGATAATATCAAGATCAACATGACACTTTTGGGTAAAAAACGAACTAAGACGTGGCATCGTGGAACACTTGTTGCCATCAAACAAGTGGGTAAGTGCATGCAGTTTATTGTCTGTATAATCTACTGTACATTTCACCCTGCTATGTCTGTATGCGATGGATACAATTTTATCTAAAAGCTTGATTTATTCTTTTGATTTCACAGGGAACAATTTCAAGTACAAGGTGAAGTTTGAGAATAAAGGGAAGAGTCTTCTCTCTGGGAACCATGTGGCATTTGATTACCACCCAACACTGGAGAGACTGTTTGTTGGTGCCCGTGTTGTCGCCAGATACAAGGATGGCAATCAAGTCTGGCTCTATGCAGGCGTAGTCGCTGAGATGCCCAACAGCAAAAACCGGATGAGGTGAGATAAAAACATTTAAAATGTATGTTTCTATAAACTTATTGTGCATATTAATGTGAAGGCCAAAGTACTATACTGTCAGATTGTTTAATTTGAATATCACTGTTGTATTTATTGTAAAATTATACAGTTTAGTCTTGTAGTCTTAATATTTATAGTGTGATTATGTTTGTTTTTCTAACACCAGTCAGGAGCAGTGCTCCCAATTTCATTGTATGCAGAGAAATGCAATGACAATAATAGCATTTAATTTAATGAACCAAAGTTCTTGCAACAGTATAGAAGGATAGAATGCATTCATTAATGATTTTAATGTTTTTGCAGGTTTCTGATTTTCTTTGATGATGGTTACGCCTCATATGTGGGCCTGCCCGAGCTCTACCCAATCTGCAGACCATGTAAGATACTTTTTTTTTTTTTTGTTTCCAGCAATTTCTGTTCTGCTCTCTAATGTATTATTAAACACTGCTGATATATTTTTAAGTGATTAAATTTTTAATTGAATCAACTTTTAGATATGACAAATAGAATAAATAATCATGAAATAATATCAATAATGTATTTTAGTTTATTAAATACTACTAGTAAAATAAATTAATAATAGTAATTACGCTTCATTTTTTGATACAATGGAACTTTTTGTCTCTCTCTCTCTCTCTCTCTCTCAATCTGTGTTCAGTAAAAAAGACCTGGGAGGATATTGAGGATGCCTCATGCAAAGATTTCATTGAGGAGTACATCACATCATATCCCAACAGACCCATGGTGCTGCTGAAGCCAGGACAAATCATAAAAACGGAATGGGAAGGAACGTGGTGGAAAAGCCGCGTGGAAGAAGTGGATGGCAGCCTTGTCAAAATGCTTTTTCTGGTCAGCTCAGCAGCACGTATAGCTAGATGTGTCATAGTTAAAGATTCATTAGTTGCTTGATTACTTTGATCGTCCTTCAACACGTTTATATGCATGATGTTTGAACATGAACAATATTGTCTGTTCAATGTTGCAGGATGATAAGCGAAGTGAGTGGATTTATCGGGGCTCTACAAGACTAGAACCCATGTTTAATCTGAAAATGAACACTGCTAACAGTCAAGAGAAGAAAATGGCTGGTCAGCAAAGACTGCGGCCTAATATGGGTAAGAGATTGCTTTCTGTTTGTCCATAGGTGTTCCGTCTTTTTAAAATATTTTGCCAAATTTTTTATGTTCTTATGTACAACTAAATGCATTCATACACCTGGACAGTAAATGGTATCTGATGACAGTACATCTTCATCGATAACGATTAAAAGAAAATATTTGATATAGTGAAACTATTTTACATTTAATGCTATGAGTGACAAGAAGATGGCACACAAGAACACATGCTGAAATCAGCGCTGTGTTCATTTCTTAGGTGTTTATGCTATTTGAAAATGTAAATTTGATTTATGTTCCTTTAGATGTTATGCATATTTCATTGCTTTGAATAAGCATCGCCGTCCTGTGGCTTTAGGAGACAAGGCAAACGTTTTCTTAACACTTATTTAATCAGCATATAAAACAAAGGAAAAGGGATATTTGTTTGAAACAATTCTATTGCTCTTTGTTTAAAAATCTATAATTATCAATATCAAATGATATGAAACATTATATTGTGATATGCGTACATTTTCTTATTATAACTGGTCTTTTTAAGAATTAACTGGTCTCATCAATTCTCATCTTAACTAAAACTGTGGATGTGTTTTTAGGAGCATTGAGGACAAAGGGCCCTGTAGTGCAGTACACTAGTGATAACAGTGCTTCTGCATCCAGTCGGCCTATAGCCCCACAGATCCCACCACCTCGTCCAGTGGCTCCTGGACCCCCACAACCTGCCCGCACTGAGTGAGTGCTTCAAGAGCTATTGTTATTTCAGAATGTATCATTACTTGATCCTGGTCAATGATTAAGCCATGTTTATCTCATTCTCTTCCATTTCAGAAGTCCTAGTTTAAAGAGTCAAATGGCCAAAAAGAGCACTGGTCAGGTTGCCCTGCAACCTCGTCAGACCGTGACCACTGACCTCCAGCCCAAAGCACTGATCGGCACTGTTCATCAAGCGAATACCTCCAGGTTAGTATGACACCTAATGATCGCTACTGTCTATATAATCTATATATCAGTTTCCCGAACAGGGTTTAAGACTAGTCCTAGAATAAATAAATGTTAAGAGTTGTCTAAACTAGATGGTCTTAAAATGCTCACAGATAATGCATTTTTGTAAGACATGTTTCTAAAAATTCTTAAATGTCCTAAATTAGCAAAGGTCTAGTCCTGGCTTAATCTAATCCCTAACCGGGAAACTGGCCCTTAATGTCCCACTTTGTCTTTACTTTGCCTCTCTTTCAGCATTTATGCTTTATATTAGTATCTCAGGTGGTCTGACTGTTTGATTAATTCCAATGTGTCCACATTGAGTTATCCAGCAGTGAAGACTGCCTGCTCAATCATCAGTAAACAAAAACGAAGGTTTTTGTACTGTGCTTAAATGTAATATATTTGGGAAACACAATGTTTTAAAGTCTTGTTCTCTTACTCTGCAGGCTCTTTCTTCTGCAGTCTGGACCTGTGCATACATTAATGCCAATCACACCAGCCCCGCACACTTTGCAGACTAGTTTGCAAACTGTGTCAACCTACACAAGTGAGCGTATTCCTCAGGAGCCATCGTACCAGGCTCCGAATGACAGACTGTTCTACCTTACACACAGCTGCACTGTGGACTGTCTAAAGCGGATAAGGCCCACCCGCCCCAACCTGCATCGAGGACGCAACCCACTTCTTACTCCATTGCTCTACGAGTTTCGGCGCATGACTGGCCGTAGACGCCTTAACCGCAAGGTTTGTGTGTCTTAAGGTTGTAGTCATATTTACTTCTCTTTCAGTCAAATCCAGTCAAAATGTAGCTTGCGCAAAACAAAAACAGTTTTAAGTGAGGGTAAACAATTTCCTCATGAAGATTTGGCCTTTTTTCCTCTCAAATTCACCCAAGTTAGACTAGATTCTAATATTCAATCGAAGTGTTTTTCAATGGCTTATTTGTTAATAATACACATACTAATTTATATTAACCCTCTTTCCCTCGCACAGATGTCATTCCATGTCATCTACAAGTCCCCGTGTGGCTTAAGTCTGAGAAATATGTCAGAAATCCAGCGCTACCTCTTCCAGACACACTGCGATTTCATTTTCTTGGAGATGTTCTGTCTGGACCCTTATGTGCTGGTGGACCGCCGATTCCAACCCCAGAGGCCGTTCTACTTTATCCGGGACATCACGAGCGGGCGTGAAGACATTCCCTTGTCTTGTGTGAATGAGATCGACAACACTCCTCCGCCCAGTGTGGCCTACAGTAAAGAGAGGATCCCAGCAGATGGAGTGTTTATTAACACCAGCACAGACTTCCTGGTGGGCTGTGACTGCACTGACGGCTGCAGAGACAAGTAAGTATCATTGATTGACTTTCAGCAAACAAACGAAAGCATGTCAGAATAGAAAAAAAAACACGTCTAATTTTAGAATATTCATTTTAATTAGAATTTTAAGTTTTTTTATTATTATTATTTCTCTGTCAGTCATGTGGTACAACTAACATGCAGAAACAAACCATGAAACTGGAAATTGTATAGAAAGAACCCCTGCAGTCCATCGCGTGTAAAGGCCAACAGGTCTCAACGTTAGATCATTTTTATCTGGCGTTTTTATGTTCAGATTATTTCAAATTGTAAAGGAGAATCTTATTACTTTATTGTTACATCACAAATAGTTTTTTAGCCCATATCAAATTGACATTAGTATGAAGACTACATTTTTAAAAGCTATTTTGTTCTGTACATTTCGTTTGTTTGTAGATCCAAGTGTTCGTGTCATCAGCTGACTCTGCAGGCTACAGGGTGTGCACCAGGTGGGCAGATCAACCCCAACGCTGGATACCATCACAAGAGACTGGAGGAGTGTCTCCCTACAGGGTCTGTAAAATATAACAACTCTCCATAGTGCTGTTATCATGTTGATTTACAGTCAAACCATTCAATTTAATTGTTCGTCTATCACCTGTTAATCTGTCTCTCTTTGTTTCTCTCTTTGCATTCTCAGGATCTATGAATGTAATAAGCGCTGCCGCTGTAATCCGCAGATGTGCACTAACCGCCTGGTTCAGCACGGTTTGCAGGTCCGTCTGCAACTCTTTAAGACACAAAATAAGGGCTGGGGCATTCGCTGCCTTGATGACATCGCCAAGGGCTCATTTGTTTGTATCTATGCAGGTAACCCACGTATTATATAACGTAATCTGGACTTTAGTTTATTCAAAAGTTATAGTAACAATTGATTATTTCTCTCTCAGGTAAAATCTTGACGGATGACTTTGCCGATAAAGAAGGTTTGGAAATGGGTGATGAATACTTTGCCAATCTGGACCACATTGAGAGCGTGGAGAACTTTAAGGAAGGTTACGAGAGTGAGGCCCACTGCTCCGACAGCGAGGGCAGCGGGGTGGACATGAGCAGGGTTAAACTTCCTGCTTCCTCCCAACACGGTAAATCCACCACCAAGATGGAGGAGCGTAACAGCAGCACTACCGGCAAAAGTGAGAGACCTATGCACACATCTGACCTTTTCCGCTTGTTATAAAATTGAGTGGCTGTGGGGATATCAATGTAAAACTAATGGGGAAAAAAGAACTAACACCAGTTTTTGTAACGTCTGTACAACCAAGTACAGTAATTGGAAGTCAAAATCATGAATCCTCCTAATATTTAAGACACTTTTAATAATAATCACTTTTACCTAACTGCTCTCTAGGTGATTTAGTGTGAGGTCAGTTCTTCTCAAGTTCAAACAGGTCTCCTAGCAGGTGTAGTTCATCATGAACATGATCCATGAATTTTAAATTGTTTTGTTTTGATTTTGTGGTGAAATATTTAGAGAAAATATCATTTAAAAAGCTTGCATATGTTTCCTTAAAATACATAGCATGTGATTAGATTTTTATGTTTTATGATTCATTTTACATTTCTGATCATATCCATTATTTTGGTGTACTGTGATAGACTTAACATTTTTAGTTTTTTATTTTATTTTATTTTTTTTGATTAATTTTAATTTATATAATACTTTTGTCCCCTTACTAGGCCAAGATGATTCATCTGAAGACAGTGATGATGACAAAGATGAAGAGTCTAACGAGGATGAGAGCGACAGCTCAGACGACACATTTGTGAAAGACACGTATTACTCCACCAGCTCCGTGTGGAGGAGCTACACCACCCGCAGACAGGCCAAAGGAATGAAGGAAGGTAAGGGGATTCAATGCTAAGACAGACCACTAGAGGACAGGCTTGAGTAGAAGTCGTAGACCTTGTCCTTGAAAGATTCTGTGACAATTTATAAGTAGGATTTTCATGACAGTCACTGTAACCATTTTTATTAAAAGGTCATAAAACCCCCTGACTCAGCTCTGCTTAGTTGTCACCACAGTGATGTCAGTTTGACGCCAAAAAAGTGGGCATAGTGTGCTGTGGAGGAGGAAGAGAGAGGACGGAACACAGACAATAGTTTCATTTTGCTCCCGTTGCTTTAAAAACACAAAGAAATGCACAGCCATTTGTAATCTGCATCGAAAACATTTAATAGACACTGACGTGTCATCTGTGTACTATAGTCCTTTGCCACAGCACAAATTGTGACATCAACACAATGTAGATTTTAAACCCGAAAAATAGTACAAAAAAGTATAGGATTAACTACTTTTATAATAAGTTTTAGAATAACAGATGCTAAAATGATCTTCTGTGTTGTGCAACACAAACACCTCTGCTAAAATCTGCTAATACTCTGGGGTTTCATGACCCTTTAATAGTAAAGTCTTATACAGTGTATCATTTTAATTTATTTCATTTTATTTTGTGGCAAATGTTTTGAACTGTTTTTAGAAGTGATTTTATTATTATATTAATTCATAAACAATATTTTGGCGGTATCATTTAAAATACCAAGTGTTCTGTACATTAATAATTACTTCATTTTAGTAATATTCACCTTTCCCATCATTCTCTGTCTTGGCTGTAGAGAGTCAGGACAGTAAGGATGGAATGAGTGTGTCCACAGGTGAGGACAGGAAGCCACCTCCGATGCCAGAGGAAACTGGGAAGAGTAAAGTGGCATCTTGGCTCACCAGCCAGTCTTCCACTTCTGCAAATCAGAGCATCAAGGTGGAGGGAGGGATGAAGACGGAGAAGAAGGTCAGTCCAGTACAGCGGTTTTTAGTCCTGCTGGACATTTTACACGTCTCTTTTATCTCGCACTCATTTGAGTTCATGGAGTTCTTTCCTAATAAGCTGATAATCTAAATCAGGTGTGTACACTCGGGAGACATACAAAATGTGCAAAACTGTGGGTTCCCAGGAACAAGTTGAAAACCGCTAGTCAAGTTTCCTTTTAAGTTTTCATATGAAATGTCTTTGTTCCTCTTTATTTCTGTCACTCTCTGATAATCACTCTGCTGTCTCTCTTGATCATTTGCCTCTCATCTTTCTGTCTGTCTTTTGTTTAGGATGTAATGACCCTTTCTGACAGTGATGATGTGCAAACTATAAGCTCGGGATCAGATGACAACAAGGAGAGGGAGAAAAAGACTCAAGGTACAGTTGAGGAAAAGGGGAAGTTGCTTGGTTTCCTTGTTACATCATTGCACTTCCATGTCAGTTTAACACTTGCTACATTTTAGTCAGATGACTGCATCTGACAGAAGTCCCTTTTAACTCTTTATGTTCTTCCTCTTTTATGAATGATGTGCTCATCCTGGAGCTGTTGTCATAGTAAAAGGAATCATCCTTTCATCCTGCATTCATCAAGTCCCTGTAACCATTCTATAGAACAGTGTTCGATCTCTCTCTCTCTCTCTCAGCTGTGGTGAAGAGGCAGGTGGCAGTGAAATCCACACGTGGCATTGCTTTGAAGTCCCACAGCCTAATGGTGAAAACAGGGGGAGGGGGTGGAGGAGGAGGTGGGTCAGGCCCATCTCATGGACAGGGAGGTGGTGGGGGCGACAGTGGCCCTAAAAACACCCGCCTGTTCTTTGATGGAGAAGAATCCTGTTATATTATTGATGCCAAACTGGAGGGCAACCTCGGACGCTACCTCAATGTTAGTACAACAGACCCAGAAATGAGTGACTTACATTGGACATTTACATACGTCTAGAGTCTCAGTGTATGATTATGATTATATCCTTTCTTCCACTGTCATACAGCATAGCTGCAGCCCCAATCTGTTCGTCCAGAATGTGTTCGTGGACACTCATGATCTCCGCTTCCCCTGGGTGGCCTTCTTTGCTAGCAAGTGAGTGAACTTTATTATTTTATTTTTATTTTTATTTTTTTTATTTTTATTTGTTTCTTTTATTTTGCATTTAAATGTAATTTAATTGTAATAATTTTACCTACCAGTTATTGTCTGGTATTAATATTTTATTTAAATGTTCACATTTAATATTGGTGTCTGTGTGATACTGTTATCTTCTGTTCACTTAAAGTTAATCTTTAAAAACAGGAATAATTTAATAACATTTGAAAAATCTTTAGCAAATTTATAAAATGTCTTTTTAATATATTTTTTTAATCCATCTTATATGGATATGTTTTAATTATTTATTTATTTTATGCTTTTTATTTTGTGCTTTTATTTATTTTTAAATAAAAAAAATGTAATACAGTCATTTATCTTTCATTAGCCATAACAAGAAACTGTTTATCGTGTTCATGTGTGTTTACATCTGATCAGGTCTTTACATGACAGTTATTTTTCTTTTCAATAACATATTTCAAAGTTTCTACCATATAGGATTTGTTTACACAGTATAGGTTTATTTGTTTTATATGCGTTTGAGCTATTAGTCATAATATTTACAGTTCATGCGTTATGTAGATGTAGCTGTGGTCTTTGTATTAACCTGTGTGTTTCTACAGGCGCATCCGAGCAGGGACGGAGCTGACGTGGGATTATAATTATGAAGTTGGCAGTGTCGAGGGCAAGGAGCTTCTGTGCTGCTGTGGATCAACAGAATGCAGAGGACGACTGCTGTAACATGCACAACACACACACTAAAGATGCCTCCAATTCTAGATGTGCCAGTGAATTTGTGTGGAGCTCCTAGAAGTTGGACTTATCTGATCTGTGCTACTGATAAGTACTGAGCAGACACTGAACAAAAAAGAATTTGTTCAGGAACTTACTGAAGTTGTAAAAAAGTGTATGTATGCTTGATTTCAATTTCCCTGCTTCACAAAATTCCACCGTAACCCCCCCCCCCACTCCATCTATCATAATGGTTCATGCAACCTTTCTGTAGTCACTACGTTTTTTATACATCAGTCTCAATACCCCGTTTTACTGTTATATATGTAGTTCTAAATAATAAGGATATTTTTTTCTTTTTTCATTTTACTTATGATTTTGTGATTGTCATTGTATGCTACTGTGTAAATGTGACTTTGTTGGTCAACGAGTTTATGAAAACAGACAAAATTGTACTTTTGTCGCAATTTCAATTAAAGTTCTACAAAGACCAAAAATGTCATCCTGTATTGTGACACTTGGTTCACACGGCCAAATATAACATCCATTGTGAATTCACAGAAGATTTTGCAAGGCCGCTAGCACAGTGTGATGAGTCACACATCTCTTGGAAACTTCTTTTAAGTGGTTTTTGAATAACTGACTACAGCACATTGGAAACTGGAAAGCCGTATTTTAAAAAAGGAAATCTGTCTAAGCTCAGTGCAATTGCAGGAAGTGAAACCATTTGACAAAAGCCAAGAATCTATAGATGTAAACTAGGGTTGTAATGGAAACGTGTTGGCTGAAACTTCCTGAGCACAAACCACAAGTTGTCCCGACTTCCCACAGATTGTGGTCTGTAAGTGACTTCGATGAATGAGTGAACAGACAAGCTAGAAGTTAGATCGATTTGAATTTAAATGAATATTTGTAAGTGAAACAACACTTCACAATTACACACTGTCACTGCATTGCTAAATAGCAGGGTTTAAACGTTCTGTTGGTCGAAATAGAGGAAGTTGGTGATCCTAGAAGGGGAGGAAACTGTTTAAAGAGTTGTGATCGTATAATGAAGACGAGCTGTCTGAAATGGATGATGAAATGGCTGATGAGCGTCATATGCCTCTGCTGGGACTGATGATCCTCTGTTCATTTTTCACAGGTAAAGAATCTGTATTTTTCTACAACACATGCTATTACAAATCATTGTGTAGTTGAATTAGTCTGGGTGGGAAAGAGATTGAGTATCAACTCAGTTTAATGTTGCAGCTTTTCATGGTGTGATTTCCGAGTTGTGTTGCTTTTGCACATTTCTTTTCATATTAGGAGAATGTTAGTGAATTGAACATCTTTCTTATGAGTGTTTATTCTCGATAGCATGCTGCTTGCCTTAAGCAAGGAAATTTTAGTTTTAAATATTTTGCTTTGTATGCCAGTTTGTTTGTGTTTGTATATTAACTACTGAACTGTTCTTGTGTTTCAGGTATCAGTGGAGTGGATGACCCTCACATGTTCAGCAGTTCTGGTGAAAATGCCTGTCTGCCCTGTAATAAAGCTCTTTCTGACTGCACATCAACTACATGGATCTATAGCAGACAATCAGAGACAGTTGAACTGATTGCTGGAGGGGAAAAGAAGAAAGACATCAAGAGACATGAGAGACTGAGTCTGGGCTCTAACTGCTCTCTGAACATCATGAAAGTTACAGAAGAAGATTATGGATCTTACACATGCCGACGATATGTGAATGGAGAACAAAACAGAAGTGATGCAAAAGTTTATCTGCATGTTCTTCATGGTAAATTTTATGTATATGTGGTCAACAAATTCTTTTAAAGTTAAATGTGCAAAGAAAATAAGTGAAGTCTGTTGTGTCTTTTTCAGTCTCTTCATCCTCCTCTCAGACTGAGATCAGTCCAGGCAGCTCTGTGACTCTCTTCTGTCAGTTGTATTATTATGGAGTCTCTTGTGATACTTTGGTCCGTGCTGAGGGAGTTGAGCTGAGCTGGGTGAATCAGGCTGGTGTGAATCTACAGACAGACTCCAGATATCAGATATCATTCTCCTCAGAACACTGTAACATCTCTCTGACTACAACACTCCTGAAAGAAGATCACAACAGAGAGTGGAGATGTCAGGTTACTCAGAGAAATGAACTGAAGACCTCAGCTGCATATACTGTCAAGTATTCAGGTGAGGATACAATCTTTTTAAACACCATTTTAAAATAACCTTTAAGGTGATGATGAAAAATGTTAATATGATTCATGTAATTATATTTTCATCTGAACTATCTTTCATCCTGCACAGATCCCTCAACTATGGACCCAGCAGAATTGAATAATAAAGGTACATGATGGTTATGATAATTAAACCACATGCCAATTGCAGTGTCACAGTCTATGATACAGCTTTGACATTTTCTTAATGGCTGTGTTATATAGGCCTAGTATTTAGGGACATCAAAGATTATAATGCAGTATTTTTTACAGTATTGTAATAGTAACATTATAGCAAAAATATTGCTTTCTAAATGTTAACTTTTGTAGTTTTATAATGCAATTGTGCATTTACGAATGACTTAAATAATTTGCCTTCTCCTTATTTCTTGACTTTAGGTTTAGAATTATTTAATTATTTTGTTGTTGTTGTTAAATCATTTTCAATTATCACTTTTTTACTTTTAATACAACATTCAGGTCTAAAACTGAAATAAAATAAAATAAAGCATATTGTGATATATAATATCATAATTATATCAATTCTATGTTGCTGATTCCAGACCTGAACACTCTGTAAAGCTATAGCTAACGGTCTTAGAAATATCAAAAAAAGATAATTTTGTCATTGTAATTTCAAAAATCTCAAGAGCAATAAACAAAAAAAGAAGAAAAAAAAAAGAAAAAAAAATCAAAAGTCAGGGGTAGGGTTACAAATTATTGGGTATCGCAAAATAGGCAACAAAGAAAAGAAAAAATCCCAAGATGGAAACACTCATTACAGATGTTCGTGCACATGACTATGTCTGGCTGTTCCCTCTCCTTTAGTGATCGTGATCTCTGCTGTGGCTGCTGCATCAGCTGCTGTCCTTGTTGTTGTTCTCTGGGTGATCTGTAAAAATAGAGCTGGTAAATGTGTATATTTTCTCCTTTGTATAATAATAAATACACATCTTGCTTTATCATGCGCTATCAGCGGTCATTTTCAGATTGTATAAATCATAGAAACGTATGGATCAAACACATTACATCAAACTATGAAGTTATGAAACAGTACTTTTATTCTTGCCAACAATATCAGTGAGAAGTAAGAGTTAGAGTAGAAATAAAGAATCTTTTCCATCATCGGGGCAAAAAAGCATTTGAGATGTTCTGTGTTTGTTGTATCATTACATTTTATAGGTAATAAACGAGGGACTGACAGCTCTGTGGTGAGTTCAGTAATGCTAGTTATTTGAATGTGATTACTGTATTTTAAGTTCAGTAAAGTGTAAATTTCATGCAATTACTAATAACTGCTTTTTATCAGAAGGTCAAAGATAGGAATGAACATAAAGGGACCTATGAAACCATCGATATGTCCATTCCTACTAAGCCAGACACCAGTGTGAGTTAACAGGATATTGTGATATATATATACACTAATGCAGTTTACTGTACTGTCAGATGTGTTTTTACTGTATTAAAATTAACTTGCAGTGTTTGGACTGATGTTTAGGAACAGAGAGATGAAGTGACCTATTCTGAGGTTACTGCTTCTAGTAAAAACCAAGTACGAATGGACTATGTGAGTACAGTAGATAGATACAGCACCATCGCATTCACACGGTCTTCACTGTTAAAAATGGCTGTGATTTTAACAGTAAAAAATGCTACAGGAAAAAACTGTTGGAAAAAAAATGGTTAACAGTAAATTCCTGTAAAATTTACAGGGAAAATGTAAACTGACATTCCCAGAATTCCCTGCATAGCATTTTAAATTTTGTTTAAATTTGATGTTTTAATATATTTCTGTTTCTTCTTAGTTTTTTCCAAGCAGTGATGTTTATTAGGGTTGTGTGTCACATGTAATGTTGTTAAATTAATGTTTGTAGCATTTTTCAGTTTAATGAGTCTCACTATGATGTGTTTAGTGTTTGTTTAAATGTCTCTGAGGACCTTCTATATATGTTTATATTAAAAAGTTAGATGTGATGGGCTTTGGTTCATCATGTGACTTTCTCATCATCACCTGCATTTGGTAGTTATTAGTGTATTTCAAAGCTGCAAAACAGATTTCAGCACTTTAATAGCTTGGTATATTGCCATTATATCAGTTAATGAAATTACAGCATTTAACTGTAAATTTAACTTAAAACTTAATACGTTGTTACCGTATTTTACGGTTACATTCTGGCAACCTCAGCTGCCGGTATTTTACCGTAAATTTTACAGATTTCTTTTACAGTGTTCCGTCACTCCCCAATAACCTTCTCTGATCTATAGGCTGCAGCTGTGCAACTCTGAATTTGCAAATAAATGAAGCTTTAACAACAAGAAGTAATAATAGCTTCAGTTTGAAACATACACGTTGACTGACAAGATCTGTGATGTTCTTTCAGAATGATTCTAATCATACGGTGACTTACGCTGCCATCAGAGGAACAGAAAATGAACCTCAGGATGGGCTTTACACCTCTGTCAACACCACCGCCCCTCACAAATAAGCATTACAGCAAACAGCTAATTATACAAATCATTGCATGACCTCATTTTATGAGCCGATACGTGACAAATGTTTGCATCTGCAGAGAATTATGAGATTAATAAAGGAACAGAACTTTTATATTAAATATTTGGTCAGTTCACAGTTGGCTTGAAATTTTATCAGTTAGATTTCTGTTTTAAATAATTTTATCTTAGAAACCCAAAGGTTTTTGTGTCTTCAATTCCAATAAAATCAGAAGTAACTGAACTTGCTACTTACTGATGAAACGTTTTAAAAACAAAAATCACTTTTAAATAAATACGTGTATTAATACAGCATTATATGTTGAGAGAGAATTTAAACAATGCAAATATTAAAAACCTCTGCAATCATCAGAATTAGACTAATACAGTATTTTCAAATGTATCCTGGTGTCTTGTGTTCAGTTCCAAAGACTGTAAATCTGTTTAATTTGCAATATTAATGGTTTGTTTAATTACCTATTATTTCTTGTTTTTTCCCATTTGTTCTCATACTGTTCATGATGGATTTATGTATTACTCTTACTGTGCCATTAGTAATGTAAAACAGTAAAGGTAACCTGTTACATAATACATGTTGCATGTTTTCCAGAGGGTTTTCAGAACTCTTTCAAGCCGTGTGATTGTTCTGTGCGAGACTCTGCCTTAGTTTGCTCACACTGGTTTAACCCACATACATAGAAGTGATGATCTGTGAACTTTAAACTGAATCATTCCTCTTCGCAGTTCCTATTCTTCCTTTTAGTAAGTTGCTCCATCTAATTGTATTCAACGCTTTTCTTTACATTTACAGTTTTTTTTTCTTTATATATTTATAGCTTAATGCAGTGCTCAGATGTTCTGCTCGGCTCATACACCTTCCAGACTGTGAGAGAAACTCATTTTCAGAGGCGCTAGTACGTACCCCAAAAAAATAAAAAATGCTAATAATAATTACAAAGTGACAGAAGTCTTCCACCATATCTTTTTGTCTGTTAATGAATAGGACACTAAACACAGTGTTGTATTTTTGACAGCAAATGGTTTATTCTTTATACACACTCGTAATCAAAGTAAGTGTTTAACTTTGACTAATTATAAGGAATAAAACTTGTGGGAGTTTTACTGCCTCTAGTGTTCATTTCAACTGGAATCTGCAGAGATTGGTACTACATGTGGGTGCACTTTTTTCAGTTTTGCTGAAATGTATGAAGAGGCACGTATTTTCTGTGAGCCTAGGTTCATTTTTTCCCCTACTTGTAAATGCATTGTAGAATATTCTGTGAAAATTATGAACATCTCTTTCAAGAATAAACTGCCTGTTAAAGGCTTTTCGACACATCAGGTGTCTGTTTTTCTTGCTTTTGATATCTGATTATAAATAATTTAATTTGTATCTTATTTAAAGTTTTTGGACATTTATATTTAGTAGTTTCAAAACTTTGAAACATTTACTTTTTGAGTCACAGGAACAAACAAAACTGATTGATTTTTACGAATAAATCACAAAAACCTTATTCTTAACTGAACCCAATTTATCCGTAATAGCACAACTTCTTCATATCAGCTTTACAGTTCTCTCAACTTATGTGCAAACATAATTTCAAACATCTGTTTAACCAACATTTTTTTCATTTCTACCAAATGTTTCACAGGAATGAATTGAATCCAACACCTCTGTAACTAAAACGATAAAACTATTTAGACTGTTATACAATGCAATCGTACTTTCAGCAGAATTTGACAAATTCTTTAATTGCAGTCTGACAATCTGTCAAGCCGCACCCTTTCAAACATCTCTGTGATTGTTACAAAAGAGCACGTTGAACGTAAAGGAGCATAACTTTTAATAACAGTTACTGAAAGTGAACTTTTGTGCAGTCAGAGAAAGTGGAAGATTTCACTGAAATGATCAAAGATTAACATTATTAATTTAAAAGCAGATTGCTACTCTGAAATAAGCATTCCAAACTTACCAAAGCCCAACCGATAAATCTGATCAAAACTTGGGTTTTGATTATAAATGTAAAAAAATTACAATGTCGATAATTTGTTCACATTTCTCAGGTAATTATATTATGAGATTATCTTGTTTAGTTATTTGTGATGATTCTTGTTCACAGAGGCATAAAGTTGACTGCAGTTTTCCTGAGGTCCAGCTGTTACATTGATGGCAGCATAAGTCACTTTATCAACATTAACCTGAATGAAAATCACAGATACTGTTAAACAAGCTCCATTTTTATTCACTGTTATCATAACATGATGTTACATCTTAATTAAAGAAACAAACTTGGAAGAATTTAGAAAGAGAGAGAAAGGATAAAAAAAACGTATTTGCTGTGCAAAATAATATCATGCTGAGAGAAGGTGGATAGATTTAGATTGTGATAGAGCAAAGACGTGTTACTCACTTTCTCCTTTTTGGCTTGGATTTTGCAGTATGTGGCAACCTCAGTATAAGTCACTTCATCTTTCTGCTCCTATAAAACAATGCAAAACATGAACCATAAAAAATTGGTTGACAAAACGAAACATCACTGCTGCACAGTGTACTATTATATCATGATTGAATGTTAAAATGTTGCTGGAAATATTGGGGCTGAGATGTAAACTGCTTGATACTGAGCTGTTGTGTACAGAGAATATCATGCTGTCTCAATTTGAATAACTAGATAGGAATTAATGGACACATCTTTTGAATTAGTAACTGCATCGCCTGAAACAATGCTGTTAAAAAGAGTAGTTGCACATTTAAGAGGGCTTTTTTTTATGTTTACATATATTTGAAAGCAATATAACAATGACAAATGCAACTTTACTCTTGTGTCTGACTTATTAAAGCTTCTAATGAATCATTACTGTGTTCAAGGCCTACATTGTAATTTTGGTGTTGGTGAGTAGCCATGTAACAAATAGTGTAATGTACATTACCAAGAACAATATGGACTACAGAAATGGTCACTTATCCACCCTTTCTTGATGTAAAAGTGAAACAGTACAAATATGACTGACGTGACATTTACTTTACATTAAATCTAATGTAAATAAAAACAGTCCATAACAGGGACTTTGGTATAATACTTACCACAGAGTCATTAGCCCCTCTTTTATCTAAAAAAACAATGATGCCTCATGAAATAGGAATATTAATGATAAAAACAAATGAGTAAAATATATACAAATTGACAATTGATTCACTAGAATGTATAAATGATAGAATTATAAAATCATGTTTGCCTTAGTTCCTTAAAAATAAAAAATTCTGTCATCATTCACTTACCCTTATGCTATTTTAAATATGTATGACGTTCTTCGGTACAAGTTTGTGTGTGTGTGTTTGTGTGTGTGTGTGTGTGTGTGGCCAATCCATGTAATTCATTGTTTTCTCTCAACTTATGACAGGATTTAAGTTTAAAATCAGCAAAATGACGCAAACTATAGTTCAATCAAGCACTTCAGAATCTTTCCCAATTAAAATCATATGATAAAACAGAAACTGACTTGTTTGTCTGTAAAAGCTTTGAATGTTTTTCACTGTTTGGTCTGTTGTCATAAAATCAGAGTTAAATTTAAAAACTCACCAGCTCTTTTTTTACAGATCAACCAAAGAATAACAGCAGGAAGGAGAACAGCTAATGCAGCAGCAGCAGCAATAATCCCAATCACTGATAGAGAGATGCATTCAGATTCAGATGAAAACAGCAGCAGAACGTTTGTTGTACATTGCTGTCATTTCAAGTACTGACAAGCAAAATAAGAAAATGCGCTTTTAATAGCATAATTTTGTCTAGAATTACAGAAAATCTGATTTCTATCAAAGTTTATTACAACTGGAAACACTTGCCACTTCATATGTTGTTTTATATGAGATGAAAGCCATCCGCTGACTTAACAGAGAATACCTAGTATGTGTACTAAATACCCATAAAACAGGCATGATTACTTTGGAATGATGTATGATTAAAGAGTAACTTTTCACACAGTAGTTTCATGTATACATTTTGGTAATTTACATGTTATAGTGACAAAAGTTTGTGATCAACCATTCTCTACAAATGCAAAATGAGTTGTGCACTTCATAGCAATTCTTAAAAAACTCACTGGAATGATAATGACAGTTATACATGTCTAGTTGATCTAGGTATTTTTTGCTTCTCAATTTTTTTTCTGCTAGATAGGATGAGTGTGGTTGACACTTTTGATGTAGATTAACTATATTGTAGAAATAAGACTTTAATGCATGAACAACTTTAAGTTATTGAATTCTTTTTAAAAACTGCAGCTACTGTTTTCCAATAAAATAATAAAGATTGATGTAAAAACATATTTAAATGCAGTACATTAATTAATAAACATTCAAGGGCTGGTTATGTACCTGGTTGTGTCAAAGTATCTGGTGTATTTGTATTTGTGGCTGTCTTTGAGCTAGTGACAGGAGTCACCGTTTCCGTATCAAGTGAAGCTGTAAAAGATAAATTTTTATATGATCATATTTTAATTCTTGATGATCACTACAAAGTGAAATAATATAACTGTTTACCTGAATACTTGACAGTATATACAGCTGAGGTCTTCAGTTCATTTCTCTGAGTAACCTGACATCTCCACTCTCTGTTGTGATCTTCTTTCAGGAGTGTTGTAGTCAGAGAGCTGATACAGTGTTTTGAGGAGAATGATATCTGATATCTGGAGTCTGTCTGTAGATTCACACCAGCCTGATTCACCCAGATCAGCTCAACTCCCTCAGCACGGACCAATTCATCACAAGAGACTCCATAATAATACAACTGACAGAAGAGAGTCACAGAGCTGCCTGGACTGATCTCTGACTGAGAGGAGGATGAAGAGACTGAAACAGAAAATAAGAAAATTAAAAAGGTTTTACATTACGCAGAAATTTTTGAAGAGTGAATTGTGGTTTTCTCTTCTTCCTTCACAATTTTTATTAATGTTATTCACAGAAACACTGACCATGAAGAACATGCAGATAAACTCTTGTATCAGTTCCTTGTTCTCCATTCACATATTGTCGGCATGTGTAAGATCCATAATCTTCTTTGGTGACTTTCATGATGTTCAGAGAGCAGTCAGAGCCCAGACTCAGTCTCTCAATGTCTTTCTTCTTTTCCCCTCCAGCAGTCAGTTCAACTGTCTCTGATTGTCTGCTACAGATCCATGTAGTTGATGTACAGTCAGAAAGAGCATTATTACAGGGCAGACAGGCATTTTCACCAGAACTGCTGAACACATGAGTGTAATCCACTCCACTGATACCTGAAACAAAGATAACTTGACTGATGCTTATGACATTTTCTCCAGAACTGCTGAACACATTCATACCTGAAGCACAGCACATATGATTGATTAAATTTTACTGCTTATTTATTGATAATCAAGAATGCATTGATAATTCAAAAGTAATATATATTTTTAAGTCTTTTTTAAGTTTGAAGGATCATGAGGGTGAGTAAATGAAGACAATAATTACATTTTTGATTTAAACTACCCCTTGACCTGAACAAATTGCTTCAGACATCCGAGACTAAGAATAGAACGTTAGCCAGAAACACTCTATGATTTTTGGCTGCCGCAGACAAAAGACTGACGTCATGAAAAAAAATCACAGCAATCTCTGATTGGCCACGATTGTTTCACAATGCTAATCTGTCATCTGCAACTGCTGAAAATTGTCAGTGCATTCTATAATAAAATTGTGTTCCAAACAGGACATGAGATTACAGCATAAACATCAGCGAGAATAAATGTCCAATACATGTTCAAAAAGTAAGAAAATTAAAAAATATATATATATATATTTTAATGTTTTTAAAAGTTGCTCAGATTGTACAGATCTAATA
>JAUMHI010000058.1:9003041-9025498 GCA_032359435.1 Enteromius unitaeniatus | reverse complement strand
TTTTCTCCGTGTGCTCTAATAAATGTTGAAGTGTAATCTCCGTGTCCTCCGCTCCTTGCCCGGCTGAGAAGCACGCATGCACGCATTCACTAAACGGACCGCTTCGTTACACAAGCAAGCAGTGCTGAAGAATCAATGAGGCAAAATTCTGCATTTTTATCAAAGTTGCAAATAAATGGAAACAACCAGGAGTCCATATTGGAGTCAGGACTACAGATGAGCCAACCTGGGATGTTTTTAGAGGTAATTTCATTCTATTCTAACAAAAAAATACAAATACTAGTACCATGTTGGGATATAATTTATGAGAAATTGCATGGTAATTTTCATGAAGCTTTAAAACTGTTACCAATGTTTTCAGTGGTGGAGTGAAAAAGGTTTCCCTTTGTTTGATACAATCACACTTAGTGAGAACAAAGACAGCAAGTTTGCTCTGCCAACCAAGTAAGACATAAAACACTTTCACAAACATTTTTTGCCTCCTTTGCTGTTGCACTTAAGACGCTGACTCAGCCACAGTAGCTGTGCAGTGTACACAATATTCTGTAATATAATAGGACTGCAAGATCATGTTTCACTTCTTGACCAGGTATGAATGGATAGGAGAATGAATAGCTATATGTACAACACTTATGCTCAACATTCATTTCGGAGAAAACACATAATGGGTGTCATGATCAGCTGGATGGCCAGCTCAGGCCACTGCATGGCACTCCAGCGCTCTACGAACTCTGTGTGTGTTTTTTCTCTGTTTTTATGCCCGGACTCATTCCATGAACTCTTGTCTCCACCCACTCGTTTGTTGTCATGGTGTTTCATTGTTGTCTCCGCCCACTCTGACATGTATACATACTCCAGAAGTCTTTGTGTATTCACAGTTTGTTGTTTACGTGTAACGTGATGCTCCATGTTCCCGAGTTTCCTTGTTTATCTGGATTGTATTTACTGTGTACCGACCCACTCCTGGACTCTGACCATTCTCGTGCTCTGCCTCCACCACTCTTGTCTGCCGGTAACAACCTTAAGCCTGTCTGTTTTGCTCTGTGTTTACCAATAAACAGCCTGCACTTGAACCCGCACGTCTCCTCGCTCCCGTGACAGAATGGACCATGAGAATCAGACAAAGACTTCCGGGTTTTATACACGTGAAACTGGGTCAATGGGTGGAGCTAGACAATGAATTGCTATGGTGACAGATGAGTAAGGCAGAGACATGAATGAACACAAGTGACAACAGTCCAGGCATGAAAACAGACATAAAACACTGAAAGTTCGCTGGGCCCTGAAGTGCCATCCCCTGACTGTGACAATGGGCAACAGCAAACAATTCGTTTTTTTTTATTAACCAGCTGTTATGCAGAAGTACAAGTCAAGCATGATAGTTTGGCATTTTTCACTGCAATAGTTTTCACTGATTGTGATATTTTCAATGCATCTAAACCTTACATTGCATAAAAAAGTCCCAAATCCCTTTCTCTCTTGGAAAGGTCTCTTTGTGATATTAAAAACCATTAGTGATCTTCTGTCAGTAAAGCATCCCTGCTTCAAAATGTGGAAACTGTAGGTTTGGCCCTAGAGGTGGCCTACTCCTAAATTCTGATCTCATCATCCTCATGGAAAGTGTGCACTTTGAGCTCTTTGTGTGAACAATGCCTTTTAGACCCAGACAAGGAATGTCAAGTGTCATGAAGCTTTCAGAGAAGCTAGAGGTTCTCTGCTTAAGTGTTTATACTTTACCTTTGCAGTTTAAATCAACCAATAAAAGCAGCAAGGAAATGGTAACGCACAAATAAAACACTTTCAGACAGAGGATGAAACAAGGGCTGCAATACTGTACATTATGTAAAGAATAATTGACAATTATTGATTGAATTCTAGAAAATAATGCTTAGATCTGAATGTTATAAGTTTTAGTTCCACCCCCTAGATGTGAGAAAAGGATGTGGAAAAAAATTGCTGCAGCTAGTTATTTAAGAAATTCATAATAAACATGAATACAGTGAGATTCCCACTGTAGGCAGGAAGTTGAGGTCTGCACAGGAAGTCAGTGGGCACCATTGTCAGTGAGTGCTTCTGTTGCTAGTTCCAAAATGTAATTTTACAGCTAGTAACAAAGACTTGAGACATTAATAGCAGACCAATGCAGTTATTAATGCAGTACTTAAATCGTCTTCAAGTTATTACCTTATGTGATGTAGATGCTGATGTAATCTTAAGAGCAGCACTGTTTCTGTGCAAGTGTGTCTGTACTTTTTCTGTGTGTATTCATAAAAAAGAGAAAGCGTGAGAAAGAGAGTGCTTTCTATACATTATAAAACATTGTTTCGTGGCAATAGATTTTATTACTTTTTATCTTATTGTGTGTTTGTTCTTTTTTTGAAAACAGAAATGATTTGGTAAAGTGATGTAGAGATGTAATGGCGGTCAAAGCACATCTTGTCAGCCAATCAGATTCAAGAATTCAACAGCACCAAATTATGAATGAAAAATTATGTGTTTTTATGCAAACCTATTAGATCACCACAAAATCATCAGTCTCTAAATAAATGGCCAGAATTCAAAGCTAAGTTACAAATGAACTTCACAGACCTTATTTTGGCATTTAATTAAACTAAATTCTAATTTAAAAACAATTCCTTTCCACAGATTTAAGTCGAGACTTGATGGTACTCTAGTAATTTCTGACCACTTCACCCTGGGCCCTTATGAAACTGACATGCTGCTAATTGTTTGGAGAGACATGCTAGGCTCTGTTTAACAAGGTGTGTTTAGCCTAAAGCAACATCTCACATAGGAATGCTTTATGTTTTTTGCCAAGTTTCTGTTTTTACACTTTATAGGTCATCAGATTTATGTAAAAAATGTTTTTTATTATTATTTTAAGTAATTTGGAGAATATGTTTCCTTATGTTTCTTTAGACTTGTCAGATAGATCTACAATAGACAAAGACCTGAAACTGAACATCAAAAAAGAGAGCCATCTGCAGTCTCAAGGGGAAGATTATTTTGCCAAATTCCAGAATTTTCACAATGGTTATAAGGACAATTATGTGGATAACATACAGCCTGGTCAGGTGTACTGGGAGGTCAACGTAGGAGCTGAAGCAGGATGGGAACATGGACTTACTGTTAGATATTACCCCAAGGAGAAAAGGGGTTCTGTCTGGCAGACACTGTTTTCTAAAAGTTTTGAGAACATATCTCTTTCTGTGAAGGATAACAGATTGTGTGCTGTAAGGGGAGGTGAAGAAACCCTGATCGTCCCCCAAGTTATACCCAGCAGAGTCGGGGGTTTATGTAGACAGTGAGAAACGTCAGGTTGTATTTTGCAATGCAGACAATATGTCTCTTCTTCACACAGTGTGGTGTGGAGATAAATAGATTTATACAGAAAACATTCCGTTTACTAAACCTGTTTCTGATTATAAGTGACATTTAAAAAGCCATTTAATCAGAAAAACGGTCTGTTCATCCTATTCATTTTGATATAAAGTATAATTATTGTAAAAATCTTAATTATTGTTATAAATCAGTTTTGTTATTGTAAATTTTACTCAGCCTGACTAGGCTGGTAGAAGACTGTTACAGTAATACAGTTTTGGGTACAAGACAAAAACTCTGATTCTGGGTACCAAACTTTGTAAACAGGTTTTAAGTACCACCAGACAAAATGTATATTTGCTGACAGTATGCTGACACAATCTAACAAAACAAAATGTCATATGTGGTATATCATGTTTAAATTGGATTTCTTACTTGAAAATAAAGAAAAAAATATTATTTGTTTATATATATATATATATATATATCTAAGTGAAAGAGAAATTAAAGAGAAAAAGTTGATCCTATGCCAGGGGCACAAGTTCGGTCCTGGAGAGCGGCAGTCCTTCCAACCCTGAAAGAAATCTCACCTGTAGCCCTAATAATCCTGAAGACATTGATTAGCTCAGATGTGTTTGGTTAGGGTTGGAGCTGAACTCTCCAGGACCAAACTTGCCTACCCCTGTCCTATGCAGATCCAGAATATACTGTACAGGCCAGCTGCTGGAGTGCCTGTGTCAGCCACCAGAGGGCACTGCTTCTGGATTAATGTTTGTCTGTTCCGGACTGTTCCCATAATTTTCTTGTACTGATTGTTTCATTACTGTCAGCTGTTTGTCTTTCACCACATTAACTCAGCCTGAAATATACCTTGTTCATCCTGATATATACTTTTTTTTTGCATATTGCATTGTTTTCTGTTTCTCTATTTCTTGTGGGTTTTTTCTTTTCTTTTTTTTCCCTGATGTGCATTTATTTATTTAAAAAAAAATTTGGACCCTTTTTTGCAATTGGATCTTGTTTCAGAGGACTTCGTGACAGTGTACTATAAATTAGTGATGAGAGTCACTAGAGTTCAAAACAAGGATTCAACAAACATTCAAATAAAGTCATATGTGTCAACTCATGTTGAAACATTAAAATAAAAAGTTGTTTGTGTTGCCTTTATCACCATTATTATTGCCTTTAATGGTGTTTGTGGTCAGTTTCATTTGCGGATCCTTTATAACAGATACAACTGACTAATATTGATTAGCCTACATCTTGGATAAGATTCTTAAAAGTTTTGCACCTGCACACATTACGACACTGATGCACAAACTACAGTATAAAGTAAGAATAAACCTGTCTGATAAACTTATATTTTAAATATAATCTGCATGCACAATGAACTACTGTAAAATTTATCTTACAATATTTAGGTTTTGTGCATGTTTTAATCAAATTTTCATTAATAACAGTAGTCATAATGAGCATATTTCTAGTTCAGGCTTGCACAGTATCGTCAACTCACTTATCAAAATCTTCTGTATTCCTCAGAAAACTTCACCGTTGCTCATTGGGGTCTTGTTGGGTCTTCTGTAACCCCTCGTTTTACTATTTTTGAGTTGGATGTACTACTTCAGCTGTGCGTCCTGCATCATCCACCTGGAACTAATAAGATTCAGTCCCATTTGTGAAAAAAAAGAAAGATTCATTCAAGACCTAACACCACTAATATAAATCTGACAACATCTAAGTCAGGGGTCACCAAGTTTGGTCCTGGAGGGCAGGAGTATCCCTGCAGAGTTTGGCTCCAATTGGCTCCAGCAAATCAAGGTCTTACAAGGTATACCTGAATCTTCCAGGCTGTTGAGTTAAGGCAAGTTGGAGCTAAACTCTGGAAACCAGCCCTTCATGATCAAGTTTGATGATCCCTGGTCTTTGTGTATAGTAAACCTCTAGTCCAGTGATGCCCAACCCTCTTCCTGGAGATCTACCTTCCTGCAGAGTTCAGTTCCAACACTGATCAAAACACACCTGTCTGTAATTATCAAGTGCTCCTTCAGATCTAAATTAGTTGGTTCAGTTGTGTTTGATTTGGGTTGGAGCTGAACTCTGAAGGAAGGTAGATCTCCAGGAACAGGATTGGAAACTCCTGCTCCACATGGGTTTTGAAGTCCAGGGACCACAAGGTGGTGCTGGGGGTACAGAAAAATATAAATAGAAAAAAAATTAAAACCCAGCATACTATTTTCTCTCAAAGTAATGTATATGAATCATTTGAGAACAATCTATATAGTAATATCAGTACTAATAGTGTGGGTATTTTAGGATTTTTTAGGGTTAGGTAGATGGAGGAAAACATTAACACGTTTTTAAAACTGATGAGGAGGAATCAAATGTTTTTCCAAAACGTTTCAAAGCTTGTAGAACTGAACTGAAATCCAACATTTAACGACATCTACAGATGTCTGCTGGAGTCTTTTTATCTTAAAGAACGTGCTGAAGGATGGACTGGATTGCTAAAGACAACAAAGATTTGTTTTTGCCAAAGACAACAAAGATTATTATATGGCACAAAGCACTGAAAACGTATAGCCTAGGTAAACTAGTTTAGTAATAGTAGTAGTACTGCTTTCAAAAACAGATCTCTTGTGAATTTCGGAGCGATGCAGCTGTTTTTGAGAAAGCAGGAAGAGGAAGTGAAGAAACAGCTGGAGACGTAGAAAAGGAATGTAGAGGCCATGCAGACCAACCTTTTTATGATAAACGGACAGCTGCAAGAGACAGAAACACGTCTGCAGTCTGAACTGAGAATGACTTTAGCTGAGTGCTTTCTACAGGTCATATAAAAGTAACTTTATTTGTCCTTTTGGTATATATCTGTACAAGAAACAGTGTATACTTTACAAATATGGAGAGAGGCCAGTGTGAACTACTGCAATTAGATCCAATTACATTTACGATTACACTTATTCAGTTAGCAGACACTTTTCTAAGAAACAACAAATGAGAAAAATCACTAATAGTTTGTCCCAGTAGATCTCCAGTAGTACTGTAATTCTTATAATGCACAGAAAAGCTCTTTATCCCCAGCAGTGGAATGAAAATTGGTTTTCTGTGAAACAAGGAATACAGCCACAAACAAAAAGTGATTCTGTTTAACTAATTCATCTAAATGAATGTGCATTTGGGGTAAACTCATTCCAATTCAGTCTGGTTTTTGTCTCATAAAATCTCTTTTTTGCACTCCTATCTCTAAGTGATAAGAAAGTGACTCCTATCTGAGGAAAGACTCAAGCACAACCGGGAAGCCGAGGTGTGGGAAAGTTTAAACTTTGAATTGAATTTTGGAAGGCGGGGAAAGAAAAGCGACAATAAATTCACTTACACAGTACAGAGCCCTGGAGGTCTTTAATGACAAACAGCAGTGTCGTATGAAACCAAGCCAGATGAAATAACATAAATTCTGATTCATGGGTTGAGCAAGAGCCTGCGTCATGATTTTGCAACAGTGCTGTATCATGCTTTTGGCTTGTTTTTTGACACAGTTTGATATCACATCAGTCTCTGGGAGTTGCACAATAGAATCTGATAACTCTTTCAGTGATATAAGCAGTATTCAGCCCTTATCACTTAATTGTTTTGGTTTATTTATTTATGTTTTTTGTGTTTTTATTTGTTTGTATGTTTGCTTTTTTGATTAATGGAATGAGAACAAAAGATATGAAAAGCGCTTATTTCCCCACCCCTTTAAATGTTTAGTTTTTTTCCTACGTGCAAAAGTTGCACTTTATTGTTTATATTTAGCATACTCCTGCCCCCTTCTGTGAAAAGAATGGCTGTAATTATTTCAATAATTGCATGTCAGATTTCCCAGAAAAGTGAATTAAAATCTAATTATATGTTTCACTTCATATTAATTAGGGTGCTATTAATGCAGACTCCATGTAAATTATGTAAATCTTTCATTTTAAGTTAAAAACAAAACTGTGTACTGAAGGATTTCACAACATGTTCAGAAATATTTTACAGGAATACATGCAGGGTGAAAAAAAACAATAATATTACTACCATGAACTAACTGTTCTTTTTATTGACTGGAATGATCTACTGACTAATTGAAAAAAAATGGGTTGTTCTGAGCATGGTAAAAAGTTTAGTATTGCATAACCAGCTCTCCTCTAATTCATCCTGTCAGTGTTTACCCTCTAGCAGTCCTGAAATGTTCACATGATCACAAGGGGGAGGGAGACAACAGGGGATAAAAGTTAGAGCTCAGTGAGCCGTGAAAAGGAGCAGTTCATACAAGTCTGAGTAGAAACACTCGAGAAGAACTTATTTCTCTTCTTAATTTTCTCCAGGGAAGCTTTCTTTTAAATTGCTCTCTTTTTCATGGACTGTTATTTCTTTATTGGTGATCCGAAGGACAAGACTAGAAGATAAATACTTTACTCTTGTGAGACAGAAGCTCTGTTGTTAAATAAAGGAGACAAACTGACAGAACTTTTTGTTTAAAGATGGAAGATATTGAAAATTACACCAGTTTACAAGAGTTCACAGAGGATATCTCTCATAGTGGAAACAGACCTATACTTACATCGCAGGGCAAACAAGGTAATGTGTGTGTGTGTGTGTGTGTGTGTGTGTGAACTTGAGGGGGAGTGGAAGATGAATGTAGAGAAATGTGAGTAAGAGTAATAATCAACTAACCTAAATGATTTTGTGTTTCATCAGGTGTTCACAAAGGGGCGAAGTGTTTGAGGGGACAGGCTTCTCTTGTACTGCTTGTTGCTCTATTGACCTCAGTTTGTGCAAACATAGTACTTGGCATTCTCTGTAAGTAAACACACAAAACGCACGTAAGCACATGTCTGAATGTCTGCTACTGAGGGTTTCATAACGAACAGAAGAGACTGTACTAGAGATGCACCAACATTTTATTTTTGACAACGTCAAAATAATACATGCAGACATAATTCCAAATGTAAATTCTACATTTCTCTGAGAGGCAACGATAATGAATGGCTGGTTTGCTGGTAGCTAGCTGGTGACTTATAGACCAAAAAACATGATGTTGTCTAAAGTCTTTGCACGGCTGCTGGGTTGATACATTGATATATAAACCTCTGTCTCTCTGCAGTGGTAAACAGTCGCAGATCAAAATGCTGGACAATACTGACAAGTAAATATTACAATTCAACTTTTTCTAAATAAGTAAAAAAAGAAATTAAGCACCAAAAATTAAAATCTAATTTTATATTTGGATTTCACAACATTATATAATGTTTTGATGTCTAATGTAATGTAAAGTATGAAAACATATATATTAAATTTGCGAACCGCATTTAAATGTGATTATTAAATTAATAAATGTGTTATTAAATTCATGTTTACAATTATTTTAAAGCTTGCTAAATAATACATTTAAAGTTTTTAGGTAATGTTAATGTATAATATGGGAAACGAGCATACATGGCCAGTATCCAATATGGTACTGATATTGTAACAGAACCAACGAGACCAGAGATGTGCGGATCCATTTGCAGACTTTTATAAAGAGACATACTTAAGAAAACACAGACAGAGTCAAAAACATTGGCGGACAGGTATTGTGAAGGTGAGACAAGAGAATAATCCAAGCCGGATCTGAGTCAGATGACAGAGAACAGAATCCAGGGGGTCTAGACGAAAGGGGTAATCCAGAGACACAAGCAATAGGGTTAGGGTTACAAACCAGGTAGAAACAGAGTCAGAAACAGCAGGCAAAGGGTTTATCCAAAGTACATGGAAAGGGTCCAGAAACAGGAACGGCGGCAAGGGAAACCAATTAGGAATACACGGAAATGCTCCATATTATAGCTATCACGGAAGTGATACTCGGCAGTGAATCAGAGGAAGTTTAAGGCTTATGTGAAGCGTATGTATGAATGAATGCAGCTGTGGAATCAGGTGAGAGTGAGTAATTAATTGCAGGTAAAACCAATGTGTGCATTGGAGTATAGAAAATGAAGTCCAGGGTGGTGTGTAACAGTCTGTGTGGTGTGAAAGTCAGTATAATGGAAGGACCAACCTTTTATGGTAATTGGGCAGAAAACCACAGACTGGATTTGATATTTTGTAATAGAATAGAATAGAATAGAATATGGATATTACCGTTTTGGAAGATACTGATATTCGTATGTTAAAATTCTTTCATATTTGATCTAGATACTGAAATTATTTACAAATATTAAGCAAAATTATAATTATAAGCAAAATTAAATTAATTAATTAATTAAATCACTCATAAATACAGAGAAAATTAATTCTAAAATGTAACAAAAATATGGAAACAAACTGTAAATATAGAAAATAAGTATAAACAATACAGACAGATACAGATAAATAAAATATTATCATGCAAAGAAAATAAGACATATTGTACCATAAATATAGAATAGAAACGTGTTAGGGATGCATGGATATTGAACTTTTACGAGAAACTGATATACTGAAGTTTAATATTTAATAAACAAGTATTGAAATTATATAGAAATATAAATAATTCCCAATTAAAACATTAAAACAATTAATATTATAAAATCATGTTATTTAAATTCAGATTTGGCATCGGAAAAGTATAAAATTGGTGCTGTTAATTATACATTTAACAGTGTTATTAAATTAAATTAGTAGAAAATAAGTATAAACAATACTGGCATATTAAAAATATTTTATAATATAGCCAAATAAGTGATATTGTACAATATATTGCATATCCCTACACAGGTATAGAATAGAATAGAATAGCCTTTTTGGTTATTGTTATTGTACACAACGTCAAAATAATACATGCAGACATAATTCCAAATGTAAATTCTACATTTCTCTGAGAGGCAACGATAATGAATGGCTGGTTTGCTGGTAGCTAGCTGGTGACTTATAGACCAAAAAACATGATGTTGTCTAAAGTCTTTGCACGGCTGCTGGGTTGATACATTGATATATAAACCTCTGTCTCTCTGCAGTGGTAAACAGTCGCAGATCATCGGTCGCTGTAAAGCCAGTCAAGAATGATGAGTCTGAGTCTGCGTCTCTAACTCTCAAACTCACCGCCATGCAAGAGCGTTTCTCCCGCCTTTGCTCTGAATACACAACCCTTGGACAGACTTGTTCAAAGCCGGGTGAGGAAACAAAAATATTTGTGTATGTACAGCTTATTTTTGAATGACATTTGATGCCCAAGGGTCAAACAAACTCTGTTATTGTTTCTTTCTCCCACCCTTTCATCTATCTTCCACAGTGATCAAATGTAGGCCATGTCCAGAAAACTGGCTGCATTTAGAAGGGAGGTGTTATTACTTCAGTGATGATAAACTTGACTGGGAGCACAGCAAAGACAGCTGCGCTTCTATGGGCGCCCATCTGACTATACTGCACAGCCACCAACAACATGTAAGCATGTGCAGAGTTTTTGAATGCACTCACGTTCACTTTAAAATGATGTTTATTCAGTATGGCTGATATATTTTTCATTTTTATTACAGCACACACTTGAGAGTGTCGCACGCAATCATGGTGGATTTGACTATCATTTCTGGATTGGTTTATCAGACACTGAGACTGAGGGAGTGTGGAAATGGGTGGACAATACAGTGGTTAATACAACGTATGCACACACACACACACACACACACACATTTACTTATCTAAATGGGGAAATTCCATAGGCTTAATGTTTTTTATATTGTACAAATGATACACTTCATTGCTCTATGCCTAAACAATACCCTTATAGAAAACTTTCTGCATTTTCACAAAAAATTGTGTACTATTTTACAAACGAGGAGGTCCCCAACTGAAGTTTTTTTGTCAGGTTTAGGTCACTTTTGGGCACAAATTTATCCATTTTCCTACCATTAATTTTTAAGGACTTTATTTGAACAATTTAATTTAAAAGCAGTTTTCTTTTTATTTAGATTTCTTTCCATTCTCAAATTACAGATTTTCAAATAGTTGTATCTCAGCCAAATATGGTCATATCCTAACAAATGAACCCTCATGACTGGTCTTGGGAAACTTATATAGAGCAGTACATCTATAGCTACATTTATATTTTATGTCCCCTCATATTTGGTGTTTAAAAATCAATATTTGCATATGTATGTTTGTATACAGTTGCTCCTTTGTCAATCTAGTTTGCTTCCATTGTTCTTATTTCTATTGTAAATAGCTTTGGTTAAAAGCATCTGCTAAATGACTAAATGTAAGAATAAATCAATCTGAAAACCCAGAATTTGGACAAGTAAACCCAAAGTAGGAATTTGTGTAAAATGTCTCAGTGGCAGTGGAGGCATTGGAGGTTATTTAAATGCAAATTGATTTCTCTGGGGTGGTATTAATATCATGTTTTCCTGATTGTCCTGCTGCTCTCTGTAGGTTCTGGAATGAATTGGAAAAAGAGCCCAATAACCACCAGTCAGGTGGGATTCATGGAGAAGACTGCGCAGTGCTGGACTCACGCTCCAAAACATGGTTTGATGTGCCCTGTGACTTCAATTACAAACGAATCTGCGAGATGGATCCTATCACCATTAACGTTTGATTCAAAGAGAAAATTTATAAAAATGTTAGTCTATTTTTCTATTGCCTTCATTCTTTTTAATAAACAGTGAAACTGAAATTTTCAGGGTCGAGTCAGTTTGTGTGTCTTTGATTTGACTCAAGATGTGGGACTCTTAAACACTGCATAATAACGTTTTTACCTCTCATCATCACACGTTTGCCTCAGGCACCAAAGGAAAAAAAAAACTAAAACATAAAAAATTTGAAGTATTATACAATCAAACTGTGAAATTATCCAGGCACTTTTTGCAATAACCATTCTGCTGGAAAAAGATAATATCTTAAACAAGATGCTGGTCTCAAAGGGTCTTCTAACCTGGTCCCCCTGATAAAAAAAACAAAAACAGCATATGCTGGTTGGTCAGTTAGCTGGTTTTAGAAAGATATCAGGCACTTTTCAGCTGGTTAGTTAGGGAAGCCAGCTCAAGCCAGCAAAGACTAAACCATTTAGGTTGGTTTAAAAATTCTACAAGAAGAATTCAATATAAAAGAAACAATACAACACAAGATCATGGCATTACATAAGAGTTAGAAAAATTGTTTGGCGACATTTTAAGGTATTCTATTTCCTCACACAACTCCTCTACAGATACAGTCCACTTCTGGACACAGCTGACTGCATTCAGGTAAAGATTAATAATAATATAAAAATGTTTCATATAAAAAAAATACTGCATATTGGTTTTATAACGTTAATATAGCCTAAATTCCTTTCCAAATCATTCATAATCACAGGTTTTGAGTCACTAAGCCTCTGTAATTATCATAACCACACGGTGGCGATGTGTATCCGCTCACTCTCACGATCACTCTGTGGCCGCGCCCACTCTCAATCGCTCCGCCAATCAGAGAGCACGTTTTCATGTCGCAGCACGCTTGCTAGCGGAAGTAGCAGTGCCACCACAGTTGACACAAACAACCTCAGTCTTTATAAAATAAGGTAAATGTATCGCTTTTTCTGCACGTTTCACGGCGCGAAATGTGGTCGCGTGTTAATATTAACCAATTAAGCGTACTCGGCAAAGTATGTAACGATGCGTGTTTACGGTAGACCTTAGTTTACTCACGGCAAGGCCTAGCTGCTGCTGTGTTGATGTCCTTCTTACCGGGTGCTGAACACTGAGCACGAGCTGACTTAGTATTCATAAACACCGGATGCATTTAGATCCAGTTAATAAAGTACACGTACGGTTAGAATGTGAATCCATGTACTAAAACTTAGTAACTTTGTCGAGGAGCAAAACGACCACGTTTGTTCACTAATAAAGCATTGCTTGTTTTCAGGTGTGTTGTTCATCTACATGCATGCGTTAGTTATCATTTGTAGTCTCCTAAATAGTGTCCAGTGCATTTCAGTGCATCTCTTCTTGGCTGTCTCAGAGCAATAATCTTCTAGTGCACTTGGCAGCCTTGTTTTACTCATCATGAAAGTGCCTCATGCATAACTTCCCTGGTAGTGTAGTTATTTTTAACACAAGACACCTATCATATTAAATTCCTGCATCAAAGTGTCGAAAGCATATTGCTGTGGATCAACAGCAATTTAACAAGCCTAATGAAACATGTTTATTGTACTTGAGTTATTGAGGCTTGCAAGTACAGATTTAATAAGAACAGTCGGAGCATATTCCTCTCCTATCTATGAAACTTCCTTAGCTTTGAATACCCGCCTTATGTTTTCAGAAGCTGGGATCTGGGTTGTTTAAACTGTTTCTTTCTGTCAGATGGAGGTGGATCAGCTGTTGTCTCTCTCAGGTTCAGCTCTGGCTCAGGCCATCAGCTCTCTGTTGGAAACCCCAGGCCTCTATGTTTTCTCAGACATACTAGAACTGCCCAACGTCCGCGAGGTGAGTTTTTGACTTGATGACTTTACATTTGTTCTGTGTCAAATGTAATTACTTTGAATGGCAGCGCTTGCGTGGTAGATTTCATGTCAAGACGATTAATCATCTGTCCAAGCACAGTGCTTATTTAGTTTTCTTTCTTGTAGTGTTTCGCCATGGTGCCTAAAACCAAAATACATATTTAATACATCTCATTAAAATCCCCTTCCAAGAGCATATACAAATTTAATTTGAAGGGTATATACAAAAACATGCATTTGCTAATGCATCTGATCAATTTAAAGTCTGAAAGCATCGTTTTTTTAACCCATTCACAGCATCCCATATTTTTGAGGTCAGATATTTATATTACAGCATAAACTATATTGAAATTTTGTAATATAGCCTACTATTGCTTAAAAGTTTATGGGGTTTTTATAGTTTTGACAGAAATCTCTCATTCCCACCAAGGCTGCATTTATAAGATCAAAATAGAAAAATGCTAAAATATTAGTACAATGTAAAATAACTGGTTTCTATTTTAAGACATTTTTAAATATAATTTATCCTGTTGATGGCAAAGCTGAATTTTCAGGAGCCTTTATTACAGTCTTCAGTGTCACGTGATCTTTCAGAAACCATTCTAATGTGCTGATTTACTACTTGTCAATGCTACATTTATTTCACGATTGATTGACTAGAAAAGCATTTATTTAAAATAGAATCTATTGTTGCTTTATAAATAAACAGTCATTTTTGAACATCTTCAAGTGTCTTTGCTGAAGATCCAGACTTTTGAACATAACATATATTATTATACTGATATTTGTTAGGAGTGATGCAATATAAACTAATTGTCAAGTGGTCTTCATCAGTGCATGACATGCATGTTTCTCCACATATTGCACAGAGATACTCGTGCACCGCACAGAGCCCAGCTAAAGTGTTTACCTGCTCAACACAAAATACTTCAACACTTTGTCATATCAATCACTGTCTGCACTTCTCTCTCCCTCTCGCTAGCTGGAGACGGGTCCCCACGCTCCCGTGTACCAGCTTCTCAATCTTTTTGCGTATGGAACCTACTGCGACTATAAAGGTAACCATGACAACAAATGATCTGACCAGATATTGGCCCCCTGAGGCGGCAGGTTCATTCCCTGTTCTGACTCAGAATGAGACTGTATACGCTGCCCTTTGCCTTGCTAAATAAGTTAACTCCTGTGAGGGGGAGGCGCGAGTCTCTGGCCCATGTTCAGTTGCAGATTTTACCAGAGCTTTAATGTAATCAGTTGTTTTCCTCCCGGCTGTGCGGATGGTTATAATGTATGTTAATTTGATGTATGTCTGCCATTTAGAGAGGGCAGCCTCACTTCCTGAACTTACACCCGCCCAGAAGAACAAACTCCGTCACCTGTCAATCATCAGCCTGGCCTCCAATCTAAAGGTAGTGATTCATCCGTTCTCCACTGAGGGTTTATTAGCCCGGTTTTTAATGAGTTCCTGTACGATCAGCACACAGCTGTTAACAATATGCGCTATTAGTGTTATTGACTGCATGATTGACGAAACCGATATTCGCTTATCAAGCCTTTGTAATATCACGAGAACAAATCAGAAGCTTTATCTTACCCCAGAGCATACAATTCATAAGAAACAAGGCTAAGAAAACCCCTCTTTCTCTGGATAGTGTCTGCCGTATTCACTACTGCTCCAGCAGTTAGAGCTGAAGAATGTGCGTGAGCTGGAAGACCTGCTGATCGAGGCCGTTTACAGTGACATTATCCATGGGAAGCTGGACCAGAGGAACCAGCAGGTCGAGGTAGATTGCAGTATAGGTCGAGACCTGGGCCCCAACGAATTACCCAACATTGCCAACACACTGCAGGAGTGGTAAGCTTGTGTTTGAGTTCGTGTGAATTCTGTTGCCGAGGTAAAAAGGAAAATGCCTTGCTGGTGTGGTATGAAAAATTCGGTGTTTGTCTCTCTCAGGTGTGCAGGCTGTGAAGCAGTTCTGTGTGGCATCGAAGAGCAGGTGTCAAGAGCCAATCAATACAGAGAAAGCCAACTCAAAGTTAAAGTTCAAGTTGAAACAGAGGTTCGTGTGTAAATCCTTATCAGTCCTAAGTGATGTACAGTTTGAGATAATATCTGTGATGAAGATCTATCTGTCTACCTACAGTATCCCTTTATAGCTAGATATATATTTTATATAAATAATAAAAATTGTGCCAAAATACTTTGAAACGTATAAAAATCAATCTTTTGAAGAGTTTTTTTTTTTCCTTCATTGTGATTTCAGGACGGTTGCATCACCCTGACTTTTCTTTTTTTTTTTGAGCCTTTCAGTTTCTGAAAAACTGATCAGTATGCAAAAAACTAATGTGGTTTTAAGTTTTTATATATATATATATATATATATATAGTAGCCAATATAGAGTATACTGTGCCTTAATGTAGTATCTTGAACATAGTCTCTTTTCATTGTGTTTAAAGAGTTCCTTTTCCTCACTTCGGTAGCTCCAGAATTCAATGACAAGTTTTTTTCTCACCTCTTTATTTAGGTATCAAACCTACAAAAAACCCTCAAGGCGAGTTCTGCTTCCCCATCATCTGGCCCCGCCCCTGCTGGAGCAGCATCCAATCAAGATGCAGACCAGCCAGCTGAGCCAAGAGACCCTGCCTCCTCTCAGGAACCTCGGCAACCCGGAAAAAAGAGCTCAAAGGTGAAAGGGTAAGTAAACTGCATTTTAAGGTTTACAGCTTCAGAATCCCTTCCGGTGGCTTTCTATAATGTACTCTACAATGTACCAGAACTCTAGAAAACATTACAGTGGTTTATATTAAAACTACTAGTCTCTATACTTGTATATAAATCATACATCACAGGGAGCTAATATTTACTCAAGGCATTTTTAAGTGCATAGAATATGATTTATGAGTATTTGTGTGTGCCGTTTCGATGAGTTTATGTACTGTTCCTGCCTGTAGTTAAGTGTGATGTATAAGAAATCACCCACAGGCTTACAGTCCTAATTAAGCCTCCGTGAGTTTAAAATTGTCTCTGTCCTGGTTTGGAAATCTCATGTCAGGATGTGCTCTGGAAAGAGAGGGGCTTTTGATCACCACTGCTTTTTCTTTGTCACTGAAGAATGTCAGTTAAGAAGATGTATAATTTATTCAGGGCTGATCTGACACAGATTAATCTGAGTCCAAGGCTTTAAAGGAATCTCAGTGGAGACTCGTCATTAACATTTCAGGACTACTCCGTGTCCGTGTGGGAAGCTGCTGCCAATTTTCCAATAATAATTATGCAATTATTAAAATATGATTAGGAAAATACATTAAAGACAAGTTCTGGCTAAGCTACATGTTAAGATCTTTCTCATTTGTGGCATAATAAAATTAATTTAGATTTGTATATTTTCAAGCCATCTAAAATGAGCATAAATAGGGTCAGATATTTAAAGAAATAGTTCACCCAAAAATAAAAATTTGCTTAAAAATGTACTCATCCCACAGGACTTTCAAGAGTTTGTTTTACTTTGGACCTGATTTTTAGCGTTATATTTCTTGCTCAGCAATTGGTCTTCTGCAATCAATGGGTGCCGTCAGAATGTGAGTCCAAACAGCTGATAAAAACATATCAATAAAGTGATTTGGAATGACTTCAGTCCATCAATTGATGTATTGTGAAGTTAAAAGATGCATGTTTATAAGAAAAAATCTACCTTTCCAGATCTTTTACTGCAAAAAGCAATATTATGGTTAGAGGACTTATTTAATATTAAAAACATCTTAATGATAGATTCTTTCTTACAAACATACAGATTTTTGCATCATGAGATATAATCATATGGATTACTTGCAGGATTGTGATGTTTTTATCAGCTGTTTGGACTCTCATTCTAATGGCACCCATTCACTCCAGAAGATCCATTGGCGAGCTTGTGATGTAATGCTTAATTTCTCTAAATCTGTTCCGATAAGAAACAAACTCATCTACATCTTAGATAGCCCGAGGATGAGGACATTTTCAGGAAATGTTCATTTTTGGGTGAACTAATCCTTCAGCCTTAAAATATGCACCATTTATAGCCACAAGGAAAATCATTATAATATCAAATTCTCACTGAGCAGTTCTTTTTGCTTTTTTCTTTCAGGCTTCGTGGGAGCGGAAAGATTTGGTCAAAGTCAAATTGATCTCAAGCCCTGAGTTCAATCTTCACTAACCCACTCACAGACAGATATATTGTGGACTGCTTGCTTGGATAGACAGATAAACCTTTTACCACTTCTCAGACAAAATCCTCCTTCATAGTCTAATACGACTTTTCCACAAGGCTGGTGTGCGTGTTTATGTACGTGTGTGCTGTAAATGTCATTTAATTTGACTCATACTCCTTTTCGTGTTTGTTTTTTTTGTTTGTTATTAAAACTGGATGTAAATTGATGAAGCCAATGAATAAATGATATCCATCTGTCACCCTGTGTAGTCTCTGGCTTTCATGTTTCCTTTCCTCTAATGTTAAGTGCTGCTAAATGTTTCGTCTCAATGGGGGCATGTCTGTTAAGAGGTCATGGCATTAATTAGCCACACTTTAATGTTGGAGCCCTGAAATAACATCCTGGTTTCCTCTCCTCTTCCTCTCAGCACATACACTCTTTCCCACCACTGTGTAATGCCAAATGCCCTTTATCCAGCCATAAAGCCGATGACTAAAGCAATGTTTCTCTCTGTGTTCTGCATAATGGTCTGTAATGGCAGCGATTAACTTGTGGTAGCCACTTAGAAATAAGGAGAACAATAAAAAACAAAGAGCGATGATCTACTTTTACATTAACCCCTGCCTCCTCTCTCTTTCTCGCTGCAGAAATCCATCCACCTCAAAATCCCTGATCCTTTTTTTTTTTTTTTTTTACGCACACACCCTCTCCTGTTTCTCTCTATAAATAGTGGTGTTAATTTCAGTCTGTGTGACTGAGGTTCACTGTTTCTCAGTCTCTCAGCTCTGAGCAGATGGGAGCTGTGAACTCTTGCGGCTTACATACAGCATGTGTGTGTCTGAAGTGAACGTGTGAAGCATCTTTGTGTCCTGGTGTTTTGTTGCTGTGCGGTGGCTAATGAGTGTTCGCAGTGTCCCTTTGGCCTGACTGGCGTGCGTGATTGCATGAGTCACTCTCGTATAGGAAGTCCTTTTAAACACCACACCAAAGAAACGCATTTTAAAACACCAGAGATGGCTTTTTTATTGACTTCATAGTACATTGAATCACATATTTAAGGCAGTGCTACATAAATGATGTGAAACCTCTATAAACATATCTCACATGGTGTAGCTTCTTGTGCATGATGTGAAAAATTACGATCTGATGTGCCCATAAACTACAACGGCACATTAGTTTCTTTTTTCCACTCATTGTATTTTGTTTTTGAGAGGGGAAGATTATGATTTCCTTGAAAAAAGTAGCTTATATAACGTCTGGTTTAAAGTGAGAATGTATCAATATGTAAAACTGACCATCTTAATATATGTTCTTGGTCATACTGTGGACAACTCGTTATTTCAAAGAAAAACAAAGGACTTTTAAATGAAATGTAAATCAAATGTACTTGCTCTTCCTCTAAAACAACACACAGGCTATAGAAAGCGAAGTCAGTATAAATCCCATTCAATTTCTCCATAAGGGAACTGGTTTTTAATGCTAACTTTATCTACTATCAAGGACAGAGCTACTGTGAGCTACGAGGTTCTTATAGATTTCTGTTGAGGTACTCAACCTTGCATTATTGAGGCTTGTTTTTGATGAAAATCTAAATTACTCATGATTCTTACAGAGAAATCTCCAATAATTAGAGAATCGTGATAAGCAAACAGTGCCAGAAGAACATTTCACCACCTGCACATTACCATGAAGCACTGCCAAAAATGAATTAGAGTCAGTCTCCCTAAACTCTCAAATGACTTAAATATCTGTATTTCTTGCAGAAAACATGAAATATATCACTTCTATATATAATCAACATCTTTTAAATCAGTGGTTTTATATTTCTTAAATAAACCAATGTTGTGAGTCACCTTGTGTTTTAAGTTTCATGGTTTTTAACTTTGAAAGACTTTATTTTAAATCCCAATGGGAAAAATACTGCTGATAAAGTGGGCAGACGCTGTTGCGCTATTTATTGGACAACGTCAACCACTGATTAGCCAATTAGCTATCCAAACACTGATTTTACCCATTTGCAATTAGTCCGACTTGGCGATAGAAAGCCAATTTTTCACACTTGTCCTTTACAGCGTCCTTCCTTAATTCTTCCTGTTGAAAACTTTTCCTATCCACTCCTATTATCAAATTAGTCAAAATACGGAAGTAAAACTGGAAGCAACACTGACTTCAGGATAGATTTTAAAACGAGATCTAAAAACCCAAACCCTCCTGATAGTTGTGTTTCATAAACAAGAAACCCCAAGCTGCCTCGCTAGCCATGGGTTGTTAGCATAGCGATACATCAAACAAACTTTTGTGGCGTGTTTTTTTTAATTGCCTTTCAAACTAAATATGCCATGGAAGCGCCAAGCTTACTTCTTAGTATGTCTTCATACTTGTCCTTAATTTGTGCTTTCCTTAAACTCAACATGAAAACAACACACACACACAGCAGTCACATGTAGTTAACGCTAGCTCTCCGCTAACCAAAAAAGGCTCCTGAGAAGAGCTAAATGGCCATGATTTAGAATTATAAAGCTAATAAGAAGCGTAACAACACACTCGGAATAGAATTACGTAGGTTTCACGAACACCTCAACACATGTTGAGTCAGATTTACGAAAACGTCTATCTGATAATTGGTGTAAATTATAAGATAACACTGCAGAGGTGTTTCCAGATATCAGCTGACGTCAGCTGTTGCCATGGAGCCATATGAAACAAAACACTATAAACAAATGATGGGAATTATATTTAACTCTTCAAAATAACTGCAGTCATTCATTAAGCTTAAATAAATGCTACACAATGTGCGATAAAGGCAGCCGAAGGCAGCTGTAACCTTTGTATGCATGTGAGAGAGGCTACTGCAAGCATGTCACGCCGGTTACTAAATTAATGACTACATACATCACAGCTTATTCCAGGATCAGAAGCTAATGATTGTTTTTATGGTAGAGGACATAGCATTCCCGGAGCCCTTGTGAATGGCTGCGTTGAGCTAATGAGTGTAATACTGTACAAACGGCACTGGAAGAAAGAGGTACAGCCAGATACGAAGAGCCACTGGACCACAAAACCTCACAGTCTCCATCAGAGTGTCCAAACAGATGTGTTCATCCATGTGTCTATCTACATGTTATGTACATTCGCATGGCCTGCCCACATGTTCTCACCAAAGTCTGTGTCGTGCCCGGCGGGGTTTGATTATCATGCTCGGAACAGTCAGCTCTTCAAAGATTGACCACTGGTATCCTGCAGCGTGGAGTAAAGAGATGAAGAAAGAGACGGCAAATTAAATTAATAAGAGTCTCACTCTAATACCGACTGTGAGATTAATTCTGAAATGCACAGAGCAGCAGGAAGGGGTCTGATTTCATGGATGGCACGCTTTCTTTTGCTCTCTGCATCTCTCCTGTTAAAATATTCACAGCAATTGAGGAAAAAAACCCATCACAACAACGCCTTACTGGCTGTTTTGTATTGCGAGGCATACCATTGATCTAACAGCACTACATACTGATGTGCACGCATAGAATCTGCTATACATACACAGCATTTTTCTAATTTAAATAGATAACGGTTTAATTAATTGAACACATTTTTCACAACAGTCTGATGAATTTTGTAGCAGAACAAAGACCAAATATAATATTTTAGTCATTAATAATGAGGTTTAAAACTCATCAACACATTCAGCTGAATAAAAAAGAATCACTAAAATCCTTAAAAAAAAAAAAAAGTACATTTTACGTCACTAAATAAGTTGAAAGAAGAATAATGGTACTATTAATGAAAAAAAAAAGTACATTTATTTGTTTAATAAATATGATACAGTTCTATTTTTATATTTACATAAATCTAACCATTGTAAACACCAAGCCTAAATTATATATATATATATATGTATATATATATATATATAAATTAAATGAGTCTATGAAGAAATAAATTAATATTTAATCATATATTTACATAGCCTGCTTATCACAATGTATCAAGTTCAAGTAGTTAGGCCACTACTGTACATTTTCCACTTAGCTTTTCATGCCATGAAAGAGTACCCCTAACATTTAATCACTGATTTTATGTAATAATACTTCAAACTTAAAATTATAATTTTATTTTTCCAACAACATATCAATTAGTGCTTGGCAACGATTAATTGCATCCTAAATAATGTGCTGTGTATATTTATTTGTATATTTAAAGACAAACATATACAGTGTATTTGTTTACATGTATTTAAATGTACATATTTACATTCATATAATTTATATTATATATAAATACATTCAACAAGCATTACTCATTATTTATATTATAATATATAAATATATTTAATATATAAGCATAACTCATGTATTTTATATATCAATATATTTAATACATAACAATAATATATTTTTCTTAAATATATACATGCATGTGTGTATTTATATACAGGTCCTTTTCAAAAAATTAGCATATTGAGATAAAGTTCATTATTTTCTGTAATGTACTGATAAACATTAG
>JAUMHI010000058.1:8988130-9002941 GCA_032359435.1 Enteromius unitaeniatus | reverse complement strand
ATAAAAGGCTTGAAACTACTTCAGTTGTGTGTAATGAATCTAAAATATATAAAAGTTTAATGTTTATCAGTACATTACAGAAAACAATCTTTATCACAATATGCTAATTTTTTGAAATATATTATGTACACAAAAATATTTATGTTGGATGAAATTAATCACGCTAAAATAATACAGTTGTCAGTAGTCTTTCATTCAACAAATAAACAATATTTTAATGATATTTCGAATGCTTTTTAAAGTTTTGCTTTTTAATAAGGACCCACAGACACTCTGGCATGATTTTAAATGAACAAATCTGTCATTTAGTAGGCTACAGCCCCTAGTTGTGTTTATTTATTTGTTGGGAACATGTTCTTTTATTTATGCAGTTCCCTTTGACAAGGCTTAGCAGTCTTGTTATCTCTGGCTTCTTCGTTTTCACACACACGCGCACACAAAGAACTTAAACCAGTCTTGGCACCCTGTCCCACAGGCACAAGCACGCTACCTCTCTCTGTCGGGGAAGGATGGAGTGCTGTGCAGAGTCTGCCTGCTGTCCTCCTGAGCTATGGAGCGAGGGATGGCGAGGGAGAGAGGCGGAGGGCGCTGGGAGAGACTGCGGTCGTAACTGAATGAGAGAGAGAGAGAAAGAGAGAGAGTGAGAGATTAGGACGACAGCCAGGGAACGAATCGAGAGTATAGACACTGAAGAAGGTGAGAAACAGGCATGAAAAGAGAGATTAAACAGTATAACGGGAAAGACGACAAACACTTCAGTGACACTGATGGGAAGTTCATTCACTCGCTGGCTTAATTTAATAGACCGCCTTCAGCGAAAGACAAAAAACAGAGAAGGGGGAATTAAAGCACGCGGAAGAGAAGACGCCGCTGAAATATTCAGTTAAAATCATATTTGTCCAGCAACCATGAGGAAGACAAAGCGTCGCAGACACGGTGTGACGTCCCATTTAATATTAATACCCCACACCGACCCGCACTTATCTTCCGTGACTCAGGAGCGAGTTTACTCCACCTCTGCTCTGAGGGGATGACGGACGGGGGGCTGGAGGTTGTTAAATGAGTGAGAGGATGTCTGTCAAGGCAAGTGTGTGAAATACAGAGATTAATTGCGGAGATGTAGCTTGCCTGTGCAATAAAATCGCCCTCGGCTCGCTCAGATGAGCGTCGGTCTGATCTTCTACGTGAGCGGCAGCCTCCATTAACATAAACCTGTCGAGAGTTCGCGATGTGACAGTTTTAAACCTCTCTATCGATCTTACAAACAAGCTCACAAACATTCCCATAATGTCTGATTTGTGGTATCTGCACCATTGCTTTTGCCGCAGCATAAAAACGATGTGATTGCTGAAAGCAATCCGAATGTTATGATAAAACATAACTATTTTACAAGTTGGCGCTTTCGTGGGCCTATATGAATTTGTGATTTGTACAGAAACATTACTCTTTTAGGATGTAAGATTGAACAGTATACTTCGTATTTCTAAGGGCCTGATGGGGGCAAGTGGCCCAAATGCGATTGAGGGAGTATAATTGTACTGTCTGTACGTAATCTTCACCAACACAGTTCACCGATATACAGTAGTCAACATTCAAACTGAATCAAAACCTTTCATCAGAGTTGTCCTAAAATCAAAAACAATATCTATTCTTGTCTTAGGACAACTTTGATGAACTTTTATGATCCACTTCAATAGTTGACTACTATTTAATGGCACATGTGCCAGTGATGAACATGTCTATCCAAACTAATGGTCAGTAGAATACACTTTGAGTGGTGCAGAGATGGAAAGTTTCCAATGTCTGGCCTATTTCTCTCCAGAAGATAAAAAATGTCTTCAGTTATAGTTTAACCCCCTCACACATGTACTTGTCATCATGGCTGTCCATAGTTGCCGTTTTATCTTTTCGATAATGATATGGTATGTATGTATGCATACTATGATGATGGCACTGAAAATAACGCATACTCTAGTGTGCACATCAAAAAACATCATTTGAGTATAAACAGATCATAGAAAAATTTACATATGAGATTGTACAAATTCATACAAATTAGCAACCAATTTTGTCAAAATAGTTATGAAATGCCATGAGTGTGTGTCGGCTGAAGAGTTTGAAATATTGCGATGAAAGTGAATTCAGCGAAGGGAAGGTTCTAGCATAAACTAAGGCAGGTAGTATTAAATTACACTCATAACCTGTCACCCCTGTGTTTATAGTTACTCTCAGGATGATATGGGCTGTTCCTCAGCTCTCTATATCATTTTAATGATCATCTATGCGATCAAATTCTGCCGTCCGAGTAAATATAAATGCATTCCTGTGCCTGATGGCCCTCAACGCTCTGGGCTACATTTCTAATTAAACCAGCACAATAAAACACTGTAAAGTATCCACACTGTTAGTGTCTGCAGAGTCAGAGTATCCATAGATGGCATTTTTAACAGTTCTGCAGGGAACTCTTACTGAACAGAAAAACCCTCGACTGAAAGTTTGTGGAAATCTGTGGTGTGAACCCATTATAACACACTGACTGTTCAGTCACAAGGAAGCAAGCTGTCTCAGGAGATGTATGACAAAACCATGCAGGCAGAGGAGTGGTGAAACGTCTCACCAGAGTTTAGCAGAGATGATGACCGCAGAGAGAATCAGCAGAGATGAGATCGTCACTGTCACATAAAACTGTGGGTCCACTGAAGAAAGAAATAGCACAGGGGAAGTATAATTAGACAAAGTGAGGGGACTCTTTGTACAGACGTTAGAATTAAACCCTTTCTACTTCGAATTGGAATGACAGGAATACGATGTGCGGAGTGGCCATTCAAATTTATCTCAAATGCAATGAAAAATATTCAATATAATTATAAATTATTTGTATAAATATGCATATACATTAAATATTAAATACAATTAAAAAGGTATAAGATATTTAAATAAAATTGCATTAAAAAAAATAATGCTTTTAATATGGTTCATTTAAAATAAATAAGGAAAAAAAATATTTGCATAAAAATTCTAATATATTTAAATAAATGTAATATATGTGTGTGTGTGTGTGTGTGTGTGTGTGTATATATATAAAATGCAATGAAAAATATTTAATATTATAAATTATTATAATTAATAATTATTTATTGTATAAATATGCATATACATTGAATATTAAATCAAATTTTTAAATAAAACTGCATTCTAGAAAATAAAAAGTCTAATATATTTAATTACATATTTTATATATATATACACACAAAGAAAAATATTTAATATGATTATGCCTTATTTGTATAAATATGCAGTTCTATTATATATTAAATACAATTTAAAATATACAAATGTAAGTATAATACAAGTGTCCGATTTTAAACATCAAATACTAATATCACCTAATCTGAAAATATTGTGTAGGTATGAACAACAGTTGTATGAAATCCATTCTTTAAAACCTACTTTAAATTAAAAATGCATTCCTCAAACAGCATAGCATTGCAACACCAATGTCATGGGTTCAATTCCCATGCTGTGCATTACCCCATTGTAACATATATCTTGAATGCAATGCAAGTTGCTTTTGATAAATGTCTGCCAAATGCATAATTGTAAATTCTGGCCTATTTGCTCGCTCGATTCAAATGCAAGAACTCAACTGGAATTTCAAAACTCATTCCCAGTTCGCTTTCAAATGGCCCACATGCCTATAAAAAAGCAATTAAAGGAAACATTAAGATATAGAAAAAGTGTGTGAAGAAAGACTTGCAACAAGGAGCCGTTAGAGGAGAAAAGAGCTAGAGAAATGTGGGGGCGAAAAGGGTGGGCAGAGTGTCATAATCAGGTAAAATAGTATTGATTGGATTGATGCCTGCCTCCTGCTCAATGGGAGAGAAATCTAAGCTCTCCTCAAGCGCAGATTTTCTACTATGAGGAGCCAGCATGAGCCCAGAGCCCTTTCGGCGATGCAGCTCTCAGATAAAGAACTCATTTCACGGATACCAACCTTCCTCGGTGTCCTGCTCTTCTGTCTCTATCTTGCCCCTCTCTCCTGTTGTTGGGCGTTGCGTTTGATTGGCGGCCGCACTTCGACGATGCGACCAGTCCTCGGGCGTAGTCACCCTCAAACCCTCCGTCTCCAGACTGGACAGCAAGTGATGGGTTTCGTCCTCCAGGGGCTGCGTGGGACCCCAGTCCACTGCCCACAGCTGAGTGGTGCTGGCCTGCGCCGTGACTGGCATCTGCATTTCGCCCAGCTCCTCCCACTTCCTGTCATCTGTGTCACCGGTGGCAGTGCAAAAAATTACAGTGACCAGCAGGAAGCTCCAAAGAGGAATGAATCCAATGTGGGGAGAGATGGAGCTGGGGGGAAGGAGAGACAAAGCAACGAAAAGACGGAAGGAGGGATTGAAAAGGAAAAGCTAGAGATTGGAAAAAAACACATAACTGAGGCGTGAATCGCGCACAGATGGAAAGAGACTTTAAGCAGAAGCTGATGCAACCCAACGGGCTGCAGGAAACTAACTGGTCAGATCTGAGAGCACAGTGCAACCAAAACAGTCTGTTCGGCACTCTCGGCTTTGCCTTACCATCGCTCCATCGCTTCAGCCTGTTCACTGACTCCTCGCCACTCCAATCATCCCTTAAATGAGAATGACATAAAGAGAAGGATGAGAAGAGAAGCAGAGCTGGAAAGGGGGAGGGTTCAGTCTTGACACTGACTAAAAGACCATAAACAGATGGCTGTAGTGGAGAAATACCCTGCTGGCTCTGAGACAACACATAAACACACACACACGTAAGAGTACACACTCATCCGGATCAAAACAGGTCCCGCTTATCAAAAACCGAAAGCACAAGACCCACAGAAAAAGACACATGCGAACACACCTGTGGATGCCTTCCCCGTGTCAAGCCTCTTCCCGAGCCGTCAAATCAAACTCAACATCTGTATCCAGATTTACGGCACACTCTCTGACTTCCAGGCAACACTCACAAATACACCTACACACACTTGGAAGCATGCAGATTCAAACTCTCAAGACAGATATCGGCTCGCATGCCTACCTCATGCCACTGAAGAAGGGAGTGGGAGAGAGGCAGAGCGCCTGGAAGTGGGGAAAAGCATTGGTTGCCGTAGCGACAGAGACATGTAGAAATTGCGCGAGTGAGAAATAGAGTGCGGAAGAGGAAAGGAGAAAGAGAGAGAGAGTGAGCCAGAGGAGGGAGGGAGGAAAAGAGGATTGGAGGAAAGATTGAAATACTAATTATGCATCTTAACTGGTTCAAATGAAATAGGCAGCGAGGAGAAAATAAATGAATTTTGAAGGCGAAAATAGCCGGACGGAATAAAAGAAGCGGCTTATTAATATTCAGAAGACCAGCTGAAGTAAATAAAAAGTATTCAGACAGGACAAATGAAAAGAGGCAGCGGCAGGGAAATCAATATACATTAATGTAGCGTTGGACGGGAGCCTTACATGATGAACAACGCTATAGATATTTATAGACAGAAGTGCCAGCGATGATAAATTCTCACACACGTACACAGACATAACATGGTAGGTTTTATTGGATCAACGTTTACATAGAAAACAGTCTGTTGTTTCTCTCCTCCTTCTGTTTCTTCCAGTCAGTCAATCTGTTCTGCTTCAGTCCCTTCGCGTGATTTCTTGCACTCCATCGTCGCCCCTTGACCTTGCCTTTGCTTTCTCTTCATTTTCAGTTTGTTCCAATCTCCTTTCCCTCGCTCTCTTTTTTTCTCTTCACCCCTCCTCTCGCTCACTGAAGAACACAACGCATCCATGAAGAACTTGTGGGTTCCTCCGTTTCAGATGCATCCTGGGGTATGGAGTCTTCATCATCGTCCACTAGAGGAAGAAAATATATTTTCGTAAATGCTGCTAAAGTGATTTTATAGTATCACTTTTTTAAACTAATTTATTCAAAAACACCTCAAATAAAGTCCATAAAGCGTGTGAAAAGTTGCTTTCATTATAAAATTACTGCAGATTTTGTTTGGACTGGAATTTTTCGGCACAGGTTAAAACATCTCTCTCTTACCCTCGCTTTGCTCGTCTTCTGAGTCTCTGTCGGATTCCAGAAGACAATCTACCAATCGGTTGTCTCGTCTCACTATGACATCGCCTCTACAGGAAAAACAACAGAAGACCGTCAGTGCAGGCCACTTGGGTCACACTGTTTACAAGGACAGAAGGATGTTTAACTCAGCCTGAAGCAAAAAGCAAAGCTGTTCTGCTGACAACAGCGCACTGTCAACGGGTTTGAAATTACTTTATTATACAAACTGCTTTTGAAGTATATCATTAAGAGTGAGGCAGAGGCAGATCAACTTAAAATCCTTTTTCATATCTGGCTTAGCATTTCAATGAAAGGGTATATCGTCTATTTTCAATAGTGTAGAGAAGCATGAACATTTGACTTGATATATTGTATGAAATGCCAAACAATGTTAAGTGTAACTGCACCCAGGGCCATCCCAAGCTAGCACGAGGCCTGGTGCGATAGAGGGAGCGTTGAGTTCATAAGCCCTTTCACAGTACTATTTCAGGTCGTGGGGTGAGTGGTTGGGTTCCCCTGCAGTCTGTTCACGATTCCATTGTCCCAGTCAGTTGTCCCATTCCATGTACCCATTGTTCATTAGAGATCGCTTTTGTCCCCTTGGGTTCTTTGTGATCATGTTCTAGGTCCAACTTGGTCTTTTCGTGTTTGGGTTTGTCCCACTCAGTTTGTTTGGATAGCATTCCAGGTCCCCCTCGGTCTGTTCGCGATTGTGTTTGTCCCACTCAGATCGTTTGTGATCTTGTTCCAGGCCCCCTTCAGATTGTCAGGATCTCATTTGTCCAATATTGGTTCATTCGCAAAGTCCGATCAGGCTTGTTCCTGATCGCATTCTAGATCCTGCTTGTTCATTTGAGATCGAGTTTTAGGTTCCACTCGGTTCATTTGCATTAGCGTTTGTCCCTATCAGTTTTTGTTTGTGATTGCATTCCAGGTTCTGTTTGGTTCCAGGTCCTCATCAGTCTGTTTGTGATTGTGTTTTGGGGGGTGTCCTCCTCAGTCCATTTGCCGCATGTCCCGGTGTAGCCAGACCAGTTGCATCACCCTAAAGATGGCCCTGACTGCACCTTAAGTTGTTCAGCAGTTACTCCTGGTGACCCAGCACAGCAACATAGCACAAAAATTGTTCTGATGAAAGAAACTGCTTAAACCAGAATAATCTTGGTTAAATTTGATCTCCCATCTTTCCAAGATGGTGTTTTGCTGGGCAAAAAAACAGCCTTGCAAACCACGTTAGACTGGATTAAGATGCTTTTTCCAGTAGTGTTAAAACGTAAAAACACATGTCCTTGAAATTAACCATTATTGTTAATACTGACATAAAATGTTGGCCTCTGCCTAATTTGAAGAGTTTACAAGTGCCAAAATATTGAATTTTACACTGGACACTATGTAATGACCAAACACAGCAAAAACAGCACCAAAACTGTGCTGTTTAACCAGTCTAAGCTGTTTCTTGATGATTTAATCTGGTCTTCCTGCAAAACTACTGTAAATCCAGAGAACAGACCAGCCTGACAAGCCTGGGAGACCAGTTAAGACCAGAAACCAACAGCAATACATGCAAAAAATGTCCTTGAAATTAAACATTGATATTAATATCGCCATGAAATTGTTGGCATCTGCCTAGTTTGGATAGCTTCCAAGTGACAGATTAAGCTCCAAAATACAGGATGCAGAGTCTTTCACATCAACAACAAATGAAATGGGAAGCGTCCTCTCTCCCCTTTAAAAACCGAGTCTTTTTCACAAATCTAAAGGCAGAATTATACGGCTAGTTGCATTTAAATATTTGCATTCAGCATTGTTTTTCCTGTAACCCACCAGCTGAGACCTGAAGCTCCAGACAGAATTGTAGTTACAAAGAAATCAATATTTTTTCCACAAAGTGATCATCAGCTCGGTATCCAGCACTCGATGTGGGCTACGGTTCTCATTGTCAATTAAACTGTGCCCGGAGCATTCCTGCAGACTTCTCATTAATAAGCATCCCAAAGATACTATATTCCAGCCAGTATCTCATTACTGATGTACATATTGATATACTGACTAAATGAAACATTGAGCAGAGTGTCTTATATTAGTAACTATGTGTCAGCAGATGCCTACGAATTGATATATACAGTAATACATTATATAAAGTAGGTTGTGAAAGGATAAGTAATGGGCAGGAGGGGTTGTAAGGTATATCTTTTAAAGAAAGTGAAGTTGAGATAGAGAGAAAGAGCCCTTTATATCTGGGAAAAAAAACACACCTCTTTTTAAAACTTCCAGGAAGCTGCTCCCAAACAATGAGGTTACGACCCCCTGTAACCCACCGATGGTCCCCACTTGCTGTTAGCCACGCAGCAAAACAAAGAATCCTGGGTAGATCTGAAGAGGTGAGTGAAACCAGGTATTTGCACTGGGGAAGTGAAAACACTGATAAAGTGTGAGAGAAGGAAGGTGGTGATTATACAACTTTTTTTCAAAGGTGTTAAAATTAAATTGTTGTTAACTTCACTTACAGTTAATCGCGCTCTCTCCGTTAGTGATGTCAAAACAAGAGCCAATCAAAAGGCCGGGTATTTGATTGACGCAATCTGTGACACCAGCAGTGCTGCTGTGATTGGTCAGTCTGGTCATCATGCCTGTACATGATTGGAGAGAGCAAACATGCATCATTAGGGTCATAGTGTTTCTAACGTTCATCCACTGAAATACAAATAAACCATAAACAAGAAGTAATTAAACTCACATAATCTGTCTATTTATAGACTCCGTTCCTACTCTGTCAATAGCTACCGACTGTGCTGTGTGTTTTATGCTGCTAATACCAATGTTTTTTTATGTCTGTAAGAAGCTCATTAATTCTTTGAGAGCTCCAGCTATGAGTTGTGTGATGAACTGGGGTCATTATGAATCTCAGCGCTCTCGATTAGAGTGTCACATCATGGCGTGCTTCTACCAGTAACTCTGATTTATCTGATGTAATGGTTTACAGGGTTTTTTTTTTCTTTTTGAGATAATGGCCTTTAGCACAAGTATCCTGTGAGAAAACGGGATTGAAATGAGAAAGTGGCGGATGTTTTTTTTTACATTTTCCTCTGCCCTGGGGCAAACACCCCCTCTTCTGTCTGTGTTCTCTGAGCCACTGGGACTTTAACACAGATTATATTAGCAGCTCTGAGCGAGCAGACTCAGTCAAGATGTATTCCATTAATAAATCTGTTAAATAGCCCTGAGTCAAAGAACAAATGAAGGTCCAATGGGGGTTGTAAAATATTTATTGCGACAGAATCCCGCATATCTATGAGAGATGCTTTATAAAATAAGATGTTGACTAAATATTGTTGTTGATGGCAGATCATAAGATTATGTTGATTTATCCTGTTTATTTGGTGCGTTTCTTTAAACAAAATGTAGGCCTATTCATCTCCGCACTTTTATGTAATCTCTTTGAAATCTCTTTTTCTAGCTCTTCTAATTTGAGGGCTGTTTTTATCAAATATTTGATATATGAGATTAACAGTGATTTATTTGATTCAAGTATATATAATTTGTAAATTCAAATATATATTTTATATATTTTGTATATTTTAGTTACATATAATTATTACTGTTTAAGACTTAAAGCAGTCATTTTTTTAAGATCAAAAATATATATTTTTAAGAAGTTAACACTTTTATTCTTCAAAGATGCATTAAATTGACCAAAAGTTACAGTAGAAGCTTTGACATCGTTGCAAAATTATAAAAATGCTGTTATGTTGCACTTTTTAAAATCTTGGTGGAGGGGGAAAGCATATTAGAAAGATTTATGCAGGATCATGTGACACTGAAGATTAAGCTTTGTTGATTTCCTCACAGTTTAGTAATTACTGTTTGTATAGAATTTTTTATCAAAAACGTCTTAAAACTATAAATCAAAAACAGATTAATCACAATCAAACTGCAGTTGGTTTATTTTTAATCTGTTAAATATAGCTAGGAAATACAGCTAACTAATAAAATAAAACACAATAAAATCTTGATAACAAAATAAAAAACATGCTTTTTAAGATTTAAAAGTTATCTGTTTTTGCAAATAAACTCTTCATATATACAGTTTGAATGAAACGTTTGTGCTGTCATACAATAAATTGTGATTAATCACATACACAATAAACGTTTTTGTTTGCATAATATACGTGAGTGTTTTGTCTGTAATTATTATGCATATATACACACACATACAATATATATTTAGAAAATATTAACATGTCTATATTTATATTCATATCATTTATAAGTAAATATATTTTAATATATAAAAATAAATTCTGAAATATATACATGCATGTGACGTATTTATATATACACATAATAAATATACACAAGTGCATGCATACATTATGTACACAAAATGTTATGTTTTTTCGCACTAATAATGATGTTAATGGAAAGAATAATTAAAAAGTAAGTAAACAAATTGCACACTTATATAACCACTGTATTTCATCAAAATAAGACTTGAAAATATGAGTTTTTAGTCTTAGCTGTTATTTTAAAAATAAATGTAAAATGCTTAAAAATAATAACTAAGCATTAAATGAATAAATGCAATCCTAATTCATATTAATATTAAACTTGCAATAATGCAATAAATTACCCGTTCTCCAATTTAGCACTCGTATGCTGGCCTTTCCACACGTGAGGAACACACGGTCACCGCGGGGGCTCAGAATCAGCCTCCCATTCACCCCGTCATCCCCACCACACCCTGTGACTTCTGGCCCCCAGATGTGCAACCTGCGGAGGGGCTCCGTCCGTCCACCGGACAACTCCCACACACACACACACCCCTCCGCAGAGCCGCTGAACACCAGAGGACCCTGGGACTGTGAAGAGAACGAAGGGTAAATGCCACTGTGTTTCCATGACAACTCGCGCCAACTAAAAGCATTAAATATGGAAAAAGAGTCACCGCTGTTTGATGCTACAGTATTCCGTTTCTTACCTCAACCGCTACATGATTTACTTCTATTCTGTGTCTATTGATTTCTTTATATTATATTGCTCTGCCCAGTTTCATTTCACACAATTCATTAATCACTAACGAAAAAGAGGCAGAGATCGCATTTAAAAAAAAATGTGGAAATGCTGGCATTTAATAGTTTGTACATCTCTGTGAACTTTAGACTGTGTTTAAAGATCGCGAGGAGAAAAATGCTCTCAAGGGATTCCTCTACAGGCAACACTTCAGCTTTGAGCGGAGGCACAATCTTTTTTGAAACATGTGCAGCTCTAAAGGGCAGACTGGGAAAGTTCTAGATGCCAGCACAGTTCTGTTGCCATGGCACTCGCCCACCTGTAGTGTGGTGACTGCATCCAGGTGTGCGTTCTCTGACTGACAGTTCTCCAGCGAGCTCCAGCTCCACACCTGCAGCTTCCCAGCGTCTAGTGTAAGATCAATAACACCAAGCCTCAGACGCAGCTCATATGTGGAAACTGATGCAAGGCACGGTCAACTCGACCTCACTCTCACACACACACACACACGATACCTACCTGAACCTGTAACAACGAAGCCCTCTTCTTCAGGAAGGAAGCACAGGCTCGAGACCGCATTGAACGTGTAGATGGATTTGATGCACTGACCTGCAGGAATGCATGTGATGAGAACCCCAAACACACTTGAGTTTAAATTACCCTCATCGGCAGGGGATGGAAAAAGCTCTGGTGTCCAAAAAAAGATTGAGTAGTACCCTCTCCACCAGTTACATAATGACTGAGATTCAGATAATGGACGCTCAGAACAACAGCACATCTACTGAACACTCTCTATCCTTTAGCATTTGAGTTTTCAAATATTTGAAATGGATACTATCAGTTTGACTATACATTTATATTCCTACAATACATTTTAAGCAGGGTCCGATTTTTGAAAAAAAATATTCTCAAACAGCACAGTATGTTGAATTGCAATTTCTTTTTTAAACAAGTGACTGTAAAATTGACTGAACTGCCATGTAAAGGTGCTTTCCCCTAATATAGCTAGTTCATCATTCTACACGAGACACCACACAAGTTTCAAATAGTTTCACGAAAATAAAATATTATCTTCAAAATGAGTATATAACAGATATGTAATACACTATAATCACATAGTAATGACTGCAATAACAAATATGATTATATTAAAATTTCATAGTTGTGATGTTTTTGTCTGTACTAGTCTGTGAAAGGGCAGTTTTAGATCTTAAAAAAGCATATATTTATAATAACCTATCATACAAATTATGCGATAGTTACGATTTTTTTGTGTGCATTCTTCAGATGTCTGATATATCAAATAGATTTGTATTTGCATTCCTCCTCTTAAGCTGCACAACCTTCATTTGAAAGTGATTGCTGAGGCCACACATTTGTGTGTGTGTGTGTGTGTGTGTGTGTGTGAGAGAGAAAGACTCACCCGAGCTCAAAGCCCAAATTCTCACACAACAGTCTGTGGAACCACTTAGAACAAATCTTTCCTTGTCAGCCAAGTCGAACACACGTGCTGAGGAAAAACAGATCAAGAGAATGAAAGTTGAAGACGGAGAACAAGGGGAAAAACGTGTGACTGCAGGACACAAGAAAACAGATAACGAAGGACAAAGGATGCAAAGAACAAATGCACTGTCAAAACAGCACGACAAGAAGTGAAGGAGAGCAAAAGGGACAGATGGGAAGGAGGGCATAAGTAGCCGGAACAAAAGAGGTGAGAGAAAAGAGAGCGAACAATCGCGGCTACATCTGTATCAACAGGATCAATTATTCTTTACTTTCCCGGGCCTGAGAGAGTGTGAGTCTGTGTGTGTGTACCCAATCTCCTGCAGTACTCTGGAGGTGGTGCACTGAGACAGGTGACTCCACCGCTGTGACCTCCCAAATTGCGCTGCTCCGTTGCCGTGGGAACGTGCCACACTTTAACAGTTGTATCTCGACTTAAATCGGAAGAAACAGTAGGAAGAGAGAGAGGGAGAGAGGTGTTAACAGATACGTCAGCAATTTCACAGTCAGTTAGAGTCATAAACTGTTTACTTTTTGCAGTACCTGCCAGAAATCACAAGATTGTCGACGGCAACCGCACAGGTGATGATGTCACTATGACCCTCCAGCGTTCGGAGACGAAACTTGGCCCTTTCCCAAGTTTGTTTGCGAGATTTGAACTCGGCATCTGCGACGCATGAAGAAAAACAAACACTTTCATATAAACTGAGGTCATGTTTTTTCCTTTCCCATGAATGCTGATAAACTAACCATCTGTTATCTCATCGCATGAGACAGCCATAAGGCAGAACTTCCTGTGAAAGACAAGCAGGCTTGTAATCAACATCTGTGCGAGTAACTGTAATTGTGTGTGTGATTAGTGCACTAATTTGACCTTCTTGTTCCTCAGCACCGGGGCTGACGGGGAGATTCGTTTCTCTTCTGCCATCTGTCTGGCTTCCATCGCTTCTCTCAGTCTCTGCTCTCTCCTCTCGTGCAATCTTCAGCGCAGGACGACAAGCGACGGCAAGTTGCTCTGTGACCTCCTCGCTATCATGAAGAACAAACAGCAACAAGCTCAAAAAATATCACATACGTGTTAAACAAACACTGCTTGTCTGGTTATACCTTTGTTGTAACAAGTGTATTATTAAAAAACAACGCATGACACAAGGTGTGGGAGTTTTTTAAAAAATCAGACGAATCAATACTGCCTAGACGCCAGAGAGCGGAAGACTAGCCGTGAGCAGAGGTCTAGAGTTGCACTTACACTTGTCTTTTCATGTTATCCTCCTCCTTTCCCACAATCCCTGGAGTTTGCTGGGGGCCAGAATGCTGCAGCAGAAGCTCAGCCAATCTGGAGCGAAGCTCCTCCTTCTTTGAGACCTACAAAGAGTGATGTGTGATCATCAAAAAAGACAAAATTATGGTTTAACTGAATACATTAGTTATTCTTAAAATTGTGTGTTTCTATTCCTGAGTGAACTGTTTATGTGTGAACTGAACTGAATAGAAGTACAAGGTCTGTTCTGAGTGCAGAAGTAACACAAAAATGTCATCGAGTGAATAAGAACATGGTAATTCTGTACCTTTACTTTTTCCTCGGGAGTGAGGGAAATTTTGATCTCCAAGTTTTCAATTTGCCTTAACTTCTTTTGGAGTTTCCTCACCTCCCCCATCTGGCTTCAGTGTAAACACAAACTCAGTGCGGATGGATCTGACTGCACGGATTCTTCTTCGAGTCACTGAGCTCTTTGTTTTTAGACGTGCGTGCTTTTATCGATGTTTTCATTTGAAATGCATCCACGGGTGATATTGTAGAAGAGGGTTTAGGATTGGTTGTTGCTCTGCTCAGGACTACACTCACGGATACTGTAAAGTAGACGTGTACTCAAACCCCAGCAGCCGGAAATCAACGAGGAGTGACCTCATCCGAAGATAACCGTCCGTGAGTCTCTCTGGCGACATCGCGTGGATTTCGTTTGCATGCTTATAGAGAAGACATCTGTAATATAAATGACATTTCCTATCTTTGAGGAGCGACAGAAACACGTTTAATTAAGATATCATGAGTCAGAAAACATCTCTAAAAAAACTCTTTTTATTAAACTTTAACCCTCAGTTTCACAGACGAGGCTTAAGCTAGTCCTAGACTAAATTGCATGTTTGAGCGGTCTCAGATGAAAATGTCTTGCTCTGAGATATCTTAAAACACGTCAGTGTCATTGTTTTGTGTTAAGATGCACACCT
>JAUMHI010000058.1:8951091-8971634 GCA_032359435.1 Enteromius unitaeniatus | reverse complement strand
AGACCCTTTGCTGTGACACTCATATATTTAACTCAGGTGCTGTCCATTTCTTCTGATCATCCTTGAGATGGTTCTACTTCTTCTTTTGAGTCCAGATGTGTTTGATTATACTGATTGGACTTGATTAGGAAAGCCACACACCTGTCTATATAATAGCAGAGGATCCCCAAATCCAGGTGTGAAAAACTTATTGCATCTTTCCCAAAAAAGACTCATGGCTGTATTAGATTAAAAGGGTGCTTCTACTAAATACTGAGCATTGAATACTTAGGACCATGTGATATTTCAGTTCTTTTTTAATAAATCTGCAAAAATGTCAACAATTCTGTGTTTTTCTGTCAAAATGGGGTGTTGTGTGTCCATTAATGAGGGGAAAAAATTAACTTAAATGATTTTAGCAAATTGCTGCAATATAACAAAGAGTGAAACATTTAAGGGGGTCTGAATACTTTCTGTACCTACTGTACATATAGCCACTGTAAGTATCTGTTGCAATGACACAATTATAAGTATTCGCGTAGAAAGAAGTGTGCCAAAACTACATTTGAAGCCTGTTTAATTGTATTTTAAGTTCCCATTATAGTAAACAATCTTGTATAATTCATAGATTTGTCTGTACAAACAATTATACAAAAAAATATATATATTATTTTTTTATTTATTTTAGTCTTTTTATTACAACACGTCATGCAAAATGAAGTAATGTAGTAAAAAACTATCTATTATTCAGAAGAATGATTTCCTATTATTCAGAGGGATTTGTTTATTATATTCTATTATTCAGAGGATTTATTTGTGATACATTCATGTATCATACATTTCTGAATGCTTTAGGTCTTAAACCTCTTGTGCTTCATATTTTGGCTCTATAATTTTAAATAGTCTATGAATTGAATTAATTTTTCACATTTTGTGAAACTCTGCTCTTGTTCACTGATTCTACATGCATCACATATCCTAATTTTTTCCATTTCATTAAAATGTCACGCATTACTGGCTTCTCAGGGGGTAAAGCTCTAACTATCAAGTACTTTCAAGTGCGTCTTGCTTCCCTGTCTTTCTCTTTTTCACTCTAACCAGCTTCACTTTCCACTCCGATTAGATTTACCTCCTTTTCCTTTCGGCCACACTTCTCTTTTCCCTCTCCATCCTTCACAGTGAATTCCACACAGGATCGGGCCTGCTTTTCATGCTTAGCTGAATAGAGAGAGAGAGAGAGAGAGAGAGAGAGAGAGAGAGAGAATGGAAATTTAGCTGTGGAAGAGATCTCTTGAAGAAAAAAGAAAAAAAAGTCATTGAACATGCGAAACACAGGAGGCCTTATCTTCAGGAAGAGAACGAATGAGAGATTGAGACAAAGCCAGTGCAAGTAGTGGAAACCAAAGAAACAATGTGTAAAGGTCATAGCAACATTACAGGGGATCACAGGTTGCCAGGGTAACGCACAAAGCTAGGGTAGGGGGGGGGAAGGAAAAAACGGGAGGGAGCGAAAATCAGAGAGAGGGAAGTGGGAAGAAAGGGGAAGGGGTGGAAGAAGTTACCGGGTTGTATCACATGCCTTTGGAGGAGGCATTCAATTTCCTAACACAGTCGAAAAGTTATAGTTCCTGTCTTTTCTTGTGGCAGCCTGGTAATCTGAGCTCTGTTCAAGGACGTACACTCCGCTTTATTGGACTGTGGTGAAATGCCCTTCACGGTATTGATTTTCATTATAAAACATGAAGATTAGTTGAATCACTTGGAACATAAAATTAACATTGAAATGTCTCCCAACTTTTTAACTACAGAAGTGCAACCACTGAACCAGTACGTAATTTAAAGTCATGATGTAATGGAAACCGATCATTTCTTTAAATTGGGATGTATGTTTATCTAAAATGGATTTTAAAAAAGAAAAAAATGTACAAACAGGACTTGATTGTATCTATCTATTCTTAATTAGAGCTGGGCTTGAGCTTGTCATCAATTGTAAGAAAAGGGTGGAGTTTAAACAGACTAAATTATTGTAAAAGTCTGCCATATGTCACCAAAGAGAAGTCTGACATTTCAATGAACTCTGGCATTTTGGTTAAAAATTACAAAAAGGGAAAAATGAAAAGCATGCATGAAGTGTTAAAAATAAATTCTTTAACATTCAATTTGAAAAGACGAGTGAATTTCCATTTCATGCCGACTTTAAAGTTGCAATGAAACCAGAGTTGATGTACATCCAGTTTAAGTGAACTAAATGATTTTAGAAGTTCTCTGTAAGTCACCAGAGAGATGTCTGTCATTTTCACTGTAAGGTACAGTTGACATTTTGATTAAACATTAAACGTATGTAAAAAATTAACATGCACAGATGTGTTGTTCACATTAAGATCAATAACATGCATTTAGAAACTAGATAGGGATATATATATATATATCCCTATGAATGTGCTTACTTTACTTTTTTTATAATATGAAGCAAACTTTGAGGAAAAGAAAAAAACAAGGGATTTGGGTCAGAATCTTTAGCCATTAAAACTGTGTGTGAGTTAGAGTAAATCATGTACAAAGTCAAACCAGGTCGTGCACAACTGTTCATTGAGCACGAAGAGGACAAATTAACAACCTGCTTTCAGAAAGTTTGAACTGGAACTGCTTCTATTCTTTTTTCTTTTCCCCCACTTTAAATCCATTCTCCTTAAACACACCTTTGTTACAGTTTCAAACCTGATGTTAAATGATATCTCTCTCGGTTTTTCTCAAATATGCTTCACTTCTCTGTGCAAATTCTTTCCGTGCCATAAAAAGCAATCCCTGCACACATGCTCATGCTCATACACGATGCCTGCGGTCAATAGGCTTTGAGAAACAATATTGACTTGCAAGGTAGACTGCTGTGTCTCTCAGTCCACTATTTACCTCAGTGTTACTGAATGACTGCCAACAAGTTTCCAATTCCCATCTACTTCCAGTGAATGGGCAAGTAGCAACACATAGCTGTGGAATAGCTTTTTTCACTCACCCACCCTTCTCTACCTGTCTGTTTTACCTTTTTAATATCGCCACCACACCCGTGCTTTCTCCTTTATTTGTGCATCTCACAATCTAGCACAGCAGAAAAACGTTTTAGTACGTTTCTTTTACTTTCCTCCTCATTGCCTCTGATCTCATGTTTTTAGTCTGTTAACACACTGTCTTTACTGTCTTGCCTCGGGACATAATGGTATATTGCTGTAGTTTTACTCTGTAATAATGCCATCTTTTAACACTACAAAGGCTTGTTTGCTGACGCTCCCATCAAACTCTGTGGGGAAAAAAAGCATCAATGCCACAGTGTCTGTTTATTATGTAGCGAATACAAGATTTTGGGTGGACACCGGAAAGGGTTAACAAGGTAAATCCTGTTGTTTCCTTACCAGCAATATTAAATTTCATATTCCCCAAATCTCTCCGTTCCTGTAACACTTTTTAAGCCTCTCGAGGAGGTAAGCGCTGAGTATCATTTACAGCGGCGCTGCCAGGTCACGGGTTTCCTTGCTTTACTCGCTCCGGATTGGTCAATTGCCTCATGAAATATTCAAAGAGGCACCTGATTGAGGGCTGCCATTGGACACAGCTAGTGCAGTTATGTAAATGAGCACCTGGTCGAGTTTGCGAGCCCCGAGGGGAAGAGAAAGAGGTCTAAGAGCTAAACGCTTATGAGCGCGCGGAGAGAGAAGCACTGATTGAGAAATAAATAAGGACGCCAGTGTCATCGGCGCTCATAGAGGAGTCCGATCTCAGAAAACATTCCTGCTTACAAACCTCTTCCAGCGTGGGACTTACAGCGTGCCTCTTTTCAGAAACTTTCTGCTTTTTCTTTCTAGACTCGGTTTATTTATTGGTGCTTTTGTGGCTTCAAGCACAAAGTCGTAAGACTGCAAGACTATATTTCCAACAACCTGCCAAAGTGAACGACTGGGATTAAAAAGAAGATCAGGCGACACGTTTGGAGACGTTTTCGCGTTCTGGCAGATTTCTAGGTGAGTGACAAGAAAATAAAAGAAAATTGCATGCAAGCCTAACTTGTTTCGGGTCAGCGAGCTGTCAGATGTTACTTTTTAACATGTCGTTTTTAGTAAATGCACTGTAGATTGCGATTGTCGGTGTTGTTTCGTGAGAACGCATTTGGCTTTCCATTAAACTCTAGTTGATTTAGACTGCGCGAGTAAACTTAACCGTCTCTGTCTCGTGCATGGCGGCCAAGAGTCTCGGTGTGTGTGTGTGTGTGTGTGTGTGTGTGTGTGTGTGTGTGTGAGGAGTTTGGACGTCTGCCACAGTGCTACAGTACCGGGAATGCGCTCGGTCTGCTGCGGAGTCGTGCTGTTTGTTTGCGAAGTTGTTATTCACACCCGCTCGTCGAATTGAAATGGTTGCTGCTTATGGTTATGATACCTGGAAGCATTACATTTATTAGAACAAATACTGTGAAATGGCTCGAAAACTGCTGTGGGTCATTCTGGTGGTATGTTTACCCACCTGTGGCCCCGGCATTGCGCGTCAGTTAGTATTTATGGGCTACCGCAATCTCGCTTTAATCTGTGATTGCAGAGCAGTCTCAGAAACACGCTAGACTGACGAGCCCTGGTGTTAAACCTGGAAGATTCATGCAGACTACTTATCAGACCTTATATGCGCTGGTTTCCCATTGCTGTTGGCGTTTGAACTTATTTGCAGCTTGTAAATAGCGGTTTGCCACATTAACCGATTTAATCACAAAAGTGAGCACATGTTTTTTCTTATTGGATGGGGAAATTAAACCGTTTAGGCTATCTTTTTGATTTGGATATTATCTTGCAGAGGAACAAATTGGATTAAAATTGCTGTAGTGAGGTGACATCACTAAATGTATAAATGAAACAAAAAAATAAAGTCTGCACCTACACGTTACATGAATTGTGAACTGGAAACTCAAACCTTTAAAGTGAAAGGTACAATATATAAGTATTTTATATTTTGGCAAATTTTTGGCTAAATTAAGTTTATACCAATTCATTTATATTTTGTGTATAACACCCCCACTGTCTGTTAGGCTAGGGCTGAACCTTCATGCTTACTCTTTTCTAACAAAAAATGTGTTTCCAGACAAATCACATCACACAAATGTGTACAAAATTGCACCTCGTAAAGTTTTGTCTTGAGGTCTAGTTGGGTTGTTGTGGCCCTTCTGTGGCAGAGCTGACCTCAGACCACCGCAAAACCCTGTGGATGGACAAGTGTCAAGAGAGCAACTTTAAACTGCTTTCAAAGCACCTACATTACCAACCATACAAATAATTTACAGATGGAAGTGGACTTTTGCATTAAAAAGGAGAGTTAATTTTCTGAAGCAGCAAATGAACATTACCATGGTGACCATAGTAATAGAGCTATGGATCAGACTATGTCAGATTATCTACTTTTTATTCTTGTAAAAGTATTCTAAATATCACACTTTATGGGTGTTTCAACAGAGGTTTTTGTGTTTTCTGCACAGGCAAAAGAAAATGCAGTGTATGCGCAAAAGCAATGAAGGGATGCTAATGAATGCACCACGAAGCTGAAAATTCACCCTCCCCCCCTTTTCTGTCTTCTTTTTCTCCTCTCTCTCTTTAAAATGGGGTTGGGAGACTTGTGAATAAAGACACAATGAAAAGTGCACTGAATTGTGCTGTGTCACCCAGGGAGGGGACCAAATGCAAACAGGGGTACAGAGGAATGTCTGCGTGTGTGTGTGTATGTAAGCAAACAGACACTTCGCAAACATCTCTGAGGAGGTCGAAAGCATTGATCTGGGCAGTGAGGGTTTTATTATGAGTTTGTTTGTCTCGAAATCACCCCAAAGCTCTCCGCTGGGTCATTATCCCAGGGAGGGTTGGCTTGACTTGAATACAAAGAACTATAAATTGCTTTTCTTTGCTTTTCACCTCATTCTTGACACTGAGTGTGTCTTTGTGTGTGTGTTTAAGCTTACAATAATTTTTTTTAAAACCGTTTTGTCTCCACACACTCGTATGTGTGTAAACAGCCAGGTAATCGCTGACTAGCGTGTGGTGGGTAATGATAGAGGGATTGAAAGAGACACGGATGGCATAGAGAGTGGAAACGTCCTCTCATTTGGAACTAACATCAGACGGTTATCTATTAAATTGTCTTTTGACACACCCTATACTTCGCTCTTTCTTTCTCTCTCTCTCTCCCTCTCTTTTTTTTTTCCTCTATAGTTCACATATTTTGAATGCTGTAATTTGTCCTCCTGAGTAATCTGTTTTACTTCATATCACACTCTGTTCACCTTCTGTCTTCCATCACTGTCTGTCTCCATGCTGTCCCATCTTGATGTTGAGGTAGCTGTAACTCATTTATCCATCCATCCATATCAGTTACACATCACGTCTCTATCTTCAGTCTCTTTTGTCAGCTCATTTAGTGTGCTGTGGGTGTTTGTGTACATACATATTTATTAAGGTCATCGAGGACAATATATAAATTGTTTTTTTTAGTTGAATGTTATTAAAATTGCATTAAATATGCAACTTATACATAAATATTCTGGCTTATATACATCTTATATGAGGAGCAGTTTTTATTGCATTTTGACTTTTTTTTCCCTTTTTTTTTTTTTCCTTGTTGGACAGAGTTTAAAAGCATGTCTGATATCATAATCGGGAAGTAGCCTCATTAAATTGATGAAAATCTCGAAAGGAAACCCATTCCACCAATTTTCTTCTTTCTGCCATGTAAGACAAAATATGTGACACTTCAGAATTAAGTAAAAAGAGCGAGAGAGAGAGAGAGAGAGAGGGGGAATTATGCCATAAAAGTCACAATTATTGCAATTTCAACCATTTTAGCTCATAATTAGGAAAATTGTATGTAATAATTATGTTACTTACTAAAAATAAAATTTCCCCCTCAAATTCAGGGGCATGCAGAAAAATGCAGGGGACAAACAGTTGGGTTATCATGGAGAGGAACACATACAACCCATTTTTAATCATTTGAAATATTTGAGATTTTTATTTTAAGTTGAAAAATATGCCACAAACAAAATAATGTGAACACTGATAGAATCAAATCAACAATTTCTGTATATCAGGGGTGCTCCACTGTCCTCTAGGCATTACTGTGTATGTTTTCCAGACTTGCTCTCTTCTTCATTTCCATTGTTTCCAACTTAAAGGGGTCATACAAAAGCAATATGCTAATTTCCACAAGCTAATATGATTCTTTAGGATCTTAATGGAAATTTTGTAGTATAGATTGCTTTAAAATTTCTTAAATATAGTGTAAAAAAAGCTAATTTTGGAGAGCACTCCGTTCTGGGTACTTCCCCTTTAAATCTTCACGAGCTCTGCTGACCCCGCCCCTCTTTTCTGAGGCACACTCAGAGGATCTTTTTTTAGCCGTATTCATAGTGAAACTTGCTAATTAGCACATTATTAGGAAAGGTGATTTGCAAATATTCATTAAAAGACATACTCACTGCTTCTGTATGGATCATGAATGACTCGCGCGAACATAAATGCATTTAGGTTGATCAAGGGCGCGTTTCCCTTATGAACCAAACGTAACTCAACAACAAAACACCTCAATCTCTCAGGAGTCATGCCTGCCTCTGCATCTTGGTCTGATGACGACTCAGTCAGGGCGGGTCTGAGGTAAGACACCAGTACAGTCTGTGTGACACGCTGCTGTCAATCAATTATTGTGGGAGTGGCCTCTGTCTGTGTGACGTCATGCATTTGAGACTGGCTTGATTTCAGAAGGGGCAACTTAATCTTCTTTTAATTTGATAAAAATACTTGTGGATCTTTATCATTGTAGGGTGGTTGTGTACACACACTCCCAACACACATTTCAGTCCAAACAGCTTGAAAAAGTGCATGTATGACCCCTTTAAAGATTTCAAGGTTGATACTGTTGTAGATTCTGCTTGTTTAACTGATTCGTCATGCTCTTTAATTATGTGATATTTATGGATTTTATGATTCACGCATAACCCGTCTGTTAAAGCCTGGATCATGGAAGAAAGCAATGTTCATAGATCCTTGGCCTGTGCGTACGTCATGTTATGAAAGGCTTCATGAATCACTTTTACATAATAGTTCTGCTTTCATTAATCAAAGACTGACTTGAGGGGGTAACCACAACATCAAACGTTACAGCCAGATCTGCACGCCAGGAGAGCAACAAACAGAAGTGTTTATTCAGATTCTTATGTTTCTTGCCTGAAGAAATAGTACATCATCCAACACAAAGTAGGCAAGCTTTTTATATTATGTAGTTTGAACAGTGAACTCATTAGCGTGTCCTCTAAGAAGGTTTCACAGGTAAACTTAAACATAATAAGAAAATGTGTTTGAATAGGTAGGACAGTCTTGATTTGCATAGAGGATGACTAACAAACATATACATGCTTTATCACAACTGCTGCCAGGCTCATTTATTTCTCCGGTAATTACACATGACTTCGAGCTAACTTAGACAAGCTTTTGAAACTTCTTCGTGAAAGCAGGAACGTTCAACATGAAAGCAGCGGTTTCAGTGAGTGTTTTTGCCTGAATCCAGTCTGCCTAACACTCTAGAGGAAAACAAGACCATGACAACTCATACTTCTGCTTATTAAAACTGTTCTCCGCATTTTTGTGCTTATCTTTCTGAGTTTTTAGTAATCCTTTAGATATTGCACCTACGCACTTCTTTTTGCTTTAACTTGAGACATTTTTTCTTTTTTGATATGCGATTGCCTCACATCATTGACAGTCAAGATACATGTGCGATCTGATGCTAAGCTTCTGAAGGAGATTAGTGTTGCTCTGGGCATAAAACACTGCTTTGACCTGTACTCTCTTTTTCTTTCTAGGTTCTGAGCACCAGTGGTGCATGTGGTCCGTTTTATTATTACTTTTTCTCGTCTACTTCTTTGTTGTCATTTCACCCATTTTGTATGACTAATAACCATTAATTTAAAGATTGTACTCATCTTTTATTCTGTTTTCATTGTACTTCAAGGTTCAAAGTCTTATTTACTAACCACCAACAATACAGTTGAACTATTTTCGTTGTTAAGCATTATGCTATTGGTAGTTTTGGTCCAAGCCCCGGGAAAAGGAATACTGGTTTCAGCAAAAATGGTTTTATGGGTTTGACTGAAACAGTTCGTGATACTCTTATGATGAGTTTTGATTTTGTCAGCTTTCTGCATCTCACCAATGGTTTACCAGTTACCAGTGGTTACTGTCGTTTTTGCCTTGATGACACATCTTAGAAAGCTAATAAAAGGTAGTTGATTCGAGCTCTTACATTATTTTATTTTTCTCCTGTTGACTGGATTATTTCGGGTCTGCACCGCCCTTTTATTTCAGTCAAAATCGATTGAGGTGTTTACAGAAAGGCCATTAATATGATTACTTATGGATTGTTTGGGTGCATTTATCTCGCCTTTCTGCATACATTTACATTTGCACAAAACATCTTTGGGAACCATGCATGTAGATTTAAAATACTTTTTACTTTTTTGGAAATCAATTAATGAAGATGAAGCAAAGGCAGATTTCCAGTGGTGGACTGCTGGAAGAGTTGTCCCAGGAATGAGGTAAAGCCACAAGCATGTCCTTGTGTCATGACATGAGTAGATGAACAAGTTTCTCCCAAACTTTCATATAAAAGAGGTCAGACTTAGTTCATACAGCGTTTCAGACTTCGTAAAAAGTTAATGGAGCAGGTTCTGCCGTTTCATGGAATATCTGACCTCACAGTTGACTTTTCTTGATAATTGGTGGGTCAACACAGATGGTTACTTGAAAGAAACACATTTATTGTTTTGTTAGCTCAAAGAAACTGAATAGGTTGATGTTTTTTGGATATCAGTGCATGGGAAAATGGATTTGGCATCTTGTTCAAATGGCCTGGGTGTACTGTGGGAACTGTCGGCTGTGAGTGTTTGATGGGGTGACGAGGTGCTTCTGGCAAGTGCAGAAATGTACCTGGCGGATCAAGACCATATAATGTCTGCTGGGTGAGGTTTTCATGTAGATGAGGCTTTAAATAACAGCAACTTTAATAATTTGGCCCATCCTGGATAATTCCAGGAAAATATTCTCCTCTCGTAAAGTGACTAAGGCTTCCTGTTCTCTCTCCTGCTGGTTTCACTCTTGTCTTCTCCTTCATTTGTCCTCTCTCTGACTCTTTTTCCTGTTCATTGAGTAAGTAATTCTGATTTCCTCTTCCTGTCAGCCGCAAATTCATAAGTTAATGGTCATCTTGGCAAGACTGCCGAAGGAATGGCTCATTCGTGCGACTGAGTCAGTGTGGGGACTGACGCACACCTGAGTCATGATTTAGCATAAGAATGGTGTGTCCAAGTGTAAACTGTATTTTTCAAAACTCTCCCGCTGTCAGAGAGCCAACTTCAGAGGGGATGTGTTTCAGAGATTGTGTGGTCGGCGTCTTTGAGTTAAAGAATCATAGGTCACTTGGGCACTGAGGAAATTCTATATTCTCTGAGGTTAAAAGGGAAACATCAAAACAATAGGGCTGAGGATGCTGAAGCTTCTCAGTACGAGTGTTACTCACTGATTCTTTCTCATGCCAGTATGAGCACACACATTGATTCAGTCATTCTCCACAGACTTGGCTGGAGTGGTTGGAAAGTTTTCATCTGCCTGGCAGAGTCAGAGACTCACATATGCCCAATCAACACTGTCATGGTTTACTCAATTAGTGTTGTGTAACAACGCTACAATGTTGTTATGGTGATGAAATGAAAACAATGTTATACTTTTGTATGATTTATTGAAAATAAAAGGAGGATTTGTCAGAGACATGGCCTAGCAGTTAGCACTCAGGGCATGTTGAATTGTGGTCAATGAACAGTAGATCCAGGTTTGAATCCAAATCCCTTTGCTCCTTTCTATCTGAAAACTTCCTTTTGCTTCTTCTCTATTTACTTTGTCTGTTAAATGCAAATGACCAATAAAAGTTAGAAAACTGCAAAAGTTATTTTTTGTATAATTTCTGTAAAATAATAGTAAGTAGTGGTAATGTTTTTGTTGTTGATGAGATTTATATGGTGGCCTACAAAAACAAAAAAAGCCACAACACAATAAAAGCGGCAATACAACTAAATTAGCATTAAGAACAGGTGTGAATACTTTTTGAGTTTGAAGATCAAGGTAAATCTTCTGGGAAAGCTCTCCTGTAGCCTCTAAATATCAGCACTAAATGAGAAAAATTATGATATTTAGGCAAAATTAAAAATCCCTTCTGTTCAAAGGTATTCACTCCCTGGCTCTTAATGCATGGTTTCTCTTTCTGGACCATCAATGAATGTTTGAACCTTCTGTAATGGTTGAGTCCATCAGTTGTCCTCAAAAGTAGGGCTGCATGATTAATCGTATTTTTATCATGATAACAATATTTATGACACGATCAGTTAATAAATATCGTGACGATTTTACACTATTAAGACTAGGGTTGGGCGACCAATTTGGCATCGTACAATGTCTAATGTGAAACATTGCGATGGACGATGGCATCGTCGTTATTCACTGATGAGCTGTGTGGGTTCATTATCACTACGCCTCTGCGTAGTGAATGCGGCTCAATGTAAGATCACGGACCTGATGAGTTTTTTCACTGATTACAGAACCAGCTTTATTTGGAGCAACGTGAGGAAGGTGCAGAAGTGCGATCGCTAGTTACAAGTTAAAAGAGGCAGTTTAATGTTATTTATTTACAGCGCTATATTTATATTTATTCACAGCTAAGATAAACTCTCCATTCTAAACCTGTTTGGTTCATTTATTTTTCTATATTTTTGGCTGTAAAGTTCATATAGTGAATAAAAGTTTGTTACCAAAGGAATAATCGTTATTATAAATCGTAATAAAAATTTTAAGCAAAATATTCATGATAATAATTTTTTCTGTTAACGTGCAGCCATAGAAAAAAGTATCTCAAAATCATACTGTAATTGTTGGAAAAGATACACAAAAATGCTGTAAAAGCAAACAATTTGTAGGTCCTGAAGGATTTCCTCTGAAGAACAGCAGGCAGTTTAACTGTTCAAACAAGGGACTCCTGAACAAAAAAGAAAGCGTTGGATTTTTTTGAACAGTCATTTTTATAGATCCATTTTTTCCTCTTTTGAACTGTAACATTTGTAACATTTTATGTGAAATGTTTTATTCAGATCATTGCTAAATAAAGAATAACATGCATTTTGTTTGGTCCCTGTAAAGACGTGCTGAAAAGGTATGGACACAGTCATTTATTGCAAATGCATTTGTTGGAGTTTCAGGCACTAAAATTGATAGCAGGAGTGTTTAAATGAATCACACATGGTGGTTTAAGGTTAGCACTTGTTTATTTTACTCGTATTTGTGCCATTATTTACTACCCAGAAAAAAAAGGACGTTTTAAGCCAGATGGTGATTTTCACTGCTCTTGGTAGATTGTGTTGGTCATTATGGAAACGATCCAGATGTGTCTGTGCTCTTTGTGCAGACTATCTTTAGATTAGCCACACGACTTACACTCACGTCTGTGCTTTTATGGGAATGTGCTTTAATGCTAATTTAGTAAATCTGGCCCTTAAACTGTTTATTCTTTACTTTTTACTAAAATACAAATCAAACGTTTCTTTCTGTGATTGTAGTCCTTTTTGGGGAATTTTAAGAATGTTTTTTTTTTTTCTTTTTTTTCTCATGGGGGTTAAACTCGGTGCAGATAGGTTAAAGTCAGCAGTGATGATGTGTTGCGTGATTTGGTGATGTGTTGTTGGCCCAGCCGTTGTGTCCTTAGGGTTTTAAACTCAAAAACCCCCATACTGTAAGAATTTGCTTTATCAGCAGGTCTGATACTGACAGTTTTTGATATGCTTGTGTTTGTTTGAACTTGCTTCAGGCGAGTCAGTTAAAACTTTGTCAAAAAGAGTTTTGTTAAATGGAGCTGAACTGATAAATTTGCTGTGTGAAATTCCTTAGGGCAGGATCACACCCAGAGTGACCTCAGTGGTGTCAACCTGAGTTACGAGCCGCATTGTTACTGTAGAATGTATAGGGGTTCTGATTGACTTTTGATGCATGCGGTGAGTCATTTGAGTGTTTAAGATCTTCATCTCTTTGAATCCAGTACATAGGGGCGTCATTCCAGTCTGGTTCCTATATGGCTCTCGCAGGACTAGATCAGCATACTTATAACCGCGGGGGAGGTTTAGATCATTCACTCGCTCCAGCTGAGAAACGTGAAGCTAATGCAGCTATATAGAAAATGTCTTTCTTTACAGAACATGAAAGTTAAGGGAATAAGGGAAATTAAAGATCAGATCAAACTTAACATAAACTTGTGTTACCGTTTTAAATTTACAGTAGAAGTCATTTCCTGAGTTTTATATTTTCTGATGTTTTTTTCCCTTCTCCTTTGCGCTCAGGGTCTCAAGGTCCATATTCTAAACTCCATATTCTCACAGGCAGTGAAACTGATGAACATGGGATGATTAAGCCATTTTGGTTACTTATTAGTGATAAACAGAATAGGTTATGTCAGTCTCTGCATCGTAGCAAATGCTAGCCAGTTCAATCAGTGCTCATATTCATAATGTCCCTGGAGTGAATATCCAATCTCCAATCATGCAAGTACAGCTCAATAAGAAAATATATCTACATCCTTTTAATGTTATGATGCAGAACTTGAATGTGATGCTAACCTTGTTAACAAGTAGATAAAACGGTAAACATGTTTTTTTAAACAAGATTTTGACAGAGAGGATGATTTGCAATATTTTGCCCAGCCTTGCTTATTTGAACCAGAATGTGCAGATGAGGAACCATGAAAGATGGAGTAACTAATGAGATCATTTTCATTTTGGCGTGAACTATCCCTTTAAAAAAAAAAAGTACTAAATTGCAACTTCATTACAAATATCATTACCTTTTTTTTTTTTTAAATATACAAGTTTTGCTAGAAAGTGCATTAATGTAGCATTTTAGTTTACCATAGATGCGTGTCAGTACATTCAACAACACACTTTATTTGAAATACAGTGTATCTTAAAATCTTAATTTAAGCTGTGTATGCTGGATCAAAAAGGCACAGATGATGATATATTTCAAAAACATACTAATAAATGAAGAAAAATTCCATTCAGTACTTTTTCATGCGTTAGTCGCTTATGAATATTGGATTTAATAAGTTCAGACTATTGTTTTTAACATTTGACTGTAATGTTGTGGTGCATAATAAAGTTACCAGCCAACTGGCAATTATCTCTATTTTATTTACTCGCCAAAGTCAATTTTACTCGCATTGGCGATTTTATTAATTTTGGAGCACGGTCTCTGTTCTCCCTCTCACTCAATCATTTGGATACGCTTAATTGAAATTGTTGATAGGTTGCTAAGGTTGCGATTGCACTTATTGTCAACAGACGTGAGAGAATTCGTAATGCGAACTGTAATAAACTCATACTTGTGTTACAATGAAGAATTATTTGGCATTGAGACTGAGATTTCTCTCTCCCTTCCTTTCTGTTTTCCCTGGGTTTTGGAAACACTTGCAGCCTGTGTGTGTTGGCCACCGCCTGTCTCGAGCCCAGGACAGCTGCCCTGGCTGCTGCACTCGTTCATACACACACACACACACACACACACACACACACCGTATGTTGAATATGACAAGCACACACTAACACACAGTCCATTAAGCTGGGTCTATTACATGCATGCCTCGTCTACACCTCTTCCACACCTCCTTTCAGATTCAACTCTCTTCTACTCTTTTTGTCCTTGTGTCTGCACAGCTGTGCATCAGCTGTCTGTCTCTTTCACAGAGCCCAGAACCAGCACTGTCACTCGGCACGGGACAGCTGCCACCTCACACACACTCACACTCACAAACCCTCATTCTATATACACATATACAAACACATATCACATATTTGCAGAAGCCTTGTTTTAATGGGGATGAAATAACAGCAATGCCAGACGATGCTGGAATAACAGGGGGGGGGTTGCTTTAAGTGTATTTAACACTGCTGTTCTTACGTTGAGATACTTGGCTCCCCAAATCTGCATTTGTTTGATCATTAATACAGAAAAACGGCAATAATGTGAAATATTTCAATGTAAAATACCCATTTCGTTTTTATTATAATTTATTTTTCTGATGTCATGGCTGAATTTTCTAGCAGCCATTACCTCCAGTCTTCAGTGTAATGTGGTCTTTCTAATATGCTGATTTGGTGTTCAAGAAACACTTTGTAGTGTAATCAGTATAATAGTTGGGCTGCAGCTGTCTGTATATTGTATTCTCCTTCTCTCTGATAATGCTTCTGTCCTATATTTGTCCAAAAAAAAAGAAGCCTAATGTACAAACACAAAGAGACAAAGGGTTGGTGTTCATGGTTAACATGACTTGCTGTGTCATTTCTAACCTTTTCTAATGTGTTTTGACACAAGTGGCTGTTGGACTGCTGTATATTGAGTTTGGGAGGATTTCTAAGCTTGACGGCCCACTTGTGTAAATGAAGTGATCTCAAGTGTTTATATCTGTTCAGGCCAAATGACTCCATCAGTTGTAGAAAGGTGGAGATTCCCCTCATTTGTTGACATCATAGCAGCACACTGGCTATGAGAAGTGGAAATGCTGTATAAATAGGATTTTAATGGATTTTAAATAGATTTAGGCGTCACAAGATTATAACTAAATAATTAAATTTAAAAAAGAAAAGCAAATATATATTAAATGTAGTGTTTTTTGTGGATTCAGTTTATTGTGAAAATTAGTGATTCATTTAGATTAATGCACTTAATTGACTGTAATTGACTTATTCTCTCTCTCTCTTCCTCAGGTATGTCTGTAGAAGATAGTTCAGCTCTGGACAGGTAACCAGGTGTCACTGTTGCTATGGCAACGCAGATGCTGCCATTGTTGCCTGCCCTCCTCACCGTCCTCCTGGTTTCCTGGACGACGGCCCAGGACGTGGATTGGCATTTTGACTCTGGTAAGAATGTCATGAGTTCTGATGATGTTCTGCTCCTGTCGTACATCAAAGCTAGTGTGAGAAACACCCTTTCTCCGTTTATTTAACCGTGGTCCGACCCTGAGGATGTGTGGGTCCTCCCAAAGTCAGATTTCCTTACATCAGTCTTCTCTGCTGTCTTGAAACTCTTCTAATCCACTTTTTCTTCCTCTTTTGAGTTTGTTGGGGTTTTTAATGCCTGTGAAATGTTTCTGTGGTCATTAGAAGTCATTATATTCAGTCGTTGAATGAAGGCTTATGATCCATGTGTATGAGCTGCAGTGTTTTATTTTTCCTTCATGACGGGTTACTGATAGTTAATCATATAATAAGCTGGAACGCCTGCATGTATACCTTGCCAGAGACTGAAAAGGAGAGAAGAGAAAGGAGGGAAAGTGGAGGCAATTCACAAAATAAAACAGAAATAAAAAAGGGATTGAAGTACTGATAGTGGAGTTTCTAGCACACACTAAGTGCACCGATGTGCCATTATAACTGAGGTAAAGCAGATTATGTGACACAATGCTTACATATCATGCCACATGAAGAGGCTAGTGCCAAAGGTAAATAATTGCAGCACTATTTCTGCACATTTAGCATCTGGTTAAGCTGGTTTGCAGGTGGCTAATGAGGAAGACACTTTTCTTTTTCTTTTTCTTTTTTTCTTTTTTATTTATTTATTTTCTTTTATTTTTTTGTTGAAATGGAGCAAAAAGTAGCTTAATAGCTTAGTGCAGGAGTTTTCAAACTTTATAATACTAAAGACCCCCAAAATGATTCTCTATGCTAAAATATAAATGCAGCAGTACCATTTAATGTGAAATATATTGTCTCTATCTAATATAATGCTTAAGAATTTTTTAGAGACATTGCATTGAAGCCAAAGCTAATTATATAAGTCCAAAAAGATGTTAAATTCTATTTTTATAGATTCCTATTCAAAGGTTTGGGGTCAGTAAGATTTACAAAAGAAGTCTTTTGTGCTCATTTTAATCAGAAAATACAGTGGAAGCAGTGAAACTGCGAAATATTATCGTAATCTGAAAGAACTCTCTTTTTTCATGATACATATCATTGCAAAGTAATTACCCCAAAGTAATGTTTTACAGTATATGTAGTAGTAGCTTGTACATGTAGATATGGCATAGATGTGAGGTAAAGATCAATTAATTATGTAATCGAACAGACAAGGAACATTATAAATTAGTAGCAGGGTTCGGTAGTGCTGTGTTTTTCAGACTTAAAAATAGTTATGCTGCTTAATAGTTTTGTGGAAACCATGATTTGTTTTGTTTTTAGGATTATTTGATGAATAGAAGAGAACAGCGTTTATTCATAACATAGTAAATGTCTACATTCTTACTTTTGGTTTAAATTTACTGACCCCCAGCCGTTATATTCGTTTTTTTCCTAACATTTTCCCCAAACACACCCCAAGTTTTAAAACCCCAGCTTTAGTGAAATGGCCCAGTCCCACAGTTGATTTAGTGAGGACGACGTGTTTCCTAAGGAGAGAGAGATGAACGTGGAGGTGCAAATAGATCAGGAGCAGAAAATGACTGCATTCGTGTCACCGAGACCGTTCATTGTTGAAACTAGAAGACATCTGCTTATAATCCAGAATGACTGTAAAGCGCAGCTCTCATCTGCTCTGTGTTAGCTGGAGATGTGTGAGAGAGCCAGATTAAGAGTCATGGAGAGAGGAAGAGAGAAACAGAGAATGAAAGAGAGATAGCATTTTATTGGCAGTGGAGTGATGATGTAATGAAACAGGCACCTGTCCACAGTGTGACTGTGTGTGAGAGGGTCTCACTGGCTGGCTGGGCAGGGTTTGTATTCCAGCCTTTGCATTCTTATCTCATGACTCGCTTTACAGCAACTGAGTACACCCCCCCCCCGAAAACCTCAGCCCTCACCCCCAGCTTCAGCTCTCACTGACAGGCACACCCTCTGGACTGACACTCAGGCAGGGCTGACATGTGATCCGTGCAGATGATTTCTGTGTTTGTGCCAGAATTTTTCTCTACTGTCCTCGTTTTCATCTCTTCTTTTCTTCTGCTCCCGGTGCTACATCTGTAAGACATTGCCGAAGCAATTCCAACAATGCAGCAACGTTGCATTGGTATTTTTGTGAGAGTTTGACATTGTGCCATGTTTTGGACTTCATCTGTCTGTACTTTACTTTAAAATATAGCAGACTGATAAAAGTTTTATTTAAATTTTATTACAATTTTGCTTTTAATCAATAACTCAATAAATAATCAGTGACCAGTTAATGTTTTTGTAGGACTGTCACAGTTATATCACAGCTATATATAGTAATATTTTGTAAAATGTGTTTTTTTTTGTTTTTGTTTTTTTTCTCAAATGTCTGGTGGAGTCCCTAGTTTGAACAATTCTAAATGGACCAATTATTATTTTATTTCATTTTTTATTTCATTTTTTTGTTTTGTGTTTGTTTTTGTTGTTTTGTTTGTTTTGGTTTGGTTTTTGATTGATCGTTTGGCATTTTTGTATTTAGTTGATCAGGGTAGGTTTTGGGCTTGGTTTATTCTATTTTTCTATATAAACAAATAAGAACATAAATGCATATGCCGTCGTGTAGATTGAAAAAGCTAGGTCAATATAAATGGTATTTTATTTTAGTTTTATGTACTATTATATTTTGAATAATTTTAACTTTTTCTATTTTTTCTTTTGTCATTTTAGTTGCCTATTATTTTTTTGTAATATTGTAGCTATTTTTGAGTTGTCTTTCCTTTTAGCTTTTTCATTTTAGTAATTTTGTTTTCATTTTGTGATTAGTTTTGAATTGTAAGATTTTCAGTTTTCCTTTTAGTGTTCGTAATTTTGACCTACTTTTTGTTGAAATCAAATTTTGGTTTTAGTATTTTTAAAACTTCAATATAAACAATTTTTTTAACATACAATTTTGTCATGGGTTCCCTCAAGCTCCACTAGAGGGCACTCGCATTCTCCACATCTCATTCTCTACGGACTCAATATCCCATGATGCATTGCACACCCCAGCTACTGCTCATCACCACACCCATTCACTCTCACTATTTAGCTGTCACTTTCACCCGGGGTCAAACGCGAAGTATTGACCTGCTCAGGCTGTCTACCAAACATTCTATTGTAGTGTTTTTCTTTTGTTGTTTTACCTCGACCTGTTCTCAGTATCTGTGATTGTTAGCTGCCTGCCTCGACCTTCTGCTTTTTATCTGGACCACGATTCTGCCTTGCCTCTGTTGCATCTGTCTGCCTGTGATTTATTTATTTTTTTACCCTGCCTGTTGCCTGTTGAAGTATTTGCACATGGATCTGATTCATCTAATATAATTTTATTTCAGTTAAACAAATAAAATTGGAAACACTTTTTTTGTTAGGGTTTCTTAACTAGTTGCTTATTAGCTATAATATTAGCCATTTATTAGTAGTAATAAGGCACATATTAATACCTTATTCTACAGCCCTAATTCTACCCAATACCTAATTTAAACCAATACCTTACTAACTATTAATTAGGAATTTTAGGCAAAAGTCATAACTAAAGTTGGCAAAAATTGGAGCTTAAAATAAAGTCTTAAGGTTACAGGTCTGTCCCAATCCTGATTCTTCATTATATCTGTGATTCATAAGTTTGTTTTGGAGTGTGTTGTCAGCCTGTCTGAAGTATTTTATTTTGTAACACGCAGCTAAGTGTCGCTATGCACTGGGGATGGAGGATGGCACCATACCCGACTCTGACATCACCGCATCCAGCGCCTGGTCCGACTCAACCGAGGCCAAACACGGCAGGTAAGTGTGAACACATGCTTTCAATTCACACATCGCTTTCTAGCTGCGTGCATAACACAGTATTCTCACTCTGATTGTGTGTTTGTGATTTGTGGTTGGTTGTTTGTGTTGGTGGGCTCTGTGAGGCTCATGAGGGGACGTGATTAGGTTACATGAGATGTCAGTAATGGAGCGTATCCTGATATAGAGCATTAGGTAATGACATTACAGCACTGTCTGTCTGTCTGGACTGGACTCACATGCTGCTGAATTCAGGCCAATACCACACACACACACACACACAACAAACGCAAAAGCAGACGCAAAACCACACAGACTAATAAGCTTTGAGGTTAGCATCACTATCCTTCCCTGAAACGGATAAAAGTGTGTGTTTGTGTGTGTGTGTGTGTGCGTGTGTGTGTGTTCACCTGGTATTTATTACCTGACGGGGACCAATTGTCCCCACAAGGATAGGACATTTGTTAGGTCCCAATAAGGAAGCAAGCTTATAAATCACACAAAATCTAAAATTGAAAATCTAAAAATGCACATAGTTTCCGGTGAGGGGTAGGTTTAGCTCTATGGTCAGTTTAGGGTAATACCACATACAGTTTGTACAGTATAAAAACCATTACTCCTATGGAATGTCCCCATAAAACATGTAAACCCATTGTGTGTGTGTTTGTGTGTGCAAGGGGTTTTTCTGTTTTTTGGCAGCACATTGATCATGTGGTTGCTATTAAGTCCA